>JADLZK010013353.1:0-331092 GCA_015847255.1 Hyparrhenia diplandra
AACTTCGCTTTTTACCTCCAACCCATTCCGTCCCAATTCTGTTTTGTGTTTTGCCGTTTCCATGCTCTTACATGTGGGCCCCGAAGTTTTAGTCCCCATTTTTGCCCTCCCAGTGACCCCCTCCTCTCTCTTATCCTCTTTCTTCTTTCTCTCGTCCCCGACTCATCTCCTCGACCCCCAACTCTTGTCCCGTCGGAGCTCGAAACCCTAGCGGGCGAGGCAGGGTGCGAAGCAGCGGACGGGCTCCGGCAGTGGCGGGACGGGCGTGGCGAGGGCGGGCGGAGGGGCGCGGCTCACGCGGGCAGGCGAGGGCGAGCGGGCGGGCGGCGCGGCTGGCCAGCGCAGCGGCGTGCGTGGCGCGGCACGCCTGGCCGGCGCTGGGCCGCCGGCGGCAGCGTCTTGAGGGCGAGGATGTGGCAGCGCCCAGGACGCTGCTGAGGCCCCAGTGCGGTGGTAAGTTGTTCCTCCCTCCCCTTGTTTGTATGCACATGCGATAGGTCACCTAGTATGTAAGAAACAACCCGGATCTCTGCGTTTAATTGCCTCCTCCTTGTTCATCCGTGAGGGATGGACGACGGCATGCAAGAGAGATACACTTTAGAAATGCGGATTGTTGCTCCAAACCGCCGTGGGTCGGTGGTACTAACCGAAAGCAAAGTTGTCGATGTCGACCGCATCAATTTCAAAGACTTGATTGATGAAGTTGTGGAGACCAATCCTCATGGTTTCGGGCGAGTTAGTGAAAGTTTACTACCGGGCCTTGATGCAAAGGTCAACATTGAGTTGGCGCGATCGACCAAGACTTGCTTCACATGTTTGAAAACATAGTGTTTCCAAATATTGCCCGTTACCTTTGCATATTACAAGCCAAGTGATGGTCCCCCTCGATTCCACTTTGGGGCATTGGCACCACTTCCAAGTCTGTTGAAACCCCATTCACCCCCTTCAATTGGTGATCCAAGCTTAGAGAACCCAAACCATAGCACACATACTTCGGCCAGGATGAACCCGAATCCTGCCTAACCCACACCCAATGAATGAGCATGTTGGTGTTGATGATGAGGGGTTATACCTTGACTTTGGTCCAAATTTACCAACCACAACCACCCCCAAATCCTAAAGCTTATGAGAGTTCCGAGGATGAATTCTTTTCGATTCGGATGTGAGTGATGTGTCCGATGATGAGGAGGTTTTGGATAGGGTCCCCGATGGTTTTGCCCGAGCGCACTTATGACAAGAAAAATCCACCTATGGTTGTAGGAACTTTGTATTCGAGATATGAATGCCTTTAAGATTGCTTTAGCTACTCATTGTGCTATTGGAGAGCATCGGCGATGTAATTGACACGAGTGAACGGGGAGGTATAGGTGCCTTTGCCAAGTTCAAGGAGGAGCCGGGGGCGTCCATGGAGAATTCATGCCTCACTTCTGAAGGATGGTGTGACAATTAAGGTAATTTGTATAGGACACTTCTTTTGTGAATTCTTTTTTTGCAGATGATTCATTTGTTTATAATCAAAGATTCTTGGTTTTATTTGTGCGGATCAAAAGGAACCCTCATGAACATGATTGTCGTTTGCTAGTAGGGTTGGATTGTGTGTTGGGATCACTTTCGGTTTTGGGTTTGTGACAAAGTGTTGGACCTGGTTGAAGGAAGATCCCAACCTTAGAATAAAAAGAGTCGACAAGGAGGTTGAAGGCCGAGTACAAAGTGGTCGTGACATACAGAGAATGTACAAAGGTAAAAATCTAGCCATGGACAAGCTTTTGGGCCATGGGACAAAAGTTTTGAGAATTTGTTTAGGCTTAAGGCCCAGGATAGAGGAATCTAGTCTGGTTCATCTTTTGTCATTGATCACCACACCATAAACAATAAGATCAGGTTTAGAAGACTATTCTTTGCACTCAAACCATGTGTAGATGGATTTCTTAGAGCATGCGACCACCATATCTTGTTAAGCAAAGAAAAGGGAGAGACGACATCATCTTCTTCTCGGAGCAAAGAAAACCAAGGGATCTAGAAGTACAAGTTCATCAACTAGAGGGTCCGGAAGTGGATCCAATGAGCCTGTTCCATTGCAGTCCTGTGTTCCTACCTCCCGTCATTGAGAACTCTTTTGCCACAGTCCAGCTTAGAGGCGCAGAAACTACACCAAAGAGGAGGAATGCCATCAAGAAGAAGCTAACCCCAAAGAGGCTCCCTCTTGCATCGCCAGCCCAAGCGACCTCCAAAACTTCCAATACCAGGAGCAAGAAGAAGCTAGAACCGCAAAGTGAAAGGTAATGTGAGAGGATGTGATGGCATGTATTTTGCTTTGTGATGCCATGTCCAATACTTTTGGATGGATGAAAACTGAACCTTTTGGTTTGATGGATGAACACTCGATCTTTTCCTTGCATGGATGCAAACTCAAACTAGTTGTAATGTCTTTGTGATGGCTTATGTGATGGTTTGTGAGCCATTTGTGATGGTTTCTGTGATGGCTTGTGAGCCATTTGTAAACCGAGACTAAATATTATGTAAACTCGCGGGTGATGGTTGAGAACTTTGTTTCAATTGTACTATGAGAACTTTTTATGATGAACTCTATTGTTTTAGTAATATTGATGACCTGTTCGTCCAAGAATGATCTTTGAAATGTTGTAAATATTATTTTTTGAACAAATTTCGGGCTGTTTCTAACAAAATATGATGATGAAATGTTCAAAATATTATTTTTTAAACAAATTTCGGGTTGTTTCTAACAAAATATGAAGATGAAATGTTGCAAATATTATTTTTTAAACAAATTCTGGACTGTTTATAAATAAAATTAAAAAACTGGACTTGTTTCTTTGGTGTCGACAGCCTTCCCTGTCTCCCTGTACGTTTGCTAAAAAAAAAAAAAAAGCCCACCGAGTGGCACCAAGGAACATACAAAGTTCCTTGTTTCTCAGACCAAAGGGCATTCTAGTATTTTTCCAACTCAGTTAACGTCTGTTATCAACAAGTTTGGATGGAATGGTCCGGAGGTAAAACGAACTTCAACTGGGCCTCGTGGGTATCCAACTTCAAATGAGTGGGCGAGGGGTTGGTGGAACTTTTATAATGGGCCATGGGTAAAAACCCTCGTATCTGGATTGTGGCCCCGAGGTTAACGGCTGCGATCGGTACCATCGACGTCACAGGCGTCGCCTCATCCGTCCGATCAACCGTCTTAATATTTCCCCCGTTTTAGGCCTTGTTTAGATGGCTAAAATTTTAAGCATGCATGTCACATCGCATTAATCAGAAGACGTTTCGCTTGTTAGTGGTAAATATTATCCTACCACGACGCAACTAGGCTCAAAAGAATCGCCTCGCAATGTACATCTAAACTGCCTAATTGGTTATTTTTTTACCTACATTTAATACTCCAAACATACGTCTTTTGGTGTATTTAATGTGATGTGATGGAGAGAAAGTGGGAAAAAGGTTAGAAATTTTAGCCATCTAAACCAGCCTTACTTGCTTGCCGCTGCCGGATTCTGACGCAACTCATCTCCTGCGCGCTTCTCTCTCTCTCCCAACGCCGGTCGCCTGAGACCGCACCTGCACGAGCACGGCCGCCATGAACAGACGCTAGCAGTCCATTCATTCCATGGCGCACAGCCACATGGCCTTGTCGCTGTGTGGATCCGACGTGTAATGCCATATCGTCCACACATCCTACCTACTACTACCATTAAGTAGTCGCCATGATCACCATAATCTAAAGCAAGATTACCCAACTACAATTGCAGAGGAGCTTCCGCGTCCTTCTCATGCCCTTCTTCGCCACTAGCCATATCATCCCCTACACCGATATCATCCCCTACACCGCAGGAGAGTCTTATTAGGGGGAGCACTTGCCGGACCTCGTCATCACCGACATACACTTCTGGTGGAACATCGATGTCGCGACCAACATGAAGCGTGCCGTGCATGACGTTCCACGTCATAGGGACCTTCCCAATGCTGGCCATGTTCAACTTGGCGCATTCTGTCAGTGCCATTGATGCCACCAGCAGCGTGATGACTCTTCCGGGGCTTCCACCGCATCCAAGTCCCAATAACCGAGCTACCTGACATGCTAAGGAATCAACCAATGGCGGAGGACGATGCCGCCAGCTACGATCGGGTACACTCGACGCACAAGAGGTGCTTTGGACTAGTTGTTAACACATTCTTTGATTTGGAACACATGCACTCCGAGATGTTCGTAGGAAATGGATACGTGAAGCGAGCCTACTTCGTCGGTCCCTCCATCATTGCCGCCGTCACTGTCGGCGACAACCGGCACCTATCATTCACGGTGCATCGACTGGCTGGACAAGAAGCCGCCCCAGTCAGTGGTGTACTTGTGTTTTGGCAGCTTGACTCATGTCTCTGAGGCTCAGCCCATGAGCTAGCTCTTGGGTTAGAGGCCTCAGAGAAGCCATTCCTGTGGGTGATTAGGTCCGAAACATGGGTGCCACCAGAGGGGTGGAAGGAGCGTGTTGGGGATAGGGGGATGGTCGTCACCGGCTGGGCTCCACAAACTGAGATATTGTCTCATGTCGCAGTGGGAGCGTTTGTGACGCATTGCGGATGGAACTCGGTCCTAGAAACCGTGGTGGCTGGCGTCCCGGTGCTGACATGGCCTATGGTGTTTGAGCAATTCATCACCGAGAGGTTCGTGACCAAAGTGCTGGCAATCGGAGAGCGGTTGTGGCCAGAAGGTGCCGGGGGTGAGAAGTACCAAGTCCGAAGAACATGAGCTGGTCCCTGCTGACGCAGTGGCACGAGCGCTGGCCAAGTTTATGGAGCCCGGAGGAGCTGGGGATGCAGCGAGGAGTAGAGTCAAGGAGCTCTCCGCGAAGGCTCTTGCAGCCATGGCGGAAGCCGGCTCTTCCCACCATGATTTGCGCCGTATGATTGATGATCTCATGGAAGCAAGAGCGGCTACCGTCTAATGCAGGGACAGCGCCTTCTGTCTGATTGTGAGCTCGAGGAATGTCCTGTTGTATCTGTTGTCAAATTTTTTGTTATTTGGTTGAGTAATTCTATTAGTATTAATAAGAGCTCAACTATATTCGAACATAACAGCAGATAATGTATACTCCTCTCCGTCCCATGAAGTTTGTCGTTTTTTACTAACTTCATTGCCAATCATCCGCCTTATTCAAAAATATTTATGCAAATTATAAAATAAATTAATCAATATTCAAGTATCTTCATTGATAAAATAAGTCGTAACAAAATAAATTATATTTGTGCAAAAAATTGAAGAAGACGAAGATCGAAAAAAAAGACGCGGAATACAATACGCTGACAAACTGGGGACGGAGCATGACAACCTCTGCCCGGCCGTCGTGTTTTGTGCAGGAATCTTGTTGCAGGAAACTTCACGTAGTGGATTTTTTTGTTGTTGAATCACGTACTGGATTTGTCAGAATATGCGTGTTTAGAGACAGTTTTTTTTTAAAAAAAAAAAATTGACCTATCATGTTAATGTGTTGTAGAATTGTGAATTTTCCGTTGTGATCAAACGACAAGCAAGCTTGAGTGAATCACGGTTAGATATGAAGCCAGATGCGCAGCTTCTTTTCTTGGCTTAGCTTTTGGCTGTGAGTCTGTGACCAACTGGCCATTCCCTTCAGTTTGTGGTTTGTTCAGGATTTGGTGCTGTAAAAAGGAAGGGTGATCTTGATTCATGCACGGACAAAGCTTCGGCGCGTCAATCTCGTTGCATATCTATACGTAGGGCCGTGCTAATTAGGCCGAGGAGGGACCACGACGCGAGGCGCGGCGTCGGGGTTGGGGCTTGGGCGGCGAGGAACGCCGCGTGCGGCGACCGAGGAAGGCGGTGGGAGCTGGCAGGATCGGGGCTAGGGGACGGTGTAGGCGGTGGCAGATTGGCGACGGCGTCTGCCGCGACGGCGTCTGCCCGGCGCGGATCATGCGGCGCTGGGCGTCGATTTGTTGAAGGCCGGGGATTGCGAGCGCTCGGTGCGTGTCAGCGAGTGCCGAGCCAGCGACCGCACCTGCACAAGCACGGGCCGCCATCAGCAGACAGCAGCTGTCGATTCACATGGATTCACATGAGCCGGTCTCCAGGCCCTACGGGTGTTGTCATATTTTTTTTTTTTTTTGAAAAGAGTTATTTTGTAACTCGGCTTTTAAGAAAGCCCAATCGTAAGCAACAATATCTGCTGGGGTTACCAGCTTACATCAACGCATCAAAACAAGCAGTTCAACTATCAAAGAAAAAGTAAGCTACTATGCCGCTCTAAATCTCGAAAATGTCTGTAGACATCAGGGGTCTTCCTATGAACGATGCAATCCATTGCCTGATGCTCTTCACGACTTTGTCCACCCGCGCCTTGTCAGCCTCCTTGAGCAACACGGACCACTTCTGTAAAAAAGATAAAGCATGGTATATTACATCACAAGGGCTTTTCGGGAACAACTTTTCAATAGCCATTTTATTACGGTTATTCCACAAAGCCCAAGCAAACCCAGAAAAAATGAACATCATCAGTTTAGCCGGTAGAGGACCCTTCCCCTGTATCCAGCTAGTATAGAACTCCATCAAGGATCCTGGAACTCTGTCCAGATTCCAAATTTCTTTAATCATTGACCATACCAACTTAGCTAAGTGACAGTGGAAAAGCAAATGCTCTACAGATTCTTTGGTGTCACATATGCAACATTTGTCTGAACCTTTTCCCCCTTTTTTAGCAAGAGCTTCCCCACCTGCAGTCTATTATTGAATATTTGCCATAAAAAGAATTTGATTTTTAAAGGTATCTTGTTTTTCCAAATGAAACCAGCTATCCTGCTGGGCATTCCCCTATATGTCATAAAACGATATAATGATTTAGTTGTGTAGCTCTTAGATTTTTCCAACTCCCAAAGGACTAAATCTTTTTGATCAGTTAGGTGGTAGTTATTCAAGTGATCCTTAAGTTCTATCCACCTTCATACTCCCCCTTGAGTCAAAGGTCTTTTAAAATCCACTATCCACTCTTCATCTTCCCAGCAATCTGCTACCGTACAGTTTGTCTCCCTAGTCAATTTGTACAGATCCTCATATATGATACAGAGAGGGGCTCCCATGAGCCAGCAATCTTGCCAAAATTGACAGTTATTTCCATTTCCTACCAAGAATTTAGCTCCCCATTTAAAAAGATGTTTTACCTTATGTAAACCCTGCCAAAAACTGTGAACTACCCTTTGATTTGGACTCAAAGAAATTCCCAGATTTCATATATTTGGCTTTAAGCAGTCTAAACCAAAGTTTATCAGGTTCTTGATGGATCTTCCATATCCAATTAACCAGTAAGCAGTCATTCATATATCTAGTATTTATAATACCCAGACCCTTGGTCTTTAGGTCGACTGACCATTTCAAAATTAGCCATGTGATATCTGAATTTATCTTCAGCCCCCCTTGCCAAATTTAACCAAGTAAGCAGTCATGCATTGTTTTTTTTTTCACAGAGTATTTAAACATAATCTCACTGACACAGAGATCAGATCACCAAACTGTTGACCGTGCAAAACCACAACAAAATTTGTCTTATGGCTCTATCATCCTCTCTCAAGAGCAAAGTCCAATAAGCTTAAAAACAACCAATGTCTTTTTTTTTTAAAAGATCCGCTTTCCGACTTTGATTATAATAAGGAGAATAGAGTTTGTGACAACACGCCGCAGAAGAAGCGGCCCACCTACAAAAGAGACGCAGGCAAAAAAACCCACACACACAACAAAGTAAACGACCATCCATCGTAAACGAGACCCAAAAGACATCACGGCCGAAGTCTAGATCCACAATGACGCTTAGGGGAAGGTTACGACGCCCAAACGCCGCCGCCACTCATCCAACAAGGACCAGTTTTCACCCGTGAAGAATGTTGCGCAACACGCGCCCTCATCGTGGAATTCGGCGCGGGCCGCAGCGTCGCCGTCGCTAGGCTTTCGCCCCAATAACCGCAAAGCATAGACGTCGGCCCGGATGTCGGGTCGGCTTGTCTTCATCGTCGTCGTTTGCCGGCGGCTGCGGGGAGCGCGCCTAAGGGCACCGGCGGCGCCGGCCCTACAGCGACCATAGAGCTGCGTCGGCCACCCGCTAGCCCGGCGACCTACCGGTACCGGCCTTGCCTCGTGTGGTGTGGCGTCCACCATCTTGAGGCGCGCCCGCGCCCTCGGGCGGCCAGGTCCGGACACAAGGCCCGGCCGTGTCGTCCCCTACGAGACGCCTCCTCCTCGGAGTCTTGAACACCTTCTTGGTGGCTGGCGGGAGCCGTGGGAGGGACAGGCGGCGAAAGCAGATCCCCCAGCGCCGTCACGGGGCCCCCGGCCATACTTGCAACCCACCGACCACCCATCTGCAACACCGGCGACGCGCTGGCGGATCCCGTGACGGGGCCGGATTGGTCTCTGGGCGGTGGATGGTCGCTCAGACCGGGACCCGGCGCCGTGAGGGAGGGTAGCGGAAGCGCCGCCTTGGAGCGAACCAGCGGCAACGGCTTCCTCGACCGGAAGGCCGCCGCCCACGTAGCCGCATCCAGAAGCATCCAGACACCGGGGTCGGACCAACCTCGCCACCAGATCCGAAAAATGGCAAGAACGGGCCGGCCGCCCCCGCCTGCCGCCATCTTGAAGACGTGAGGAGGGAAGGAGCGGAGGAGAAGAAGGAGGATCCCGCCATCTCCATGCGCCGCCTCGGCACCCGCCCGGCGTGCCCACGATTGCTGCGGCCTCCCACGCCGGACTCAACGCAGCTTCGCATGGGAAGGACCGCCAGCCGTTGTCCCGCACGCCGCCGGAGGGTAAAGGCCACGCCGCCACCATCTCGGCCAGCCGAGAGGCCTTGCGTCCGCAGCTCCTGCAGCGGCGCGCAGGGACGAGTTAACTGGCGGCGGCGGGGAGGGCCGCCGAGTCGCCTGGCGGGGAGCGACGCGAGCGAGCGGAACCTGCTCCTGCGTTTTTTGCAAAAAAAAAAAAAAAAAAAAAAGTCATTTGAAGGCTAAATTTTATACACAAGCCACAAAGTGAATCATACGGTGGCATATCTCCTCACACAATGCAGAACCTCATCTTTCATTGTAATGGATGTTCTCTAGTAACCCACGGATCCACCTACTCATGTCTTCTCCATAGAGCTGACAAACCGCATCTGCAAAAAGCTCCCATGAATTCACCTGCCCAAGTCGTCTTCACATGACATAGTACATCGGAGCAGGCAATCTAGTCTTTATTTTTTTGAAATGGGTACCGTTTTAAAATGTGTTTATGGACTGCATACATGTGATTGGATGGCTGTATATGTCCCAAGGTGCAGCAATGCCATCTCTATTCGCCGGCTTTTGCGTGATTGAGAAAAAAAAATGGAGCTTTTGACGGGAACATTTGGTTGTGTTGCAAAAAGAGACGATGAATGAGCGTTCAGAGTTCACGGGTTCAGAGATCGGACAATGCATGTGATGTCTGCTTACAAGTCTCGATCACTCTGTTTTCTATGTTCCCGCGAGGGATGAATGAAGAAGATTTAAACATAATCTCACTGTCACGGAGATCACACCGCTGACCGTGCAAAACAAATATTCGTCCTATGGCTCTGTCATCCTCTCTCAAGAGCTAAGTCTAATAAGCTGATTGTTTAAACAATCCATATCATTTGAAGGCTAAATTTATAGACAAGCCACAAAACAAATATCATACAGTGGCATATCTCCTCGCACAATGCAGAACTTCATTTTTCGTTGTTTTTTTTTTCTCGATCGCAAAAGACTTGCGTGTATTTGTATTAAGAGAGGAATGAAAGTTTGTCTTTTTCTCGAGGGCCGACCGGACCACCGTGACGTTAGCAGGGGTCACGGCGATGGAGGGTTCGACGGAGCCAGGCCTGGCCGCTGCGAGACGGACGGCGAGGTCGGTGTAGGGGCGGATGTGGCTGGTGGCGAAGAATGGGACCAGAAGTATGCGCATCTTCTTGCTCTGCTTAGCTGAAGCCATGGCAGGTGGCAGCTCGTGTTGGTTTGGCCCTTTGAGGATGGTGGGTTGAGGGGCAACAAGACTGCGAGTGCAATTTATTTTTGCTTATGCTTTGTAGCTTCTGACAAGTAGATCAAAAAGCTTGATTTGTATAGGGTTTTTTCTATTTGAGAATCTTGATTTGTATAGGTTGCTGGGCACAAATAATACAAGCCAGCCAGCGCAGATCTCGTGCTGGTTAGTAATCAAATAGCTTGATTTGATCCGATCTCCAGGCCCTATCGTCGCCACCTACTACTACCATAAAATAGTCATGATAAAAAAAAAACCCATAAGATAGTCGCCATGATCGCCATAAAATAGCAAAGAGTACCCAGCTTGTTGCAGAGGACCTGCAGAGGAAGGAAATGGCTTCCGCTAGGCAGAGCAGCAAGTTCCGCATCCTCCTCATGCCCTTCTTCGCCACTAGCCATATCATCCCCCTACACTGACCTCGCCTTCTAGCTGCGGCCCGGCCTGACGACATAGCTAGAGGCCACCGTCGCCGTCACTCCGGCGAATGTTTCAATTGTCCAGTCAGCCCTCGCCCGGCGTGGCGTCAGTCATCAGCTGGCCAAGGTCAAGGTGGCCACCTACCCGTTCCCCTCTGTCCACGGCCTTCCACCGGGAGTGGAGAATCACTCCAAGGTCAAGGCCGCCGATGCCTGGCGCATCAATGTTGTCGCCATAGACGACAAGCTGATGCGGCCAGGGCAGGAGAGTCTTATCAGGGAGCACTTGCCGGACCTCGTCGTCACCGACATACACTTCTGGTGGAACATCGATGTCGCTACCGACATCGGCGTGTCGTGCATGACGTTCCACGTCATAGGGACCTTCCCAACGCTGGCCATCTTTAACTTGGAGCATGCCGTCGATGCGATCGATGCCACTGGCAGCGTGGTGACTCTTCCGGGGCTTCTACCACCAGAAATTCAAGTCCCAATCACCGAACTACCTATGATGCTAAAGGAATCAACCAATGCTCGAGAAGTATCGTGCCATAGACGACAACCCGATACACTCGGCGCACAAGAGGTGCTACGGACTTATTGTTAACACTTTCTTTGATTTGGAACAGATGCACTGCGATATGTTCGTAGGAAATGGTTACGTGAAGCGAGCCTACTTCGTCGGCCCCTATCATTGCCACCGCCGCCGTCACCGCAGGCGGCAACCGGCGGCGCCTACGACGACTCACAGTGCATCGACTGGCTGGATAAGAAGCCACCCCAGTCGGTGGTGTACTTGTGTTTTGGTAGCTTGACTCATGTCTCGGAGGCTCAACTCCGTGAGCTAGCTCTTGGGTTAGAGGCCTCAGAGAAGCCATTCCTATGGGTGATCAGGTCCGAGACATGGGTACCACCAGAGGGGGTGGAAGGAGCGCGTTGCGGATAGAGGGATGGTCGTCACCGGCTGGCACCGCAGACTGTGATATTGTCTCATCGCGCAGTGGGTGCGTTTGTGACGCATTGCGGATGGAACTCGATCCTAGAAACCGTGGTGGCTGGCGTCCCGGTGCTCACATGGCCTATGGTGTTTGAGCAATTCATCACCGAGAGGTTCGTGACCAAAGTGCTGGCAATTGGAGAGCGGTTGTGGCCAGAAGGTGCCGGGGTGAGAAGTACCAAGTCCGAAGAACATGAGCTGGTCCCTGCAGACGCAGTAGCACGAGCGCTTGCAAAGTTTATGGAGCCTGGAGGAGCTGGGGATGCAGCGCGGAGTAGAGTCAAGGAGCTTTCTGCGAAGGCTCTTGCGGCCATGGCGGAAGCAGGCTCTTCCCACCGTGATTTGCGCCGTATGATTGATGACCTCATGGAAGCAAGAGCGGCTACCATGTAATGCTGGGCAGCGCCTTCTATCTGATTGTGAGCTCGGGGAATATCCTGTTGTATCTGTTGTCAGATTTTAGTTATTTGGTAGAGTAATTTGGTTAGTATTAATAAGAGCTCAACTACCCCCTTCGTCTCTATGCGAGTGTCGTTTTTTGACTTTTAATTTATCGAAGCCAATTCATTCGTTTTTATTTAAATTTTTTTGCAAGTAATAAATTAAATAAGTAAATATTAAAATATCTCTAATGACAAAATAAGTCATAACAACATAAATAATATTTATGTAAAAAAATTAAAATTAAAGGCAGTGATCAAAACAAGATGGCATTTAAAAATCGGGATGACACTTTCAAGGGGACGGAGAGCATATTCAAACATAACAGCAGATAATGTCTACCTGTCTAAGCCTAACAGCCTCCATTGGAGCATAGCATGGCAACCTCTGCCCGTCGTGTGTTTTGTGCAGGAATCTTGTTGCAGGAAACTTCACGTAGTGGATTTTTTTTGTTGAATCACGTACTGGATTTGTCAGAATATGCGTGTTTGTGAGACAGTTTTTTTTTTTTAAAAAAATATAGATCTGTCATGTTAATATGCTATAGAATTGTGAATTTTCCGTCGTGATCAAACGACAAGCAAGCTTGCGTGAATCATGGTTAGATATGAAGCTAGATGCGCAGCTTCTTTCTTGGCTTAGCTTTGGCTGTGACCAACTGGCCATTCCTTCAGTTTGTGGTTTGTTCAGGATTTGGTGCTGGAAAAAGGAAGGATGATCTTGATTCATGCACGGACAAAGCTACGGCGCGTCAATCTCGTTGCATATCTATATGTAGGACCGTGCTATTTAGGCTCAGGAGCTGGGTTTTTTATACCGACCGGACACTTCAAACCGCCCGGTCCCGAACGGTTTACCGGTCCGGTTACGAAAACCGGCCAGAATCGACGGGTTTGAAAATTTGAATTCAATCAATTCAAACGGCGCCCGGCGAACGGTAAAAATCCGGTAAACCTGGGCGGTTTGGAATTTATACCGCCCGGTTTTGGCGGTTTAATGGCGGTTTGAGCGATTTGAACGGTTTTTTCAAAATTCAAAATGTAATTTTTTTTTTATAAAATGCTAAAAAATTCCTAAAAATACTTCATGATTTGTAGAATCCAATGATGTCAAAATTACTTAAATTTGAGTGTGTTTAGTATGTTTTTCGACCTTCATGATTTAATGAGCCTTAATGGGCCGGCTGTGTATTTTTTCTTTTTCTTTTTTTCAAACTTAGATTTGAAATTTTTTATACCAAACCAACTCCAATTTGACAAATTTTTATACCATTGGCTTCTATAAATCACGAACTATTTTACAGAATTTTTTCAACATTTTTTCAAATTTTAAATTTTGAATTTGACTTCTTTTATACCGGCGGTCCGGTAACGGACGGACCGGTATAAACGGTAATCGCGATTTACCGCGGTAAACCGAACGGGAGAAAAAACGCAGCTCAGGAGGATTGCGGCGCTCGGTGCTCGTCGGCGAGTGCGGAGCCAGGGACCGCACCTGGACGAGCACGGGCCGCCATCGTCAGACAGCAGCTGTTGATTCACATGAGCCGGTCTCCAGGCCCTACAGGTGATGCCATATGCATTGTCATAGCAGAGGAGTGTGAGACTGGCACGCATCAGTGCCCATCCTGCTTCCTGTTCGAGGCCGACATCCTGCCCTTCATAAGCTCCAGTTGTGGGTTTTAATTTCAATGCAACTTGGATAATACGGCCACAGGGAGCTAGTAGACATCAGTTGTCGATTCACAGTAGCTACGACAAACGACGTGTAATGCCATATCGTGCACACATCCTACTCCTACCTACTACTACTTCTACCATAATAAAATAGTCGCCATGATCGCCATAAAATAGCAGCAAAAGTACCCAGCTTGTTGCAGAGCTGCAGAGCAAGAGTACCCAGCTTGCCGCAATGTGCACCCGGCTAGACAGTAGTAAGGTAGGGTCAAGGAGCAGCGGTAGTAGGCTTCCTACCACCCTGTACAATGTTCATCCTGGTACTAGCGAGGTTAAGAAATTAAAAATATTAAAACACCTGTCCTTTAGCATGGCTGCATGCAGCACAACTGCGGTCCCATGAACTTTGAGAGAGAGAATAGAAATTTTTATTCCTACCCCAGGTAGTAGTGCTGCTCCCGGTAACAACTACTACCGGTTATTCCTGCCATGCTCACAATGTATCCTACCACCAGCAGCACCTTACTACCCCTTAATACCTCCCATTGTGGTTGCCCTATAGAGCAAGGAAATGGCTTCCGCTAGGCTGAGCAACAAGTTCCGCATCCTCCTCGTGCCCTTCTTCCCCACTAGCCATATCACCCCCCTTCACCGACCTGGCCTTCCACCCTAGCCACGGCCCGCCCAGACGACGTCGAGGCCATTGTTGCTGTCACTCCGGCGAACGTCTCGGTAGTTCAGTCAGCCCTCGCTTGGCGTGGTGCCAGTCAAGGCACGGTCAAGGTCGCCACCTTCCCGTTCCCGTCCGTGGACGGCCTTCCACCGGGAGCTGGCGCCTCGATGCCGCCTCCATAGACGAGAAGCTGATGCGGCCAGGGCATGAAAGTGTTATCGGGAGCACTCGCCGGATCTCATCATCAACGACCTGTTTTACTTCTGGAATGTCGATGTCGCTGATGACATCTGCGTGCCATGCATCACGTTCCATGTCATGGGGACCTTCCCAATGTTGGCCATCTTTAACTTGTCACATGCTGATGACGGCGGTGTGATCGATTCCCCAGGCGGCGGCGTGGTAACTCTTCCAGGGCTTCCACCGCCACAAATCCAAGTGCCAATCACCGAGCTACCTGACGAGCTAAGGAAACAACCAATGTCCGAGGAGCATCGTGCCAACTACGACCGGGTACACTCGGCGTACAAGAGGTGCTTCGGACTTGTTGTTAACACTTTCTTTGATTTGGAATACATGCACTGCGATATGTTCGTAAGAAATGGTTACGTGAAGCGGGCCTACTTCGTCGGCCCCTATCATTGCCGCTGCCGTCACCGCAAGCGGCAACCGGTGGCATCTACGACAACTCACGGTGCATCGACTGGCTAGACAAGAAGCCACCCCAGTCGGTGGTGTACTTGTGTTTTGGCAGCTTGACTCATTTCTCGGAGGCTCAGCTCCGTGAGCTAGCTCTTGGGTTAGAGGCCTCAGAGAAGCCATTCCTGTGGGTGATCAGAGCTGAGACATGGGTGCCACCAGAGGGGTGGAAGGAGCGTGTTGGGGATAGGGGGATGGTCGTCACCGGCTGGGCACCACAGACAGTGATATTGTCTCATCACGCAGTCGGTGCATTTGTGACGCATTGTGGATGGAACTCGATCCTAGAAACTGTGGTGGATGGCGTCCCGGTGCTGACATGGCCTATGGTGTTTGAGCAATTCATCACCGAGAGATTCGTGACGAAAGTGCTGGCAATCGGAGAGCGGTTGTGGCCAGAAGGTGCCGGGGTGAGAAGTACAAGGTCCAAAGAACATGAGTTGGTCCCTGCTGACGCAGTGGCAAGATCGCTGGCCAAGTTTATGGAGCCTAGAGGAGTTGGGGATGCAGCGAGGAGTAGAGTCAAGGAGCTCTCCGCGAAGGCTCTTGCAGCCATGGCGGAAGGCGGCTCTTCCCACAGTGATTTGCGCCGTATGATTGATGATCTCATGGAAGCAACAGCGGCTACCGTCTAATGCAGGGACAACACCTTCTGTCTATTTGTGAGCTCGGGGAATGTCCTGTTGTATCTCTGTTGTCAGACTTTTGCTTGTTTGGTACAGTAATTTGGTTTGTATGTACTAATAAGTGCTCAACTATATTCGAACAAAGAGTGAGAACATGAAATTTATTGTTCAAGGGTGCCGGCCAGAAGCTAGAGATTGCAGGTCTGTGAAGGACCGAAACGGTGACCAGAGGGGGTGAATGGGAGCCTCAATTTTTTTTCTTTTCAATTTTGGGTCATCGGCTCAACCCCAACCTCAAAAGCAAACTCAAACGAGAGACAAGTAACACACGTGCTAAGCGGTAGCAAGGTGTCACGAGCAAAGAGAGCACCGAGATGTCCACCACCCAAATGGTTGGGTGGATGTTCCCTAGGAACACGGCGGGACACCTCAAAGCGACCAACACACGACCAACAAAAAAGAATTTCGAATCGATAGACGAAAAGAGTTACCCAACTCCTATTGAGAAGAAGTGGGTTCTCTAAACTAAAATACCCAAGTCAACTTATGACAGGGGCACTCGAGGATAAAATCCTCGAATCGATAGAAATTCATTGCAAAAAGTTCGGATCTCAATTCAGAGCTCAAATGTGCAAAATATGAATGAAACAAAGCACAAAGGGAATTATAGCCAACAAGAGAAACTGATTGTTTCTGTTCGGCGCTGGTAACAGCATCAAGTGCTGGACGCATAGCACATGACTCTGCACCTTGCCTGAGAGGAGACCTGAAGTTTCACAATCCACGAACAATGAATTACCCGACAGCAATTAGACCAAGCTGTAAATTGTGCAAACCGTGACTAGCACTTGAAACAAATCACGTTAAAAAGCTACAGGCTGAAAAGATTAAACAATTGGAATTACTATTGCAAGATGGTGACAAGGCCGAAAAGCTGAAATACCAAAGCAAGCTAAGCTTTTGACCGAACAGGATTAACATATGCATAACCACATTTGCTCTGCTATTCTGACGAACTGAATAAAATTAACTAAGACAAAGCTAACTGGATGGACTGCACTCCAACTAGCAACACACTAAACATCAGTTTCTAGATCGATTCAGAGAAGCAAGACTGCTGGGGCAATTCATCAAACAGCTTGCATGCACAGAGAAAAAGCTATTGGGCTGAGTTCATCGCCAGCTAAAATCTCACACACAGGCACCCGATCTTAGCAGCCTTGCACAAGAGGAAATTGAGTGGCTCGATGGCCAACTCCACAGCACTAGAGAAAATTAAACCTTTGATGAAGAAAGAACCGAGCTTGGTGCAGGGGTGGACGACGCGGTTGCCTTGGAGCTGCTGCTGCCGATCCTATCTGCTGTGTCTCGTGCTCCAAGGGACGCACCTAGGCGCAGCTAGCTTGGAGCTGCTGCTGTGCCGCTCGCCCTTGGCCACCGCACGCGGCCGCGCGTGCTGTTCTCCAAACCAAAAGCCGCCGGCCTGCACAACACCACGAAGCAGAAAAGCACAGAAAACCGAGCTCCAAGAATTCCAACGAAAATCACAGCAAGGAGGAATAAAAGCCCGGAGGGCACAAAAGGCAGGATTGGGGCTGCCCTTCCCTCAAAAATCACCACACAAAATCCACCAATTTGATGTTCTTGGACCTCTAAAAAGAACCCGCAAAAAATGGGGAAAAATAAAAACGAAAATAAGAGAAAGAGAGGATGAAGGGGTAAGCCTCCACTAAATAGTCCAATATTCCTCCTGCCTAAACTACCCCTAAGATACATGAGTCGATCTTCTAACCCGGGGCTATTTTGGTCGACTACGGGTAATTATCGATCCGACGGCCACAGCGCCTCCTCATCCGTAGCATCGCTCCACGCAACCTCCCGGATGCCGCCACGCCGTCCTTCCGTCCACCGGAACGCCCGGGTTTTGAGGCCCAAACCCCGTGAAACCCGCCCGATGGTTTTGAGGCCCAAACCACCAAACCCGCGCCGCGTGGTTTTAAGGCCCAAACCACGTAAAACCCGCGCCCGATGGTTTGAGGACAAACCACCAAACCTCCTCGACACGTGTCATCGCCGTCTTGACCGCCCGAGTCGTAAGTCATCCGAGCTCCGCTCGCACACTTGCGCTTCGCCGTCTTGACGATCGACACGGGTCCCGCCCGCCCCTCTTGCATTCGCCGATGTCCCGATGATGTCGGCCACCATGGCTAGCCACCCGGCGATCCGTCCCTCGGTCCAAGCCTCACGTCCGGCCTTCACCTCCGCGGTCCGTCGGCCCGGCACGCCCTCCTTGGCCCCTTCACCTCGGCCGTCGACTACCATCTCCGAGCTCCACACCCGCACAACACGAACCAAGAGATACGTCTTCGACACACTCCACGTGTGCCGTGAACATAGCCGAAGCATCAAAGATAAAAGAAAATAGAATTAAAGTGTTGACCGTTGACAATCACTCAATCACAAAACTAAACACACGTGACCTAAATCAACCATGTGTTCGCAGTCTGCCTTCATTAATTTTAGTCTTTGGTTAAAAACTGGATTTGTACTGCCTTGGATGTTTTTTGGTCAGTTGTCGTGTTTGTTCTTCTGTACTGAACTAATCTACCATTTTCAAAAAAAAACTATATTCGAACAAAGCAGCAAATAATGTCTGCCTGTCTAAACCTACAGCCTCGATTGGAGCATGGCATCCTCTGCCCGTCGCGTGTTTTGTGCAGCGTCCGTCCGATTTCAGAGGGGAGGAATCGTCCGCCGGATCCAGCGTTTTTTTTTTTTTTTTTAAGTATCCCGTCGGATCCAGCGTTAAGCTTCTTTTCTCAGCATAGTTTACGTAGCTTCAACTATGGAGCTTTCGTGAACCCAAAAAAATAAAATTGGAGCTTTGGACAGGGACATTTGATTGTGTTGCCAAAAGAGACGATGAATGAGCGAGCGTTCAGAGCTCACTGGTTCAAAGATCGGACTATGCATGTCGGTTCAAAAGTCTCGATCACTCAGTTTTTCTATGTTCCGCGAGGGATGAATACAGAATATTTAAACATAATCTCATTGTCACATACTAGATCAGATCAGCACACTGCTGACCGTTTAAAACCCACAAAAAAATTCGCCCTATGGCTCTGTCATCCTCTCTCAAGAGCAAAGTCCAATAAGCTTATTGTTTAAACAACCAATATCATTTGAAGGCTAAATTTATAGACAAGCCACAAAGTGAATCATAAGCTGGCATATCTCCTCACACAATTGCAGAACTTCATTTTTCATTGTAATGGATGTTCTCTAGTAACCCACGGATCCACCAACTCATGTCTTCTCCACGGAGCTGACAAACCGCATCCGCAAAAGCTCCCAACGAATTCACCCGTTTTTCATTAAGAGGAGGAAAACTAAATCCAAATACAAATTAAGTCGGGATGCGAGCAGACATCAGCTCGAAAGAGAGAAACAAAACTAAACAATGTGATTGGATGGCTGTATATGCCCCAAGGTGCTTTGTTTGCTCTCCAGCAGTTGATCTACTCACCGCAGACGCAACGGACGACGAGGTTGGCACACGCACGTGGCGGCAGCTGCCGCCGTTAGGCTATCTCCAACAGAGGAGGCAAAGAATGACGCAAACTAAAAAATAACTCGTCTACGAGTGGTTTTTGCATACTAATCGCGCTCCAACAGAAGAGGCACGCGAGCGCGATTTTGCGCATAAGCGAAGCGGTTGGCAAATTGCGGTTTTCTCTCTCCGGGCAACGCATCGACCGGGCGATGGCGTGGTGGGTCCACGGGGAGGCGTGAAAGAGCGCCCACGGCGCCCGTCGGCGGGCGCGGCTTTGGGCCGTCAGGGCGGCGCGGCAATGGCGAGGCGAGCCCGTGGGCGGCATCGCTGACGGGCCGCTGGCGGGGCACTACCCGACGGCGCCGCAAGGGAGCCGGCAGTGGCGCTGTTGTTCTGCATCGATGGAGAAGAAGAAGGACCGAAAATTAATTTTGTTTCTCTCTCAAGGTTCACGATGCAAAAGCGCAAGAGAGAAGGTTTTATATATCTGGGCTTAGCTATTTTTTGGAAAACTCAGGGACCGAGATGAAAAGTTCTTTAACACCGATAGTTTTGCCTTTGCGTTGCGTTGTTGGAGAAGGAGAATTTTTAGGGAGGTGAATTTTTGCGATCGTGCACCACGCATATGCCAGAATAGGTCCTATTTTTAAGGTCGACCGTTGGGACAGCCTTACGTGCTCGCTCTCGCACCTGCGCCGCACAGTGCTGCTCCTTCGCAAGTCACACTGCCATAGCGGCGCTCTCTCTCTCTCTCAAGCCATGTGCGACGGTGCTCTGCTACTGCGAGCCTCCTGTTCATGGTTGTCGGCAAGTGTAGAGGTGAGGCCACGGTGGCGTGGCGGTGCCGACGGGGAGAACCACCATCGGTAAGAGCAAAGGAAGGGGATGATGAGTCAGGCCTGTGCGTTAGTGACTAGGGTGAGGGAAATAGTTGAGGGCACTATCGTCCATACAGAATATACTAGGGTGAGGGAAATACTTGAATCCGCTACACTGCAGGGCCAATCCGCTACACTGCAGGGTATGGAACGGCATGTTTCAAAGAGAGGAAAAGTTATAATGGCACTCTTCAAAATAGATGAATAGTAATGTCGGTTCTCGAAACTTTGAAAATTACAATTTCACCGTTCAAAAAACCTAAAATTGATTGCTAGTTGCTCTTCTAGTAGTCAACGCTGATCAGTGAGCCCGTAGCGACCCCCTCCCCCTCCCCAGCCAAGAAATGGGTTATTTTGCCCTCGTTGGAAATGGGTTTCGCCGGAATGTCATTAAGATTTTCAGCTGCTTTTCTTCTTCACAAGGTTTGCACACCCGCTAAAATGCCCCGCTGATCGAATATGAGGTTTAGGCCTTCTTTCTTCCCCGTTTTGCCCTTCTGACTTCATCATTTAGTTTTCACGGTCACGAAGAAATTGACGGGTGATGCCGAGCCCGTTTGTGCCACCTGCCGCCGCCGCCGAGCGAAACGTCGATCGGCGCCAGGTCTGTATCGCCTCCCCCAGGAGGACCGTGCCCCTGCTACGTGTGCGCCGGATCCCTGACCATCATCCACTTCGCCGCCATGGCTTCCCGATGAAGGCATCCTCACCGGGCTCAAGCGGCAATGATGAGTGCCCCAAATGCCATGTTGGTGTGGATTCCGGCCGGCGGTCGGGTAGCGACTAACGGGTCGCGGTGGCCCACGACAGACGGGTCGGGCTGGCGGCCGGGCGGATCGACGGGTCGGCGGCGCAGACGGACGGGTGGCTCGATGCGTGTAGGAGCGAGGAGACAGCGAGAGGATAAGGTTCCGTTGTCGCGTGAATTCTCCCGTGACCGAGTGAAAGAAAAAGAAGGAAGATGAAGGGGTAAAACGGGAAGAAATAAGGCCTAAACATCTGATTTGGTCGGTAGGGCATTTTAGCGGTTGTGCCAAGCTTAACAAGGGCAAAGCAATGAAGCCCAAAATCTTAATGACATTTCAGCGAAACTCGTTCCCAACAAGGGAAAAATAATCAATTTCTCTCCCCAGCCTGCGGCCTACATGCCTTCCCTCTTCCCTAACTCATGCCACTCTACCCACGATTGTGCGTGGCCCAATCCATAGGATATATGTGATAATTTAACTTTCAGAAAATAGCATGACACGATAAATATGTGCAGTAGCCCATGTGGTAAGGATACACATTGTGATCCATGCTAGCACATTTTCGAGAGCAATGTGCATTGATAAGTGTCTTAGCACGGATCACAATACGTATCGTGGTCCAGAAGGTGGGAGCACATGCTCTTGAGAGCAAATTTAACTTACACCAGTGGCAAAAGTAGCTCTCCCCACAAACCACATCACAGCATGCATGCCGCGAGCATTATGCCACGCCACGACTCAGCGCACACATGAGGGATGACTTTCGCGGTTTCGCCTATCTTATCTCATCAATTTTATAACAGGCGCAAACAATAAGCATATATTTTAGTCTAGTCAACGTTTGAAGTTATTTGATTTAGCTAAATATAAAATGGTCCAAGCCTTATTAAATCTAACAGTTGCATGTAATATACAAGTTCAAGAGATTCTAAACGTAGTTGCCCCACGCACATATGACATACCTGGAGGAGGTCCCACTGTCAATCGGTTATCGGCTGGAGTATACAGTATATACTAACAAATAAACAAACTTATATTAAGTATATGTAAATATAAGATCTAGCAAGTGCTGCCTGAGTGGTGGTGTGCTTTGCTTAACACAAATGTCAAGGGATCTGTGAGCAAAGGTTGGCAATGCAAGGGTAACAGGTTGTGTGATTGCAGCAGCAGCAGCGAGGTACGGCAATTTTTCTCAATTCCATTCTGCGTAGTAGATCTTATTCGTTCCATTCGATTAAGTGATCAACAAGCTTTTTTTTTTCCCCGAAAGATCAGTGATGAAGCTGTTTCTAGCTAGCTCATGCATTTGTTTCATTGATAAGCTATTTGTTGTCGCTCATTCGATTAATTTGCGTGCCTGTACTACGTTCAGCTCGGAGGTTGGTCGATCGGTCGCTCGTGGGCGATGCTTTTTTGGACTCAGTGACGCAGTTCTGGAGTGAATGGGGGCTCCGGATCTCTGTCCTTGTCAGCTTAGCGGCGTACGCACTCCTCGGCCTCCTGTCCGGGACACGGCGGCGCTCGGCGTCCGGCAGCCTGTGGATCTTTCAGTGGGCGCTGGGTGCCATTCTCTGGACTTTGTACCAGTTCGCCGAGATCGCCGCGACGAGTGCCCTCGGTAATGTGTCCCTCCACGGCGCCGGCGCCGACGCGTCGGGGAGGAGGAGGAGCAGCAGCTGATCGCGTTCTGGGCGCCGTTCCTCCTCCTCCACCTCGGCGGCCCGGACAACCTGACCGCGTACGCTCTGGAGGACAACATGCTCTCCCTGCGCAAAACGATGGAGATGGCCCTGCAGATTGTCGCGGTCATGTATGCCATCTGGAACTACATATATCGTCCCGGCCACAGCTGTGTTCTGTTCGCAGCGGCGGCCATCTTGTTCGTCGAGGGCGCCACCAGGTACGTGGAGAGGGCATGCGCTCTATGGCGAGGAAATTTGGACAACATGCAGCAGCAGGACGACTCAAGCAAGAAGCCGGCGGCGGAGCCAGCAGGGTCGTCGCCGTCGTCGACGTCAGCAAGGGCCTGCAGCAGCTCCAGATCCAGGTCTTCCAGCTCCAGCGCGGCCGCAGCCGCGGCCGCTGTGGAATCCACGATCAGGACGTACGAAGGACGGGCGCCTGACGACGGCGAGGCGCTGCTCCTTGCCCAGGATCTGTTCCACGTCTGGCGTCGTTTCCTGGTGGATTCTTCCGTTGACCGACGGTCACCCTGGCAGCGTGCCAGCGAGAAGATACTCGATGCGTTGGAGGAGCATGTGCAAGGTGGTGGAGATGGAGCTCTCCCTCGTGTACGAGGCCCTCTACACCAAGGCGGCCGTGGCGCACACCTGGCCAGGCTACCTCATCCGCTTCATGTCGCCTGTCTGCAGCGCTGCCGCCGCGTCGCTCTTCTGGATCCACCGTGATCGTGCTAGGAAGGGCCCCCACCCGGTCAGGGCATCCGCGTCCTTTGTTGGAATCACCTACCTCCTGCTGGGCGCCGCCTTCGCCCTGGACGTGGTGTGGTTGCTGAGAGCGCTCGGGTCCACCTGGACATACGCCTTCCTGAAGAAGACGGACAAGGTGGCGCGGCGGCGACCATGGATTTGGTCTTGGTTTCGCCACAAGGCTCTGTGCGATGGATGGTGGCGCCGGCTCCACCGCAGCGTCCTCCACCTGGACCCGCTGCGTTTTGCGTTCGGCGTCGATCCCGTCGCTTACAGGACGTGGTCGGGCACCATCGGGCGTTACAACCTGCTGCACGAATGCACCGTTCCTCGTCGCCCATGCCGGCGGTGGCTGGCCACTAAGCTCGGGCTGGTGGAGAAGAGTTATCTTTCCGAGCTTCCTCGAGGCGTCAAGAAGCTGGTGTTCGAGCGGGTACAGAGGATACTGCCGACGGCCGATAATCCGCGGGCTCCTCGTCCTGATGGTGATGGTGCCTACGACATGGCGATCATCAGGACGTGTTGGGGTGCAGAGGCCCTCCGGAGGGGTGAGGAGCAATTCTGGGGGAAAGGGAATGAACCGCCCAAGTTCGGCCGTGAGTTCGAGGAGGACATCCTCTTGTGGCATATCGCCACCTGCATCTTCCTCTCGCGCGCCATGGTCAGGAAGGTGGCCAGTTCATCGTCCACTCACGCGGCGGCGATCGAGGTGATGTCGGAGTACCTGATGTTCCTTGTCGCCGAACGCCGGCAGATGCTTCCTGGCCTCGTCCTCCACAGCCTGCTCGATGAAACCCGCAGAGCCTTGAATTTGTTGTGGAGGGAAGGTGGTAGGGGAAACAAAGACAAGTTTATCACCTTCCTGCGACAGAAGAGGATCCCTGTCCCCGGCCGCGACGGCCGCGGAAGCTACAGATCAAACTGGGCTGAGCAGGAAGGCGACCGTCTCGTTTCGGACGCAATTGCGGTTGCTGTCGCGCTAACAAAAGGCAGCCGGCATCCGCAGCAGATGGTGCCGATGCTGGACCTCATCTTCAACGTGTGGGTGGACAAGCTGCTCTACGCGAGCATCAGGTGCAGCAGGGAGTCCCATGCCAAGCAGCTCAGCCGTGGCGGCGAGCTCACAACCGTGCTGTGGATGGTTGTCCAACATGCTGGGCCATTTCACATTGGAGAAGAGATGCCTGCGGACGCAAAGAAGCGCCAGGAGAAGTCTGAGGAGAAGAAGAAGGAGGAGGAAGAGGAAAAGAAGAAGAAGAGGTGTAATCCGCCTCCGCCATATCCATATCCGTCGTCTCCGTATCCTCTCGAACCGTCAATAGAAGATGAACAACCTGTGATGCCGAAGCCAATGCCTCCAACAGAAGGGGAACCTGAGGAAGAAGCCCGAGTATCAGAGATACCCATACCAGACGATGAAGAAGATCCTGAGGATGCAAGAGATTACAGGACGACAGTAAAATATATTACACTGTATTGATGCGTTGGAATCAGAATGCAAACAATATATCTATGTATAACTCACTCAAAAAAAAAATTATCTATGTATAAGATGACCGAAAGTATCTAGGCCCCTATGGTTTCGACGATTAATGATGACACATCCACTGCAACTAAAATATGTTTTGCAGTGATAATATACTGCTTCCGTCCTAAAATATTTTTTCGTTTTTCTTCATGAAAAATAACTTTTATAAATACATATTAAAAATATAATATTTATTTAATAAATTCATTTGAAAATATAATGTTGTATTTTTAATGCATGGAAACAAAAAAATCGACAGATAATTTGGAACCGAGGGAGTATGGAGAAAAAATGTTGTTGGCGGCCCTAGGAGGCCAGCCAGAGGGGGCCCAAGCTATTCGTCTACCGGATGAACAACCCATCCCTGGCTGAGAAGAATTCGAGCAGGATGTCAACGCATTGCAGTGGCACATTGTTAGGGCAGTCGCAATGATAATTTTATTGTAGTTAATTAGCTTGACAGTCAAATTTTCTTTTGTTGATGTGACATAGGAATTAATGAAAAATGCTAGGACGGAGAAACAATTTCTTCAACAAGGAATTGAGTCAACGCTCACCAATGCCGCTTGAAACGACCAAATCTCTGTTGGTGAGAAGCAATTCGTTTATGTACCTTCCCATCCCGATCCGTTGCGACGCCACCGCCGCGATTGTTTCGCGCGTGCTCACCCTTCCCCGCACTGCTCCTGATCCAGTTTCTCCGCGCCTCAGTTGAGTGCTGCGGGGATAGAGGCGCTCTGGGAGTTCCTAGTTGTAAGGCCAATTGTTACTTTTTGTAGTATATATATTTTAGAGTTCAAGGGCAGAGCACCACAGCCTTTCCATTCGCCAATTGTTTCTTCAATCCCAGAGCTACCTAATCACGAACATTTGCAATCAAAGTAGTATGAAACAACAACTGATTGTTGGTAATTGTCTTTGAGAGAGTTTCATCTAAAATACAATCGTCATGTCATCAAAATTGGGATTTTTTAAAAATTTTGCCCTTTTTCAAAATAAATTTCAAATCTATCCCTAGTTTGAAACAATTTCCACCGGTATCCTTTTTGTCGCGCCAAATGCGTAGGGCGCGATCTTTACACATGTCGCGCCTACGCATGTGGCGCGACGTTCCCCACACGCACGGTGGCGTTGGCCGTCTTTGGTGTGGCGGCTTTGGGTCCCCGGTGTGTCGCGCTTTGTGCATGCGGGCGCGACGGGGTATCGCGCCTGATGCATCGGCGCGACCGGCCCGTTAGGGGTTTCGGTTTGGGCCTCGTTGAAACCGTGTGGGGCCCACCATGTCGCCCGCCGGCTTTCAGGCGCGACGCGTTAAATTAGGGTTCCACCGCCCGATTTCATTCATTTCTTTCTCACACTCAACTTCCTTCTCCGCCGGAGCCCGCTCGCCGCCGCCGCCCAACCTCCCGCCGCCCGGCCCCCGCCGCGGGGGCGTGCCCACCGCCCTCCCCCGCCCGGACGCCGCCGGCCGCATGGCGCCGCCCGCCGAAGTTCCGCCGCCGCGCCGTAGGAGGCCGCGGGGGCCCCCCCCGCCCGGCGTCGAGGGGGCCGGCGGCGAGGGGCCGCCCCGCCGGCGGGGGAGGGAGCCGGCCTCCCACCCGTCCTCCAACACGATTAGGTGCTAATCCCTCCTCTCCTCCCCCCTCCATTTCCTATTTTATGCCTTGTTCATGGTAGTTTTTTTGATTTGAATGAAATTGTTCGTGATTGAAGCGTTAATTGATACAATGTGGTTCGTAGAATCGGTTTAGGATTGGTTTTGGCTGTGGATTTGAGGTAGAGATCGAGTTGCATGAAAGTAGTTCATTGATGCATGCATGGAGGTTTAGGGTTTGATATAATTTCTATTTTCCAATGTGAAATTATAAGTGATTGGGCCGTTTATTGATGCAATGTGGTGCGTGGAAACGTTTTTAGGATATGTTTTCGCTGTGGATTTCACCTAGATTAGATTTTTCATGAATAAAGTTCTTTGATGCATGGAGGTGTTTAGTTTGTTTCTAATATATATTGGCAATATGGTTGTTTTACTTATAGCAATTTTTTTTCCCGAATAATTTGTAGATGGGACGGTTTAGTGCGCTTTTATATTGGTGGCAAAGTTAGAGGGGATGGCAAGTTTGAGAACATGCATGAACAAGTTCATTTTTTTGATAGACCTCCTAGCTTCGGTGAATTGGTCGGCCATTGTCGTGACAAGTATGGATGGCCGTTTAGCTTGATTGGTCGATTCGACCGTGGGAAGGAACGAGCACACTATGCAATCGATGCCTTTGTCATGTGAAGATGATTGGAAGAACTTTGTGGAGGTTGTGAAGGGTAGTAGTGTTCGTTGCTTGGAAGTTGTTGTGGAGAAGGTGATGAACCCTGTTGTTGTGCCTGCGGCTGAGAACGTGGATGAGGAGCCTGTAGAGCACCTTACTCGGGAGGAAGAGTTGGAAGCGGTTTGTTGTTAGAGACAACGATAATGCAGTGATGGTAGGTATGGAAGAGTGCGATGAGGAGAAGATTGGTGCTATGGACGACATGTTTGTAGGATCGAGAGGGCGATGAAGAGTAATGGAGATGAGCTCACTTTTAGTGAAAGTAGCTCGAGGAGGTTTTAGAGGGCAGTATAGGTCGGAGCCTAGTACGGAGGATGGCGATGAGTATAGGGGGATATTACATCCACGGACGGGTCGTGAGAATAGAGTACAGCGATGCGGAGCTAAGTCGGGTTGAGGGGAGGTCCATGTTGAGGTACCCTCCGTACCCAACTTCATGGACATTAGTATGGTTGATGAAGCGGTGTGTGACACCGGTCTGTCGTTGTTGGACGATGAGGGGACAGAGAGCGAGGAGATGGAGATTAAGAAGGGGATGGTCTTTGACACATTGGAGCTTCTCAAGTTCTTTCTTGCGGACTACTCCGTTCGGTATCATAGGCCCTACTATGTTGATCACTGCGACCCTAACAAGCGGTACACAGTGCTTTGCAAGAAGAAATGTGGTTGGGGAGTTTGGGCGAGGAAGCTGACAAACAAGACTTGGAGGATTCGAAATGTGAAGCAACCTCACACGTGTCGGTCTTCTAAGCCTAAGGGGTGCACGCACAAAACACGGCCCGTTATCCGAAGTCGTCGTCTTGTCGGCCTTGTTAGGGCCGATAGCGATGTATCTGTTGTCTCCCGATCGAGCATATGGGGTGGACCGGATATCGAGTGAGCTACTCGAAGGCATGGCGAGCAAAGCAGCATGCTATAGAGCTGTTGTGGGGTGATTGGAAGGAGGCATACAACCAAGCTCCTAGGATACTTAATGCCATGAAGCACTACAATCCAGGGCTTAGGTGGTTTGCTGTTGTTGGCCGCATAGTGGATGACACGGACGGCGTGCCTAAACATGTTCTCGCACGCATTGTTTTGGTGTTTTCCGCGGCACCGAGACATTCAAGCATTGTCGGGCCTGTAGTGCTTGTTGATGCAACATTTCTTACGGGGAAGTACAAAGGTGTTCGATGATTGCGGTCGGTGTGGATCAAAAACCGGCTAGTCCCTCTAGCGTTTGCTTTGGCCGAGAGCGAGAACAATTTGAGCTGGTCTTGGTTCATGAAGCTTGTTAGAATGCATGTCATCCGTCGTACGTCCCGTAGGATTTGCATGATATCTGATCGGCATAATGGATTGCTCATGGTCGCAAGAGAGGAGATAGATGGGCTTCCCCTCTTGAGCATCGATGGTGCATGCGGCACTTTGCCGCTAACATTTGGCGGCGACAAAGGAAGAAGGAGGTCGTGTAGAAGTTGAAGGTAGTGTGTTGTTGTTGCACGAAGGAGAGGTTTAAGGAGAAGCTTGCGAGAGTTGAATAAGGTCCTAAACACTCCTGCGAGGACTTGGCTTCGGGGCCAGATGAGTAATTTGGACAAGTGGGCTCGCATTTGATGATGGTGGCCTTAGGTATGGCGTGATGACCACCAATTCATCGGAATCGTTTAACAAAGTGTTCAAGGGTATCCGTGCAAAGCACAATTTTCGGTATTGTGGAGTACTCGTTTAAGAAGTGCAACGAATACTTTGTTATTTGGAATATTGCCAAGGCATCTAAAGAGAAATGGGGCCGGGCCGGTGGGAGACACATCGACATTGCGGAGGCCATAGGTTCCAATCAGGTTGGTGATGCCTACGGACCTTCAAGGCTAGTGTACAACATAATGTCGGCGGGAGGAACCAATCAGGGCGGTGAGAAGTACGGTGGCGAAATTATAGGGTGGACCTCCGTAAAACCGGAATGTTCTTGTTGCATTCGCAGCCTACTTCATGTGCCTTGCTCACACGTCATCACCGCTTGTAAGTTTAGGGGTTTAGACCATGACGATCGTTTTTTCATGTCTCCTTTCTATCTCAAATCAAACACCCTAAAAGTGTGGGAATCCGGCTTTCGAGCCGTACCTAGACCCTTCACGGTGGCCTCCATACTATGGATTGGATTATGTCCCCAGGCCCGGATCAAGAAAAGCAAAAGGTTGGTAGAAGGAAGGAAAACGCCTTAAAGGAATTATGGGCGATTCCAATGCCGATGGTACGATGTGTATGATGCCAATGGCTATGGTCTCGATATGTATGGTTATGGAGACTTTGATGAGGCCATGGCTCGGTCGGTGCTCTAAATGCCACAGGACCGATCACACTGCAGCCACTCATGATAGTGTTCGGTACATAGGTGTTGTTTGTTGTTGTGTTGTCTTAATCTCTTGACGTCTTGTTGTATTAATTTCCTAATGTAGTGTTGTTTTAATTAATATAATTCATGTTTTATTTCTAATCTTGTTTCTTTTGTCCTTTTTCAGGATGGCGCAGGAGGAGTGGGCCCCCCTTCTTAAGCACTTTGCTATGAAAAGGACCACCGAGCGCACATGGCGGTGGACTTGGGCAAGGCAAGTAATTCCCATGTTCATTTTTGTAAATAAATATTGTGTTCATCGTTTATCATCACTAATCGTTACATTGCTTCATTAGTTTTGTAAATCGAAGTCGCCTAGGTCCCCGAGCTCACAAGCCATTGCGTTGGGACGAGCGATGCGCTTTACTTACGGCTAGAGCGGGCTTCTTGGGCCTTGCTCGAGCCGTTGTGGCGGGCTCCCGGAGATGGACGGGCGTGGTGATGGCTTCGTGGGCGAGATGGCGTCGAGACGCATTCCTTCCACTGCCGTGTGGAGAGATGATGATCACGCTAGAAGATGTGAGCTACATCTTGGACCTAAAAGTGCACGGTCTCACAGGTGTCGTGCCATCGACACAACGAACCGGAAGGAGTTGGTGTTCCAGTTCACGGACTTTACCCGGACGCACCTCCGGAGGGAAAGAGGGAGCACAAGACTTCGGGTGTGTCGTCCAATTGGGCGAGCGGCACTTCAATACTTGCCCTACCGACGCCCGCCGAGGAAGAGGTGGAGAGGCATGCTAAGGTGTGGTTGTGGCTTTGATGTGTATTGGGAGGACATCGCCGTCGATACAAGCTGGGGGCTCTGTCACGCTCGCATGGCTGTATCGCCCGGTGTGTGAGGCCTGTAGGAGGATGAAAGATTCCTCGAACTTGGGTGGCTGCGTGTACCTCCTGCAGATATGGATTTGGGGCGCATACCCTTTGGAAGGGACTGAGGAAGGCGGTTGTTATGCGTTACTCATACATGTTTTATTATTCATGTTCTCATCTTAGTTGAACTATCTAATATTCATGTTCTTATACGCGTCTCTTGTTTTTTTTTTTTTTTTTGCAGCCATGGCCATATGTGGAGTATCGGGCCCCATTGATGTATTTGTGGCACGAAAACAAGATGGTCAAGGGCGACTCGGAGATGAGGTACAGTAGGTACTCCAACGACCTGGACTTGTTGACCTGGGGACAGGTGAGTCATGTTGTTATACATATTGTGATCTACTTTAAAAAAAGTTGTTGGACTTGTCTAAATGTCTCAATTTTCAGGTTGAGTGGACTCCATATGCACGTCAGGATGTACAGGACTTGAATGTTCCCCCCCCGGAGTGATGATGAGAAGCTGCGCTGGAGATGCAATGCCCCCATGATCCTGTACTACGTTGTGGAGCACCATATTCCGAAGAGGGTCATGAAGCAGTTTGGGCGGAAGCGGGGAATACCCTATCACGGAAGGCGGGACTTGTGATGCTTTACACGAGTAAGTCGGTTCAGATTTCACTTCCTTCGTTGTCGTATATTTTTCTTGTGTTGTCAAAACTAACAATGAATGTTTCAGTGTTTCGAGGAAGAGAAGGTTTGGTGGCGGCAACGACTGGCTCACCATCCATGCGGATTATGTGCAGCAGTGGATGAACGCTGAGAGAGTGTGGCCTGATAGTGGTCTCGTTCGGTGGCCAAAGAGTACCATGAGTACCTGCTGTACCTGCACCGGGTGACTAGAGTGCGTCTCCACGCTCCCGTCTCGGTGACTCCAGTCTTCTATGGAGAGAGCGACCAAGAAGACCCCTATGACAAGGTAACAAGGGGGCCCGGCCCGAGAGCCCCTCTCGTTAACTACACGGTAAGCATTCATGTTCATTTCCTTCAACCTTTGGTCGCATTCAAGTTTTAACCTTACTCCCGTATACGAGACCACACGGCTAGCCCACCTTTCAAATGAAGCCGGAGCATACATTGGACGCCGGGGGGGCCAAGAAGGTAGTGACCTTGTAGAATTTTGAGAGGTATTACGCCTAACTCAATATCATTCCATTACTTGCATGTGTTCGTATGTATAGACCTAACTCGCCAAAAAACCGACCGCAGAAAGTGAAGAAATTCTGCCGCCGCCTCGGCCGCAAGTTGAGCTGCTTTAGAGTCGAAGATGACGGAAGTGCCGGCGCGGGAGAGAGAACGAGAGGCCTCCGGCGCAGAGCCGAAAGTGAGCAAGAGCCGGCGCAAGAGAGAACGAGAGGCCTCGGTGCAAGACGGAGTTCGGGGAAAATCAACTCAACAAAGCCCTCAGGAAACAAGCCAAGAAGACGGCCGGCGGATGATGACACGGGACGATGATGGCGATGATCCAACCTATGAGCGGGGACGTCATTGGTTCTTTGAATTGTATGATGCTCCTCACGTGAGCCAAACACGGGTTTATCTTCTATCCCTGTTCAACTTGTTGTCACCGTATATGAACATTTGGACCATATCCGAAATTTTGAGTTTCGTAGGGGGGATCTCAAAGCTCACCTCAAGGGGGGCCCCGAAGGCAGGGAAAGCGCAAAGCTAAAGACCGCTCGGACGTTGGCACGCCAAATGTCCTACCAACACTGCCTGGCCGTGATCGTCGTCGTAGGCAACCATTTTCCCCACAACCGTGAGAAGGTGAGTATTTGGCAAATAAGAAGCAACATTGGGGAAATGACATAATACAATACATATCTCATTACCTTACTATCCCCTTGCGTGCATGAACGGCGACGACCTTTGTGTGCACTCCGTGCTTTGCCTCCATTGAGTGCGGATTTCTTATCCATGTGCCAACTATGTTTGTTCAATGACTATGTGTGTGAATTTGAGCAAGGGTCGGACTTGTCGAAACTTAGGATGCAATTTGTGTGTCAACTATGTGCCACTTGTTGAACAACTATGTGTGTGAACTATGGATTACTTGTTGAACAACTATGTGAAGTATTATTGTGTTATTATAGTACGTGTGTCATTGTATATCCGTGAATTTGTGGAGAAATGTGGTATTATGCAATATGTGTGAATTATATGTAGCGTAAAAGAGGCTTTGCAAAAAAAAAAAAAAAAAAAAAAAAAAAAAAAATTGACGCCGCCGGACGTGTAGGCGCGCAGTCGGTCATTACAAAGAGCGTCGCGCCGGACGTAGGCGCGACGGCCACTCGTGTCGACCGTGCAAATGCCACATGTCCGCTCATCCCGCCAAGTATTTTGGCGCGACGCCTCGCGCCAAAAACCGAGCGGCGCCGACGGGCAAAGAGCCACCACCTAGAGCAAAGCGGAACCTGGGGGCTCCGTGGCGCGACGGTCGCGCCAAACCCATAGCGCGCGGCAGCGTCGACAACTCGCGCCCGCGTGTCCCGGGGCGTCCGCCAAATGTAGGCGCGACAAAGCACGCCAGTCTGGCGGCACGATGTGTCAAATGGCCTCCTCCCCGGCCGGAAAGCGTAACCTAGGGGCTCTATGGCGCGACGGATCGCACCGGTATCTCTCGCGCGGCGCTTCACCTGTTTCCATCCAGCGACAAGAGGACACGTGGATGTCGCGCTGATGCGGCGGCGCGACACTCGTCGCGCCTACGTATCCGACGCCGACGTCACCCCCAACCCCTTTCCTCCTCCCCAACCCCTCTCCTCCTCCCTAGTAAGTGATTCGGATTTACTTTTCTTCTTTGTATTCCTAGTAAAGATTTATTGTGGTCAACATAGCATGACACGTGGTTTATATTGTTCATGACATGTGGTTATATTATTAATTAGTATCCCATTAGTATATTTAGTCCGGCACGTGGTTACAAATGCGGATTTTGTGAATTAAAATGCAAATAATCATATCTTTGAATTTTGTTATGCTTGCTTACATTTCACTCAATGTGTTGGTAATCTCCTTTCGCCGATTGTTTCGTAGCTACACTTGTCGCTTCCATTCGCGAAACGACAAAAAGCATGCCGAGGCGTGGTAAAAAGGAGGCCTTCAATCCTTATTTGAGGCTGCCGGATCCCTATGTCCATAAGCCTCTCCCACCGGGTGAACCGGTGCCCAAGCTGTTGGTGTGGTGATCCATGCAAAGTTGAATGGGATGAAGATGATGAGGAAACCTACATGCGGAAGTATTGGATGTGTGCCAATTATAAATGGGAGCTCGGCCAAACAACAACGCCACGTTTCATGGTGCGTATATTCGTTTTGGTTTCTTTGTTTTATGAGTATATATTAGCTTTCGACAATTGATTGTGTTGCGAGACCCCCACCTCCACTCTGTGATTTTATGCGAGTGGATCGACCTTGAGATCGGTGAGGAAAACAAGAAATTCTTGCAAGGCCACAAGGAGTTTAGGGCATGGTTTCAACGGAGGTCCGAGGAGAAGATGAAGCAAGCGGCCGATGAGAAGGCGCGAGGGGAGGAAGAGGAAAGGAGGATAGCTGCCGCCGGAGGGATGAGAGGGAGAGGAAGCTGGAGCATGCCCGCCGTGCCACCGGCCGAGTGGGCCAAGGCTCGAGATGCAGTGAAAATGTTGAAGGTGACGACGACACATCACGGTTGGAAGAGCTCATAGCCTTAGCCGAGGCCGACTTGAAAGCCCAACAAGAAGCCCCGGCAGCCAGTCTCACGTGCGGGGAGGACACCGTACCGCGGTGCCTAATGTGGAGGCCGACAATGCTCCAACGGTGCCTCAAGTGCCCCCGGAGGACACCGGTGCAAGTGCGGCGGTACCCCGTCGTGCCCCGTGTTAAAACTATCTTTAATCGGATACTACATGCCCTCGACTTTGTTCCGTTGTGTCTCCGTCCGGGAGGACATTGTGCGGACTTGGCACATTTGCATGAGGGCGTGAGGACCACTTACGGGAGGAGGCTTCGAAGCTAGCGGATGAGGTTGATGCAACGTACAACAAAGAGTATGAGGCCTATGTTTCGGGCTCTTGTGCTAGCCAAAGCGACGAATATGCAATGGAGGATTCGGACACGGGACGAAGACAAACCATATGATGGCTACATTTCAGGCTCTTGGGCGACTCGGGCTATGAATATCCGAAGGGGACCAGGGACACGGCCCGGCGAAGATCCGGAGGATTGGGGGCACGGGCGGCGAATATCCAGGAGGATTGGGGCACGCGGACGATGATTTGTGAAGTGCAACGTTCATTTGTTACTATATGTATGGAACAATGTGTAATCCATTTGTAATGAACCATGTAGGAAACTATGCTCTCAAGTAGTTGTATCTCTAGTAGTTGTATTGAACCATGTATCGAAAATGAAGTGCCTAGCTAGTTGCCTTACATTTTCATGAACAATTATGTTCGGTGTTGGTCTTTAATTTTCCTCGGAGTAAGAAGTGTTTTTCGTTGTTGAGTTTCATGAACAAACACGAAGTACAAAGATTGAAAAGCCAACACCTAGCCATCACTTTCGCATGCATCACAATTGTTCCAAGCATAGAGAAGAGTCACTACGATGTGAGTTACACAAGTGGTAGAACCACAATTAAAGGGTCCATGCATCATACACTTCGTGGTTCGAACAAAAGTGTTGCTAAGTCAACGCCACCCAAAATCATGCATCATCCACCACATGGGCGTTCTCATAGCTAAGTCAAGGCCACCCTAAATCATCATCGCCCACCCGGTAAGTCTCATTCCAATCATCACCGTAGTCGGAGTCATTCCAATCATCGATGGGCGTTCTCCTTGTCCCGGTCGCACGCACGTCCTTGGCCTCGTCCTCCTTACCCTTGTCCCGATCGTGCACGTCTTTGCCATCGTCCTCGTTACCCTCGTCCTCTTGTGTTGGCGTAGGAACTATGAGAAACAAACATGTCAACATTACAACGACCTTAATAAGTAAGGAAATGTCAAAACAAGTTTTGGAAGAACAAGAAATGCTCACAAAGCTCGGCGTATCAACGCATTGCGGGCACGTTCACGTTCAACTTCACGTTCGCGAACCCACTCAAGTGTCTCATGAATCTCCCTCCTTTCCTCCGCCGAGGCGGTCGTAGTGTTCCTTGTTTTCCGCCAAGATCTTGAAGGAGCTCGTCGCCGATAAACATGCGATGGTAAGGACTTATTGTCTTTCCTTTAGCTTTACAAAAGTCTTCACCGATCGTGATCCATGTGTTATAACCAGGTCTTGCAACACCGGCCTTCCTGCTCACTTCTCTCTTCAACTTTTGTCTTCTCATAATCATCCTTTTCTTCTCCAAGGGGGACTTGAACTTGGGAGTAAACAAATTGGCCATAACCTCACCACGCCCAGGGAAATCCTCCCAATCACAAGTCTTTCCAGCCTAAATGAAACATAAATAAACATTACCATAATTATGCATTGCCAAAGTAAGCTAAATTATACATGCAAGGCACAAGTTCATTATACTCACAAAGAATTGATTTGGTCCTCCATAAGCATTGCCACGGTAGTAACCAATCCCAAACTCAGAGGGAACAACTCCTTCACGGGCCTTGATGCCGCACTTGCACTTCTTCTCCGGAAGACCAAGGCATGGCCATGGCATGCGTCCATTTGAATACTCTTCTTGCAACCTCTCGTTAGGCCATGCAGGTTTTGGTCCATAGTTATACTCCTCAAAGTCACAAAGCCGGAAAACCTCTCTAAAATAGACAACATATGAGGTGCAAGGTTACAAAGTATGCACAACACAAATAAGTTCACAAAGAACATGCATCGCAAAGACCACTTACCCAATCGTGCCGACCACAACGATAGAAAGGGGTGAACAAATCCGGTCGGCTTGGAACTTGGAGGAACACCTTCTCCCCACAATGGCATGTAGGAGGATTCTCTAGGCCGGTGCGGTGCGGCGTCAACCTTCTCCGCTTCGGTCATTTCGGGTGGGTTCAAAGGCGGAGGCACCCACCGTTTAAACTGATCAAGCGGAACGGTCTTCCAAGGGTCATAAGGAAACAACATGATGGAATGATCCACCCATTCTTCACCATCGATCCAATCGATAGAAATTGCATCCGTCGCCCAACTATCGTCGGAGGACCACGCCCGTAGCCGGCAAAAAAAAAGCACGCCCGGCGGACAAAGGATGCCTGGGATCGGCTTCACATTGGCCCGGCCACCCACGGTGACAAGTCGGCGCCGCCACAGGTCTTTGGGAATGGACCCCTCCCATCATGGTCCTCCGGATGGTGCAGAACTGGGACAAGTCCATGACACCTAGCAAAAAAGAACAATGACAACTATTACAAAAGATCATCCGTACATGTGTCCACAACATAGGTGCAAAATGAAACAACAAAGCATGGATGGGAAACTGCTAAGAAATATTATTATCAAATTATATCAATCTCATTATTGTTCATACAGATTGAACATCAAATTATATCAAATAAAAAAAAATTCATTCCTTAGATGGTAAGCACTTCATAATTGAGCAGTCAAACAAACTAATCTCCATACATGGTTAAACATCCTAATCTAACCATAACACACAAAACAATATTTTAAAAACAAGCAATTGTTAATGAACCTAAGCAACACCTAATACATGATGAAGTATTCATTAAAGATTGAATCCATCAAACAAACTAACATACATGTATGGAAAATGTCATTCAAATGATGTGACATGCATGGATGGGTAACAAATCATAATTGAACAATAAAACATGATTAAATATTCAAACCCTATGCAAAACAATAAACATCAACACATCTTCAATACACAATGTATTAGCAAACATGTTTTACAATTTGCCATGAACAATTATATGAATTCGGGTTTGGGTTTTGAGAGGACAATTACCCACATACATGAACAAATATTCATTACACACGGAATCCATCCCACATACTAACAAAGCATTACTAAAATGTCATTAACATGAAGTGATTTAGGGTTAGGTTTAAAGTGCACAATTTCCCAAACTAAAGATGAAATTATCAAGCAAGATGACACAATAAGATGAGTTACCAACATAAGCAAAGAGAAATAGCAAAAAACTAGGCAATTGGAAGCATTTGGAGGGCAAAAAAAGGAAGGAAGAAGCATCCAAAAACTCACACGCTCGGTCCCCTTATTTGCGGCTCGCAGGAATCGATGATGAGCGGGGGGGACAAAAAGTAGGCAGGGGGGGCGAGCATTTATACCACCACGTCGCGCCATAGCTCCGGGCGCGTGAGTGGGACCCACGTTTTTTCGCCGGCCCAAATCAAAACCCTAACGGGCCCGTCGCGCCGGCCGCGATCGCGTGGCGGCCCGGTCGCGCCACATGCACTGGCGCGACCGGGTGGGACCCACGGCCATCCACGCCCGGCACGGTCAACGCCATGGCGCCCGGCGTGGCGGGCCACGTCGCGCCACATGCGTAGGCGCGACATATGTAAAGATCGCGCCTACGCGTCGGGCGAGAAAAAAGAGATACTCGTGCAAATTGTTTCAAACTGGGGACGGATTTGAAATTTGTTTTAAAAAAGGACAAAATTTTACAAAAAAAGCCTCAAAATTGTTTATGTGACAACACTCAAATAAAACTCTCATTGAACGTCTCCATCAGAATGAGCGTGGACCATCCTCTCTAGCGTCGGTCGGCCTGTCCGTTGCCTGCCAGCTACCGCGACGACGCGAAGCACACGCGGCCTTGTTTAGATGGGCCCTGTTTAGATCCCTAAATTCCTCAAATTCCATTATGTAAAAAGAAGATTCCCCATCACATCCGTTGGCGGCGACATGTATGGAAGTACGAAATATAGGTAAAAATTAAAATAATTACATAGTTTAGATGTACATTGCGAGACGATTCTTTTTGAGCCTAGGGCTACGCCGTGGTAGGATAATATTTACCACTAACAAACTTTAAACGTCTTCTGGTGTACGGTGTGACCCATCCAAAATTTTGCACCAACTTTGGTGATCTAAACACACCCATGGCTAAAATTTGTAACCGAATGTCACATCGTATCTTGTGAAGACGCTTTCATTTGTTAGTGGTAAATATCATCCTATCATGGGAGAGACCAGGCCAAAAAATAATCGCCTGTAATATACATCTAAATCCATGTAATTAGTTATTTTTTTACGTATATTTAATACTCTAAACATATGTCTTTTGTTGTATTTAATGTGATGTGATGGGGAGAAAGTGAGAAAAAGGTTAGAAATTTTTAGCAATATAGGCCGGCTCGTACGTCCACGTCCTTCTCTGCTGGCTGCTTGGGCGTAGTAGACTTTTTGTACTCACGTGAGTAAATGGCTATAGGTGTGAGCAGCAGCCAGCTCGAGAGTCGAGAGGGCTACGGAAGCGGAAATTTTGCTCTTAAAGCACATCCTCCTACACATGCAACCGTTCAATTCTGTTTTGAGATCCGTGCAACCTTATACAGTCCAACCGGTACATGAATCGTATTTCGTTTTTGCATATTTTCTAGATGCCGTATCTGACCACTTTATTCTCCGTTTCTCTCTCCCACGACATCTCTTCTCACGCGCGCCGTTGCATGCTCTCTCTCATCTCTGTTTTCTCTCTCCCACGCCGTTGCATGCTCTCTCTCATCCTCTCTCCCACGCCGCCGCCGTCCACATCGCCGCCGCGGCACCGTTCATCTCGCAGCGCCACACCTCCACTAATCTGCACCGTAGCTCCGCGCCGCGCCACCGCACCACTTCAGAACTCCTCTCTCTCCCTCTCTCAACCTCTCTCTCGCTCAGATCTGGATCTCTCCCTCTCTCTCTCTCTCCCTCTCTCTCCCCCCTCTCTCTACCTCTCACTCCATTCCTCTACTTCAGATCCGACACTCATATCTCTCTCCTCTCTCCCTCTATCTCATCTTCAGGAAACCTAATCTCACATTTTTCGGTCAGCAAACAAACCAATGGCTCGTCGGCAACCAATTTTGCCTAGGCTGGCACTTTTTCAGGTAAAACCTTATTGTTCTATTTTTTATATCTGCTGCAATTTTCAGAAACATTTTGTCCATCATCAGCTAGATTATGTGATCCAGATCATGGGTACGACGATTTATTTGGTTTGATTTAGTTCTTTTTTTCCAAGTAATGTTTTTTTTTGCATTTTTTCCTACAATCTATGCTGATGTATTACAACTACTTATTTTCAGACTTACAGAGGCCACTAATACTTAGTTCTGCCGCGTGCATTTTCCTATGTTTAGTAGTACATTTATTAGAATTGTAATTAGATTTATTCATACTGTCTTTGGTCAAAAAAGATTTATTCATACTGTAGACATCTTAATAGTTTTACACTGATGTAATGACAAGCTAATGATTTCAGTATTTTTGTTATCTGCTTATGCCATTGTCACCACAGTCCATTCCAATAACCAAAGGAAATGCACCAGCACAATTGTTTTTTATTCAGTTAGCTAAGCTTTATGTATTACATACCTTTGCAAACTGTGTTGTCCTGCACTGCAGCTCCTAAAAATAGAAAGTTGTTATTTGACTTTTCAGGCGGCACATTTCTACACTTGCAAGACATCCAAAATGGAATTCTTAGGCAAGTTGGTCATCTAATCTAATATACAAGAAGAGTCAATCAACTGAGTCCATCTATATGAATTCTCGCATTAGTCTTTGGCTCTAGTGGTTACAATTGGCATTCTTCGACAAATTGTGGCCCATTATATTTTTGGTGATAGACTGTTGGCTATTTTTGTTGATAGACGGTTAGTTGTGAGAATTGCTTATTTAATATCTAAATCACATTGCTTTATTACCCATTTTTTATAGATTCATTTATGCCAACCAACACACATATATGTAAAAGTACGGATAAATAGGTAGCAGCTAGCAGGTGACATCAATTATTTCCATCCTGTGATACATATTTCTTTTTGTCCCCTCGTCAGTTGCTGATGAATCATTTGTTGCCAACTGCAGTCCTATAGATATTGGCAATTTGGCACTCCATTTGCAGGTAAATTCTCAAATAATTTCTAGTCACCTGTGAATGGTGGATAATTGGCATGATTCTTTTTACTTCTGATATATGCTCACTAACTTATTGGTTTTGATATGCTTATATTTTATTGTCCTTAATCTCCTCACTCTATTCTTTATTGTATAATAGCAGTTTATAGTTCAGATGTACATCTTCACTGGCCCTTCATTGGCCTCAAGACACATCTTACTTGGTCCAGACGCTTTTTAGAGATATCCTAGTATTTAGTTTCAAACACACGTGAGCAACTATACTGTTTCATTTTGTTTACGAGTCCTAGAATTTGAGTTTTTAAAAACAATACAATGTAGCTCAACCTGCTAGCACCATTGAATTCTGTTGAAGGTTCATTATTTTTTGAAACACGTCAATGCAAGATTAGAACATATACTGATGTGCACAATCAACATAACTAGTGTGGAATATTAATTTTGGGCCATGCAGAAAATCTTAGAATAGAATTATGTTCATTGTCTACCTTCTAGATCAGATACCTTCTAGTTCGTATCCTACTCTTCTAGGTTCATCCTTTTATCCTATAGTCTCTCACTATTTTTCTTTATTATGTAGACCTCAGATTTAGATCTTGATTTTTTGGAATTGCTCCATCATTTTGGTGTTTCTGTTGATGCTAAATTTTTGTTCCCTTTATTCTCACAAATATGGTTTGCTATATGGTGCTATGTGTGATAACCTTTACCCATACTATGGGCTATAACTAATATTGGTTACTTTTTTTAATGCTAAAATTAGGAAGGACAATGAACTCGCTGCAAATACCTTCTCTCACAATGTTCCTTGCTCCATGTATCTTTATCTAGATAATATTCATTAATTGTATGTTAACTTAATATTTGTGATATGCCTCCTGTAGGTCTTTATCTATATTCTGCTATCTAAAGTAAGCTCACTGTTGATATCTCGAAAGGGGAAATACTACATATCAACGTGAGTCCCAATGCTATTTCTCCATTGCAAACCTTCTAAATTACTTGTATTTTCTAGCAGCTCTTGCCATATTTGGAAAGCATGCTATCGAAAGTTATGTTCTTTGCCATCTTTCATCCAATTGAACTTAGACTGGTCAATTAGTTGTGTAAACTTTGAATTTTTGGCTTAAAAATTTGATCTCAGACTGTCTTTATGTTATGTTCTTGGCGCATTAGAACTTGGCATGTAGTGAACAAGATATTGGTATTGTTTATATGGTCAAATATGAAAGAACAATTAGCAAGCAGCTAGTTGATAATATTTAGAAATTACTAATTTGGAGCGGCCCAGGTCCAGACTGTCATTTTTCTTTATGTGAAGATATTGCTTTTTCTTTTTGGATCGTTAATGTACATACTTGTTTATTTCTCTTGGTTATTCCTAGGTGGTAAGTGAGCACTTTAACTACTAATACTTGGTTTTATGTTCTTAGTATATTGTGTTAAGTACAAGTGTGTGAGATGAGATGCCTCCTTGCGTTTCCTGGTGCCAAGAAATAAAAGATGTTCATAATAAATACAGCTTAATTACGCTAGACATGTTGTTTGTAAAATGTTTTAAGACACCATAATGGTTGCCATTGGTGCTTTTTAAGGCTCTCAAAACTATTACATCTGTTAGTTTTTTTATATAACAAAAATACAGTGTGTCCTAGCCTAGATATTAGCAACTTGGTAATAGTGAAAATACTCCTTGTTTTGTATTCTCTACTTAGCTTGTCATGTTGCTAATGCAGAAGTAACTAGGATTAACTTTTCTTTACAGAGATGTGTTTTCCATTAACTAGCTGAGAAATACTTCCAGCTATGATACAGTTAATAAATATGGATTTTCTAAAGTATATACTGTTGAGAAGGTTGTAGATCTAAGTATTGAATGTAGATTCGTCCTTGCAGGTTGAGAGGACATCAGATTAATAAAAATGATTAATAAAAATGAGAAGGCACATGTAATGGATAAACTTTGTGCGACGGTATCCTCAGATTACTTCGGAGAGTACACAGCAACAGTCTCAGTTTATTTAGCTTATTGGCATCTGCAATGGATGATGGCACAATGAAAATTGTGGGAGCTGAGATGGAATGTGTATGATTGAGTTTTCTTCTATTTATTTTAAATAGTTCTTGTCAAATAGGCAAAAAATTTTGCAGCTTGCCTTGTAAAAACCATAATAGCGTTAGAGTAGAGTCACCCAAAACAAACTGACCACCTCTCTTTTTGTTTTATATTTATCAAATAGAATTATTTATCTCCATGTTTAATATGTCATTCCAAACATGAAGGTAGCATGTATTTGAGGCTGTTGTTGTGCTCATACATATACGATGGCTCTAGACCTCGGCAATCTGCATGTTAGTCTTGTCTTCACATTTTCCTATTCCCGTTATACAAGTGTATGATTTAGGACGTTCTGGAGTTTATCTATGCACCTTGCACATGAGTGCCTTATTTGTTATGACTTTTTTTGCCACAATTTGTATAAAGTGCTCTAAGTGAAAATAATTGTTTGACGCATATAAATCAATGCTTATACAGTCATGCCACAATTTCTTATGACTTTATCTATCATTTACAGTCAGTTTAGTTCTTGCCATACTGAGTCAATGCTTATACATGGAAAAGACTGGTGGTGAGTTTCTTTTCCATCCTATACGGATAAGTTATAAGTTACTCCCTCCATCCCAAATTATAAGTCACTTTGACTATTTTGTTATGTATGTCAAAGTGACTTATAATTTGGAATGGAGGGAGTAATTAGTAGACAACATCATTATCTATAAAACGATTATGTTGTAGTAGAGAGTTGCTTACAGTATGTTGTCGGATGCTCACAGTCACAGCCGTGGTGATGAGACCGGCTTTCATTCAAGTCCAACCATTACTTGGCTTTTTTATAAGATTTTGAAGAGAAGCTCATGAGTAGAGAGTTACCAATTTTGAGAATGTCATGCATGTTTATTCCTTCTCTTATCAAAATGCAGTTGTGCAAACATAACAGATATCCATGTTGTTTTCCCTTCAACTTTGCAGTCCAAGGCAATCAGTCCATTAGTGCTACCAACTGTACATCCCTTACGGCCTGAATGATCATAGAACGAGTGGAGAGTGAAGAACAGAACATGATGCTTCTAATTGGCACTTCCAGGAACTCTTTATCTGCAAAAAGAAAAAAATGATATACTTGTTGCAGCTTTAGCATGTTGTCAGGTTTTCATAGTGTTTGGATCTAGTAGCAATGGGCAGTTGAGAACTGAGATGTCCATAGATTATGACAACTGGATTGACTTAACATGCTTGAGATTTTAGGTGCATAGTTGTTGGTAACTATACAATATGAGTATGATGTCTGTAAAGGAGAAGCTAACGTAATGTTGTCATTTAATTATTTATTTTTAAACAATGTTGGCATTCATATGGCAAGGAGTGTAGTACGTTAATGCCTTTTCTTTCACTTGAGTTTGAGTACTTCACCGAATTATACTATAATGTTTTAAAGACATTGTTCACAGTTTTGATCTAAGATAGTCTATTGAGACAAATATATTATTCACATTAAACATACTTTATTGTCTAGACATGAACTACGGGGTCTTGTGAGCTATGTCAACCAGCACATGATTGATGTGCCCACTGAAATTCACTTGTTTTGTTGGTGATGATTGCAAGTGTTCAGGAGTCCAAAAACTATGTATGTATGAGCCAACATTGAGCTTACCTGAATGGCTATAATTCTCTTGAGATTTGCACAACGTTGCATGGTACTTTATCTTTATTGTACTTGATCTTTATTTATTGTTGCGAGGTCTACTTTGGTCAACTTTCGCATGCCTAAATTATGCCTGCCTCAGCTTGTTTTTCCTGTCTCGTGCCTGACATTTCTCTTAGTTTGTCGTCAACTAAATCCCCAATCTCTGTAATTGTTGCACTTTGATGCCACCGCCGCAGTGCTCCATCGCGCTGCCACTTCACCGGCTTGCCGCTTTGAATTATGCCTAGAGTTTAGTTTTTCGATTGTGTTGCCTAGCATTTCTTTTTCTGCCTAGCTAAGTTAGAATCACCACATACATACAACCAAAAATGCCAAAGGTGTTCTCTTAGTTTGCCGTCAACCCTAGATCACCCCTCTCTATCATTTCTCCACTTTTTTTCGTTGCCTTTTCTTCTCCCAAAACATGAAGCCACCATCGCTGCGCTCCAACTTCATTGCGCTATGGATCCACATTGCTCGCCTTTGCTTTCTTTGCTTGAATTATTTCGACTCAATTTGTTTTCCTATCGATGCGACATTTCTTTTTTATGCCCAGCTAAGTTAGAATCGTTAGCTCCACATGCATACGACCAAAGTGCTAAAGATGCTCTCATATTTCGTCGTCACCCCCTAGATCCCCCGTCTCTGTCATTGTTCCGCTTTTGCTTTGTTGCCTTTTCTTCCCACAAGACATGATGCCACCACCGTCGTGCTCCCCCTTGTCGCATTGTGCATCCACACGGCTAGTCCACCTCGCCGCGCCACCACTGCACTTCACTACGTTGCCTCCTGAATTATACCAGACTCAATTTATTTTTCGTGTCTGATGCGACATATATTTTTCAGCCTAGCTAAGTTAGAATCACCTGCTCCACATGCATGTTAAAGAAGTTCTCTTAGTTTGTCGTCAACCCTAGATCCCCAATCTCTGTCATTGTTCCACTTTTTCTTTGTTGCCTTTTCTTCTCCTAAGACATGATGCTACAACCGCCGTGCTGCTGCCATCTGCTGAGATCCCACAATTTGGTCTACCTCGTCGGGTTGCCATTCCACTACAATGCGCTGCCTCCTGAATTTTTCTGACTTAGTTTGTTTTCCGTGTCTAAACCCTGACATATCTATCTTTTTCTGCCTAGCTAAGTTAGAACACTAGCTCCACATGCATACGGCCAAAGTGCTAAAGGTGCTCTCTTACTTCATCATCAACTCTAGATCCCAAATCTTTGTAATTGTTCCACTTTTTCTCGGTTGCCTTTTACTTTCCAAAGACATGATGCCACCACCGTCGCGCTACGCCTTGTCGTATTTGTGCATCCACATAGCCGGTCCACCTCGCGCGCGCCGCCACTCCACTTCACCGTGTTGCCTCCTGAATTATTACTGACTCTGTCTGTTTTTCCCATCTGATGCCAGACATATCTTTTTCTGCCTAGCTAAGTTAGAATCCCTAGCTCCACATGCATACGACCAAAGTGCTAAAGGTGCTCTCTTAGTTCGTCGTCAACCCTATCCTACTCCACATGCATACGATTAAAGTACTAAAGGTGCTCTCTTAGTTCGGCGTCAACCCTAGATCCCCAATCTCTCTCATTGTTCCACATTTTTCTTAGTTGCCTCTTATTTTCCCAAGAAATGATGCCACAGTCGCATCGCTCCGCCTCGCCATGTCACGGATCCACAACACTGGTCTACCTCACCGTGCCACCACTCCACTTCACTGCGCAGCTGCCTAATTTATGCCAGACTCAGTTTGTTTTTTCTGTCTGTTACCTGACATTTCTTTTTTCTTCCTAGCTAAGTTAGAATCATCAGCTCCACATACATACGACCAATAATGCCTAAAGTGCTCTCTTAGTTCATCATCAACCCTAGATCTCGCAATCTACGCCATTTTCTTTTTTTCTTTGTTGCCTTTTCTTCTCCCAAGACATGATGCCACCATCACCGTGTGCTCCAACTCACTGCGCCAGCGGATCCACAAAGCTAGTCCACCTCGCAGTGCCGCCACTCCACTTCACTGCGCTGCTGCCTGAATTATTCCTGACTCATTTTGTTTTTCCTATCTGATGCCTATCATTTCTTTTTTGATCTAGCTAAATTATGCCCTGAAGTAAATAATGATCATATACAATTGTGTGAGACAAAAACTATGAAGAAAATCTCGTTGTCTAGTTGCTTTTAAGCGCATCCCTTAAATGAAACCGTGACAACGCACGACCACTATACTAGTAATAAGTTGTAATCCTTTTTTAGTAATGTAATTGAGTTGAGATATACATGAACCTTTGTGCCATGTACATGAAATAGTTTTATGGTCAAAATTTTTTTAATTGTCACTAAATAAATGTTAGTATGATGAAAAAAAATACCATTAAGGTAAGAAACAGAATTCAAAAAACACAATTCTTTGCTAAACTGATCACTTATCTAATTAAAACGCCCAAAGAAAGGAGAATTGCACCCACTCTATCCGGTACTTGTACCATTTAATTTTGGTACTGTACCCACATAATCTAGGTATTGGACCGACTCTATCCGGTACTTGTGCCATCTAATCTTGAAGAAAAAAAAATACCATTAAGGTAAGAAACAGAATTCAAAAACACAGTTCTTTGCTAAACTGATCACTTATCTAATTAAAACGCCCAAAGAAAGGAAAATTGCACCCACTCTATCCGGTACTTGTGGCAGCTAATCTTGATACTTTCACATATAGGTACTTCCTCTGTCCCTAAGTATATCATTTTTATCTCTCGAGAAACAATTTTGATCAAATATATTAAAAATATTAGAATCTATGGTACATACTTAGGATAATTGGAGAGATCTTTGAATCTATTTGTTTCAATAAATTTATTGAAGATACAAATGTTACATGTATTTTTGTACAAATTGAGTCAAACTTATGACATACACACACCAACGTGATTGTTATGTAGGGACGGATAGTGTAACTATTTAGTACCTCTAGTTACTATCCATCTACTTGTACAAATTATTTTTAAAAGTGAACTAGTAACATAAACAAATTTTGTTCAAACTACCTAATGCTATGAAACCGTCTATATTCATATCACTTTTGTTAGCTGAACGGAAGGAACTTCAACCGTGCAATATATATTCCCTCTAATATAATTGGTTATTTATTTTAGAGTTTAGTTTATGCCAAATTGTTATCACTATTAATTTTTCAAGACCATTTAAAATAGCTATACAAATGTATTTTATTCAAACCATTCATTTTCTGATTAATAGGTTGTCGGTAGCTCAAAAGGCAATGCATATTACCGTGCTTTTCATATTACCGACATAAATCTCAAACCAATAGTTTTTACATCGATTGGAACCCGAGACAATTCAATTATATAGCAAACACAAATTCTTCCATTGTCAAAGGCTGAATCCTCCACCGCACTAGAGCCACCGAATAATGTTCTTGTCCTAAGTACCAGCAGTGTCATGTCAACCTAATCGAACCTAAATGAAAAGGTAACTCATTACATAATTAAGCTTTTCTAGGCATTCACTGAAGCATTCTCCAAGAATACCTGAAAAGGTAACAGAAAATAACTGCATGAGCCCATACAAAATGACATATTCCTACTTATGTACAGCTGCCAAGGTACATGAAAAAAAAATCTGAAGTAGAAAACTATTTTTGTACCATATAACTAATAAAAGGAGTGACATGCTTTCATTTTTATACCATAAATCTCCGAAGGATTTATGCTGTTTGGTGTCCCAAAGCCTGAACAACTAAACATTAATAGGAAGTACTTTTTGATGCATAACTTGAGCCGGAGTAGTCCTCGCCACATATATATTGGTCATAAATTTACTGCTGAATATAAATATATATATATAATGGACACAATCGAGTTTCATTAATAAGGAGTGCATAATTTGTTGTTAAACCCCTGGGCGGGTAAGTTTTTCTATCCCTTTTGAATAAAACATGTCAAATTTCATTCAGTCTCAAAATGCCTTCATTTTTTTTTTTAAAAAATGCACGGCTAGCACTCTCTGCCTTGTCTATTATAACCTATACTAGTTCAATTCAAATTCACAAGGCCAGTTTGCCTGTTAGCTTGCCTTGCAAGTTGTCTCCACATTGCAAGTTGTCTCTATCGACAGTCATGGTTGTGGATTGGACAATATCTAACTGAATTATAGACAACATCAAACTAAGTCTTATAAGAGCTGTGTCTCTCAAGTCTCAAACACCAGGAAAACATTGTTAAAAGGATAGTGAAAATATCATGTGATACGTGTCCAAGGTTTGATTTTGCCATTGATTACCTTACTTCATGGCACAATATCATGTGAAACGTGTCCAAGGTTTGATTTTGCCATTGATTACCTTACTTCATGGCACAATATCATGTGAAAATATTCTGGATCTATGCTCCCTGAAGCTTAGCTTACTTCATGGCACAATAGAGTATCTATGCTCCCTAAATCAAAGACAACTACTAATAGATAAATGGTGGTAGTATATTAATTAGGACAGTGCTATGAATACAAATACATCATAGGATCAAATGATACACATTGGCATCAGCCATCCAACAATTAAGCGTATATCTAGTAGTCACTAGTATCAAACTGTCAAAACAATAATGAAATCTCACTGCATATTTGCATTGAAAAGGAATTAAATTAGAACATGTCTGTAACCAATAAATGGTGCTGAAAACAGTTGAGCTTAACCAACAGATCTATGAGCATTTAACAAACAAATATATATATGTAGATGTCCTTTTTAAAGGAAAAGAAGAAAACTTACCTGTCAAACTGCAACAAATCAGCTATGTGCATTTGTAAACCATGACTATGAACTGAAGGAATCAAATGACAAGCTGGCAATTGTAAACCATAATAGCAGGCAAAGGACGAGTGTTATTGGTTCGCAATTGTAAACAATTTGCTTATACATGACAAGCTAGCACGACACCCACAGAGAGAAATCAGCTATGTGCATTTATGGATAAAGGGAAACAGATTTACACAATAGATAAATCTAGTTTTAGTAAACCTAGTACCAGTTAGCGGATCTGGGCAAGAGTAGGAGTGGGAAGCGAGACGAGATGTGAACTTGCGATTTGGTTCAAAAATTAAAGGGGGGGAATAAAGATTGAGCGGACTGACCTCAACGACGAGGTACCAATGTTAGGTGGTGGCCGTGCATCTGGTCCCTCGGGCTTTCCTCTACTGCGGCCTGTGCGGCGGAGCGGCTACCCTAGGTCACCGCCGACGCGCGGCTGTTGCACAGATGCTGGAGGACGAACGCGGCATGGCTGCGAGGTAGTGTTGTCTGCTACGGCGTGGCGACGAGCTGGAGGTGGACGACGCGGCGTCGCCGTCGGCGCCGGCGGTGGAGGTGTCTTCTCATCGGGAACGTGAGGAAGAAATAATAAAAAAGCAAATGTGGAGAGAGAGAGAGAGAGAGGGGGATAAGACGATGCCCTGTCCACACAGCTCAGACACGCACATGCGTGTGGGCCCACTGTATACGTATTCGATTGGTATTTGAAGTTTAACCGATTCGTATTGTTGTTTGGGTAAATACCGCACAGATCACGAGGTTCTCTATCCGACGGCTGCATGTGGCAGAGCATGTGCTCTTGAGAGCAAATTCAACGCCATGGCCATGGGTTCAGCTAAGCAGAGCAAGAAGATGCGCATACTTCTGATCCCATTCTTCGCCACCAGCCACATCGGCCCCTTTACCGACCTCGCCGTCCGTCTCGCAGCGGCCAGGCCTGGCTCCGTCGAGCCCTCCATCGCCGTGACCCCGGCTAACGTCACGGTGGTCCGGTCGGCCCTCGAGCGGCACGGCCCCCCGCGGCGAGCGCCATGGTCAAGATCGTCACCTATCCATTCCCGTGCGTGGATGGCCTCGTTCCGGGGCGTCGAGAACCTCTCCACTGCGGGAGACGACGCGTGGCGCATCGACGCCGCAGCCATCGACGAGGCCCTCTCGCGGCCCGCACAGGAGGCTCTCCTCAGGGAGCGGTCCCCCGACGCCGTCGTGACGGACTACCACTTCTTCTGGAACAGCAGCATCGCCGCCGAGCTGGGCTTGCCGTGCGTCGTTTTCAGTGTCATCGGCGCCTTCTCGGGGCTCGTCATGCGCCTCATCAGCGGCACCGCCGTCGTTAGTGACGACGACGCCTCTGACGTTACCGTTCCTGGGTTGCCGGGGCCGGAGATAAGGATCCCCATCAGCGAGTTGCCGGAGTTTTTGATACGCCCAGCGAACGCGTTCAATCCTTGCAACGCGGCGATGGCCAGGTGCTTGGGCGTCGCCTTTAACACGTTCGCTGACTTGGAGCAGGAGTACCGCGAGGCGCTTGTGCGCGTCGCATCCTTGAAGCGCTCCTACTTCGTCGGCCCCGTCTCACTGCCGTTGCCACCGGGCATCACCGAGCCTCCCCTGCATCAGGTGGCTCGACTCCAAGCCGAGCTGCTCAGTGGTGTACGTGTGCTTCGGCACCTACGCCGCCATCTCAAGCGATCAGCTCCGGGAGCTGGCGCTCGGCCTGAAGCCTCAGGAAAGCCGTTCCTGTGGGCGATGAGGGCCGACGGATGAGCGCCGCCGGAAGGCTGGGAGGAGCGCGTCGGGGAGAGGGGATGCTGGTGAGAGGGTGGGCGCCGCAGACGGCGATACTCGCCCATCCTGCGGTGGGCGCGTTCCTGACACACTGCGGGTCGAGCTCGCTGCTGGAGGCGGCGGCGGCCGGCGTGCCGATGCTGACGTGGCCGCTGGTGTGCGACCAGTTCATCGAGGAGCGGCTGGTGACGGACGTGCTCAGGATCGGGGAGCGAGTCTGGAGCGGGGCACGGAGCACGAGGTACGAGGAGAGGGAGCTCGTGCCGGCGGTGGCCGTGGCTCGGGCTGTGGGAAGGTTCTTGGAGCCAGGCGGGCCGGGGAGGCGGCGAGGGGCAGGGCGCGGGATCTCGCCGTGAAGGCCCACGCGGCCGTGGCGGAAGGCGGCTCGTCGTTCCGTGATCTGCAGCGCCTCATCGACGACCTGATCCAAGCCAGAGCGGCGTCCGTTGAAACGAGCAGCAACACTGACTGCGACTAGAGATGAATTTGCTCGAGATCATGTCTCGATCGATCTGGCGAGCAATTCGAAGGTTTTGAACAACCTTCAGGGAGACGTGTCATCTGTGCAAGTGCAACGTACGTGTTCTCGAAGAAAACATTTGTTATATTTCTGTCCGCTGCTGTTACTCTATTGTGATGCTGCGCCACGTCGAACCTCGATTCCTGTCGCTCGGGCTTGCTTTCCAAGATATTGTGTAAATTTTGCATTGCAGCATGCAATTGCATTTTCCAAATTCTAGCCAACAAAACAGATTGAAGATGGAGTACAGGCCCATAAGCCTTTGCACTCCATCGGGAAATTCTTAGCTAAAGGCCTAGCACTGAGGATGGCGCCGGCGGATGTCTGAGATTGTGCAGCCAAACCAGTCCGCCTTCATCCGCAGCAGGAGGATACATGAAAATTTCCACACGGTGCAGCTGGCCTGTCGGTGGCTCCATGCTCGGCGGACCCCCATGCTACTGCTCAAAGTGGACCTCGCAAAGGCCTTTGACACCGTGTCACGGGCCTTCTTGTTGGAGGTCCTAGAGCACTTGGGGGTTTCGCTGCTACGCCGTGTGCCCCGGATCTCCGCCCTCCTATCCACAGCGGCGACCAAGGTCCTTGTCAACGGCCCACGGCCGGGCGGCGCATCTACGCCCGAGGCTCCGTCGGCGACCCTCTATCGCCCGCGGCTATTCGTCATCATCACGGAGGTGCTAAACTCCCTTCTCGAGAGAGGCCGATCGACGGGGCAGCTCACCCCACTCCCGGGCAACGCTATCAAGCACCGGGCCGATGTAAGCTAACGACCTCGTCATCTTCCTCGCCCGCACACTCTCGGACTTCGGTTGTGTGCGCGCCGCATCCCGACATCTTTGCGGGGGCATCGGGTTGCACACCAACCTCGACAAGTGCTCCATCACGCTCATACGCTGCTCCGATGTGGTCGTCGCCCGATGTCGCTGCCAGTGTTCCCTTGTCGCGTGGTGCCGTTCGGTCACCTACACAGGAGCGCCACTATCGATCACCAAGCTATAGCGCCCGAGGAGCAAGCCATCGTTGACAACGTGGCCATCGGGGATCCCCACGGAAGGGAGGTTTGATGAACACCATGGGCGTTGTACCTTGGCCAAGTCAACTATGTCGGCGATACCCGTGCACGTCTCCATCTGTTGCAGCGTTGTCGCCGTGGGCGATCAAGGAGATTGAGACACCGTCGGGCTTTCCTTTGGGCGGGCTCGGCCGAGGTCGCCCTTGAGAAAATGCAGGGGTTGCACGGAGGATTGCTTGCTTGCCGAAGCCCCTCGGCGGGCTTGGCCTTCGGTCCTCGGTTCCATGGCTTTGCTCTACGACTCTTTGGGAGTGGATGAGGAGGACCGACAGGAGACCGCCACGGGATGGATCGCCTTCAAGGTCGAGAGCGTGGTGGGCCGCTATGTTCGCGGCCTCCGCCAAGGTGCAGGTAGGGGACAGATGCAATGCCGGGTTCAGACGGACGGACTGGCCTGCCGGGAGGGGGCAATTTGCACCTTCGCGCCCAACCTATTCCTCGCGCCGTCGGGTCGGAGACGAGGGAAGCGATCGTGAGAGACGCCCTCGCCGGTCGCCGTTGGGTGAGGGACATCACCGACCCTCCGACGGCGGGCGGTCCTGTGGAGTACGCTTTGGGACATCTTTGCTTTCGACGCCGAGCTACGAGGAGATGGGCGTACACGATCAATTTGTATGGCGTATTTGGACCGCGGGAGGTACCTACTCCCACCTCCTCCGTGTATGCGAGCTTCTTCGTCGGCCAGTAGCGACAACCTTGGCGGGTGCAAAGGAAGTCCGGGCGGCCCGTGCCCCCACCGAAGGTGAAATTCTTCTTTTGGCTAGCTCTACACGAGAGGTGTGGACTGCGGGCCGAGGGGCGGCATGGACTACAAGTGGACGCGGACTTCTGGCGCTTTGCGATCAGAGGAGGCGAGACTCGGGACCACCCGGCGCCTGTGTCTTCACCGGGAGATTTGGGTCCACACCCTCGCGGTGGTGGGCATGCAGACACCTAGCCCCGAGCGGTGCCGTCGCTCCAAGATTGGTGGCTCGGTCAAGGCGGCAGGGTTCCGCGCCGTTCGATCAGGCTCTGAGCTCTCTTGTCCTCCCTCGTTGCTGGGTCGCCCGGAAAGAGCGCAACCGAAGGGCGTTCGACGGCGTGTGTCGATCTTTTTTTGCACGCCCGTGGCGACATCAAGATCTGGGGCGACAGTGGCTGTCCGCGAGGATACAGCTCGCTCGCCATTTCTAGCGCTTCTACCGTAGCGTAATCGACCTTCTACTTGTCGCAAAATTGGTTTCCCTCTTAGCTACAACACCCTAACACCCTAAAAGCGCCACCGTTGCGGCCCGGTGATTTGTGTAAGTGTTCTTGCTTGTCATGCTCTAGGGCAACTCTCTATGGAACTTGACGGGCCGTGTATCGAACTCATTTTTCCTTTTAAAGCAATACACGCACATGCATGATTTTGAAAAAAAAAAAAGATGGACCAGAACATCTCTAGCAGGAGCTGTTGCCATCTCCGATCCATTGCAAATCAAGCCGCTGGGTGCTTTGCCATCTCCGATCCATTGCAAATCAAGGATGATTCTCACCTAATTTTTCCCCCTGAATCACCATTATCTTTAACAAAAAAAAAAAATGCAACCAAAATTATCTCCACGTGTTCAGACTTCAGGCAGCTCATTTTTTATTCCATGGCAAAAGAAATTCACAACACAGCACCAACAAAATCCAGACCAATGCGCATGCAGGCAGGGCGAATCACTGCGCCTTGGACTTGGACTTTCCTCCGGTCACATTGGAGGCCATCTCCCGGAGGAACCTGGCCGACTTGGTCACCGGCGAGTTGGCAGCCATGAGGTTGTACAGCATAGTCTCCACCTCGCCGATCGTCGGCCGCTTCTTAAGCCTTGACACGACCTTGAACTCCTGCCCCTCCTGCGGCCGCGCGCCGTCGTCGTTCTCGACCATGAGCACCCAGCTGCTCTCCCCGCCGAACCGCCCGGCCTCGACGACGCACCGGAGCAGCACGCCCCTCTTCTTGCTCAGGAGGCCTCGCACCTCCAGCCCCGTGAAGGAGTAGACCACGTCGAAGGAGGCCACGAAGCCCCTCCCGCCGGCGCCGAACTTCTCCTCTTCCTCCTCCTCCTCGTCGAAGCTCCACGCCGGGTTGAACAGCACCACTGGCTTGGGTTCCAGCGCCGCGGCGACGGCCTTCACCTGCTCCACCTGCGCCGGTGCCGGCGCCAGGAATACCGCGGCGTCGCAGGCACTCAGCGCGGCCGGCGGCACCGAGCCCAGCCGCGCGTGCGCCGTCCCCGAGTCGTCGCCCTGTTCTTCGAACTCCCTCAGGGCCACGGACAGCGCCTCGGCCGAGGGCCAGACGAGCAGCATCCGCGCCGTTGCGCCGCCTTTCCTCGACGCCCCCGCGCCTCCGGAGAACACGTCGAGCGCGAGGCGCGCGAGGGAGCCCGGCGACTCGTCGACCACGGGGATCTCGGCGCGGAACCGCGGCTGCCGCTGCCTCTTGAGCTTCTTGAGAGGGATCGAGTTGTTGAGCGGCTTCTGCAGCGCCGTGGCGAGGCAGGACCGTGCCTGAGCGACGGCCTCCTGCCTCGACGACGGCGGCGACGGGTGGTGGTGCTGGCAGTGCCCGATGGCGAGGACGGGGATGATTGACGCCCTGTTGCCGCGGCGGCGGTGGCTTGATGCGGAGGAGAGAGTGGCTGGGTGGGAAGTGGCAAGGTGCCGAGAAGACCGACGGGCGCGTCGGGAGTGGCGGGAGCGGGGGTTTGAGTGGGATCTTGGAAGGAGGAAGGTTGAGGAGGTTGTTCAAGGCCATTGGCGCGGGAAGGAAGCGTCGGCGTAAGAGAAGATAAGGTGTTATCTACATGGCGCGGAGGCGGGCAGATGCGGCTCTGAGAAGGTGGCACAGTCGCCCAGATAGCTCGAAGAGGGCAGCAATCAGCAGCTGCCTGTCACGTCCTCCCTTGCAGTGATGCCGAAGATTTCGTTTTAATCATGACTTCATAACTGTAAAGCACTCCTGTTTGGATTACTGGTAAATTGGTAAAAGTATTAGCTATGTGAGCTAACAGAAATCAGTCTGTCTTGTTCATCCTCAAATGGAAAGTCTCACTTGATCAGATTTTTTTTTTCTTGATATCTCCAATATGCTTCTTATCCTCGCACATCTGAATTTCCTCTTTCAGAGTGTTTTGTGGATTCTGTTACTCTATCAAGAAATTAAAGACCTAATCAAGAGTTCATCTAGCTAAAACATCTTCATCTCTCTTGAGAACTCTAATATCATGTAGCGGCCAGCTCTCCTGCCGGTTCGTTTAAAAAAAAAAGGTATCATGTCATTAATTTTTCTTATTACTACATGGTACTTTATTTACGAGACAAACCCTTTTGAACGGGCGTGGATCCTCTGCAGTCTTCAGACTATTACAGAGTGACTCTGCCCCCTGACAAGTATGCCTGATGCTCTGCAGGGGAAGCCTTAAGGAGTCAACTTTGTTATTCCTTCGACCATCGACAACAAATTTGAAGAAACAACAAACAACTGAAATAACTCGAAGGAAAACACATCCAGCAATGGTGAAGACTGAAGGTTTTCTGACAACAGAAGCGGCAAGCCGTTCATGTGGCTGATGGGCCAGCACGTGAAGTGCAGTCGGCATTCCGTCATGGGCTAGTAACTTCTTCAGTTCATCTGAATCGCTTTCTGCTGGTGGTGTTCATGCTATCTTCCTCCAATTCCTTCAGAATTCTACCCTAAACTCTCCCCACTCTAGTTATCCGTTGTGATTCTTATCCGGATCACAACACAATTCCATTTCCACACGTACTCATATGGTCTGCATTGTTCTCAGGCATCGGTCCCAGCAGCCGTTCTTGCTTCGGCAGCCGTTCTTGCTTCAATCCGAGCGTGCCTTCGCGGCGACCATCCCGCCCTGCTCCTCGCCGCTGCCGCCCGGCTCCAAGAACCTTGCCACCGAATATGCTAGCACGTTTGTTGTCATTTTTTAATATTAATTAATAAATACAAAGATGGTCAAAGAAATGCCTCATATCTCATCAAGCAAAAGAACAAAATTTTGCATGGAACGTCAGGAACGAACAATAATCAGATTAATAATCAGTCTCTTGCTCTTTCTCAGACGAATCGGTCATACAAACTAAGCACATAAACATCACGCAGATCTACAGTTCGTGCCGATTGCTGCAGAGGAATCTGTAACCAGAAAGAATATCATAACAGTTTATCTCACTAACAGTAATTAATAACCATAGTTTGTGCACTGTACAAGAGACAAGAGAAAATACTACTACAACAAATAACCGAACAAAAAGATAGTACTTGCATCACCCCAATCATTTAGTCGCATATCGCAACAGAATGACGAGAATAAAATAGCATATACATATTTCATTATTTGTAACTTTAAAACTTTGTTAAGCGCATTTTTTTATTCACTACCAGAATTTGTCATGCAAGAGATTTGGGAAGCAAAAAGTTGGGCAATAATATTTGTCACAGCTTAAGAGCAAGCCAAATGGCAATAAATAAAACTTGCATTCCTCAGGTTTTGGCAACCAAATTTTAGCCATCAGCCAACATCCCAGTAGAATCAATTCACTGCTGCTCCATCCTGCATTCCACCAGCAGGTATTTTGGGACATTCTCAGAAATGTATAGTGACAGATTGTACTTAGTACTATTGGAGCATCGGTACAAAGCTCATATAAACAATGTAGAGCCAATACGGGAATTGTGACAAGAAAACTGTTTCCTGATTCAACATAGCCAACTTAACAAGAACCATCAAATGATCTAGTAATCTGGAACCAGAAACAAGGACAAGTGAATACCAAAAGCCATAATAAAATAACACGATTGATCAACGTGATACAGACATATCAGCATTAGGGTCTTTAATACTAACATACATAGACGATACACTAATTGTATCAAGGTTTGTTGATACTGACACCAAAGGCACAAAAGCTGATATGGATAACTGCAAATAAGTTCAAGCTTGCAAAGGATAATGTTTCCCTACCACATGGTGGGGGCTTCAGGCGTTTTGATTACAAAATCAACCAAGTATAGTTTTGTTGATGTCTGGTACCTTTCGATTTCTGTTCTTTCCTAGACAGCCAGTGAACACCCACACACTTAAGATTCCAAACAGAAAATTTCTGGATCAGCATAGGAATTTGGTAATAATCCGCACAAAGATTTTCTATGACCAGCTCTAAGAATATCACATCACAATTAAAGACAAACAACTTACACTAAGAAACATTCCACAAATGTAGTTGACTTTCATATAAGTCCCCTGTATCTTGTAGGATTTTCATTGTCCAGCTCTAATAATATTACACCATAGCTAGAACAGTAATTATAAGGAACTATCTCTCATGTTGAGCATGCATCTTGCAATTTTTTTCGATCGTGCTAGAACTCATCCACAAATTTTAGCCCCAGAAAAAACAGATTTCACTTAGACCTAATTTGATATATATTACATAACTGTTTGCCTATAGTGGCGTGTGGCGAATTAGTTTATCTGTAATAAGTATAAAAGAATCAGATCAGCAGCAGGCAAAGTGAGCATAGAAGACCATCCATATCTAATCAGAAAACTCATGAATCATATCTCAAGTTTTATTTCCACTGAACGCTTGGTTACCAGTACACCCTCAAACATCACATCTTTATACCAATGAAACCTGGTACCACCCGAGGTGCCCTCGCGCTCAGAACACGATGCGGAACTGCGGCGCGCCCTCGCCTGCGGCCGGAACCAGCTCCCAGCGGCAGGGCTCGAGCTCGTCGGAGACGGGGCAGTATCCCGCGAGCGTCAGAGCGGCGCCAGACTCCGCCGCGGACCCGAATTCGAACACCGTCGCGTCCGCAGCCTGCCGCTGCCGCCGCACCTCCACCGCCCCGTTGGTGCCAGAAGCTGCCACCTCGGTCCTCGCCACCGCCGAGGATTGCTGGTCCGGCGGACCGCCGCCGCGTCGCCCTCCCCTCCACCACGAGAAGATACCCATCGGGGATTAGCGAGAGACGTGATTGGGTTAGGGTTTTGCGTGTTGGTGACGGACTTTGGCCCGCTCGGGTGGAGCTAGTAGTAGACGAGAGAGTTTTATGGGCCGCGCCGTGAGCAGCGCATATGTTTGGGCCAAGCATTTGTCACACTTTAGCAGCCCAGTATGTTGAGGCCCAGTACTATTTATTTATATATTTATTTATATTATGATGAGGGGAAGAAAATATGAAAAAGGCGGGAATCACATCGACGGCACAGCCAGCGAATGGCAAACGGAATCGCGGCTCCCATCCTCTGCTTTCCCCAAAGGCCAGCTCCAGCTCCAACTCCACCGCGGCGCCACCGCGCGCTCCTCCTATAAACAATCGGCTCCCCGCAGGCGCGCTTTCCCCGGGAACAGGCAGCCTGAGCAGCCATGCCGGGGCGGCGGGCGATGGAGGTCCGGCTGGTGCCGGCCGGCGACGCCACGGCGGCGCCCAGGTGGCGCATGTCGCTGCTGGAGAACACGTTCAGCGGGTTCTTGCAGGGGCGCCGCGGGCGCCGACGCGAGGGCCGTGTTCGCGGAGGGCTCCCTGTTCAGCCCGTTCCTGTTCGGCAAGTTCTTTGACCCGGCCGACCCGTTCCCGCTGTGGGAGTTCGAGTCCGAGGTGCTGCTCGCCGCGCTCCGCCGCGGCAACGCCAGGACCACCGTCGACTGGGCTGAGACCGACTCCGAGTACTACATCAGAGCCGACATGCCAGGTACGGATTACGATCGCTGCTTTGCTCCATGATTTTCACTTGATTGTTGCACTGTCCATGGATTAACTAACTGATATCCTTATGGGACCCTAGAAATGGTCTTAGAACACTGCATAGAAACAAACGTCAATGTTCAATAAAAAAAGTCAATATTCAATATTCCTCTGAATTCTGAAAACTTCAGATTGTAAACTGATATAAGAGATGATTTCCAATTAGCATTTGTTGGTTAGATTCAGAACTTTGAGATAATATTTGGCATCGGTTCCGTATATATAGTTGCTATGCTTCTTGTGATCTTGCGTGTGTGCCACCAGATAATGCATTACTGAGCCGGCGTGACAGTAAAAATCGCATTGGCAGTGTGCCGTCCATCCACGCTTCAGTATTCAGATGCTTAATGGTTTACAGTTTCCAGAGGGGTCTTTTGCAACCAGTAGCAGCTAGCTAGAGCTAAGCTAGAGGATGAAAGTAACCATAAGTCATGTGTGCATCCTCCTTTTCCACACTAGCTTCGCTTTGCTTTATCGTTTACAGCAACGTTACAACACTGCTTTTCTCACAAGAAATATTCGTTGCGTTTGCGTGTGGCACACCGCAATCCACATCGATCATCGTGGACCGTGGTGAAAGCCTACGTAGCTAGAAACGCCAGTGCATAGCAAAAGAGTGTTCGAGACGATTACCAAGACCAAGAAAACATCATTATTGTTCTAGGTCAAAAAGATGGACTTGTTTTATTTCGCCCTCTCCGTCTTTATTCAGGTGGAAGGAGATGCGACGTGGAGGTGAGCGGGGACGCGATGAAGGTGATGGACATCAGCGGGCTGTGGCGAGCACCGCCGGCGGTGGACGGCCGGGACTGGCGCGCCGGCCGGTGGTGGGAGCACGGCTTCGTCCGGCGCGTGGAGCTGCCGGAGGACGCGGAGTGGAGGAAAGTGGAGGCATACTTTGACGACGGCGAGGGGTCCCTGGAGATAAAGGTTCCCAAGACCGGCGATGATGATGCCCACCACGCCACGGCCTGACGCCGAGAATCGGAACCTCGCCGCCCCCCGCCCCCATTGGAGGACAGCCAGCATTATTCTTCTTCGAACAGTCGGCAAAATGGAAAACGACGGCATAATCTTCGTGTGTGATGATATTAAAAATTTCCAAGATACGGAGCACGCAGAGAAGGGACCAAATCAAACTAATCATCATATGTTGCAGGTGCCTTAATGCATTATGCATGTCCCTGAAAACTGATGTATGTAATATGTTCTTGTTCAGTGCCAACTGTTGAATTGGCAGTGTCACTGCCGCGTTTGGTCATCCGTCTTTCAAATCCGGCATCGAGACCGCCGTATAGATGATTCCGGGATCGATCGATAGATAGATGAATTCATGACTGAATATATATAAAAATTCAGTCACAGGTCGTGGCTTTCCGAAAGGCAGATTCAGATTCTCCCGTTTCTTTCGGCCTGAAGGCTCTCTATCACCCTGGTCGCTTTTATGCCCCAATCAGGCACATAAGCATCAAAACCTCTGACGGAGGCCGGCGGCGCTTTCGGTTACTCGGGATATTCTTCAGAGAAATCATTCGCCAAACATATTTCAGTGATTGATCACCGTCTGCTGTAACATAAACATGCATCTCTCTGTGTGCCCCCAAACTGAGCTGTATAGCAGATTGATAGACATTTGCTCCTCGATCTTTTCCCCAAGAAGAAGAACAGACATTATCTGTTTCAGTGGACTGCAAACATCTTTCCACGATGCTCTTATCGTACTCGAATGCATTACAGTTCGAGCTGGTGTGGTCCAGCTCCAGCAGTGGACAGGTGTTGTTCACAATTCCTTGTCCCTTCCATGGGCATCGCCAGCAGCTCATTGCTGCAAGGTATCTTTGACTGATCTTGACTGAATACTGACCAATGATCGCACGCACGCAAGAGCGCGACACGAGCAGCGCACACGTGGCGCCGGATCGATCGGAGCTGAATTCCATGTCGTTTCCCTCTCTCGCCAAGATCAACGGCAAGAAGACAGGCAGAGGTACGACAAGGCGTCCTGACAGGGACACCCCAATGCAATGCGATGCGATGCGATGATGTTCCAATCAGAGGCACTGAGTGACGAGGCCAAGAGTTTCTTCGTCAGCGCCAGGAGATGCCCGCTCGTGTGGATTTTACCTCGTTTAGAAATTGGCCTGGTTCGCTTGTTGGCTTCTCGGAACGCCCGCCGCTCCGGCATAGAAAATGGGGTCCGGAGAATGACAAGGTGAGGTAAGTTTATTCAGAGGTTTCTTCGTCCGTAGCTCGCTCTGAACGTACGGCCAAAAGAGTCCGGCCGGCAATGGCTGCTCCGCCGTCGCCTTCTCGATCGATCACCGGCGGGCGTAGAAGGATATAGTATATTCTTGGTTTTAATAACGGAGGTGCTGCAGACTAGCTAACGACACACTAATCCACGTCATAAACTCGTTACGGTGTCGTTAGGCTGCTGAACCGTGTGATGTGACGACAGAAAAGAAGGGTTGGTGAACACTATGCTGTCTGAAACTCTGAACGAAATTCTGTAGTATTTCCTTCAATCATGATCATGACTCGGGTTCTGTTTTCTGCGTTGGTAGGTATCTTGTGTTTTCTAGCTTCATTTTGAGTAGGAATAGTGAGTGACTAGTCAGTTGCAATCCAGTTGAGAGGAATCTGTGGCCAGATCCATATGCCATCATATTCTGCAGTTCAGGCACGATCAGACAAGGGCGTTAAAAAGAACAAATCAGATTGTCCTTACCCCGATAGAAAGAGTCCAAATTGCTATCCAATTCCCTCCCCATGGAGATGAACTGAGGATCTTTCACAGGGCTCTTATAAATAGCCCCAAGTCATTCCAACAAGCAAAACCAAAACTACCTTAACCCTGCTAATTCTCTCACTCAGTCAGATCGAAATCGCCCTAATTTGCACTAGCCTGCTACCAAACACCAAATTAGCAGGCCGATCCTTAGGGATTGCTTCTTTCCACATCTCCTGAAATGATCCGGAGCTGCCCAATCCGAGGCCGACAAGTGTCGAGATCCTAGCCAGCCCAAAGTATTTGGATTGGCACGTCCAGCCGACGAGCTAGGTGATGCGGAGCATGGAGCAGGAGCTGAGGACCGGCGGCGGCGGCGGCAACCTCAGGGCGCACAGCTCTGTCTGCTTCTCCGGCGCGCTCATCGACGGCCCGCGCATCCAGCAGCTCCTCCTCCACTGCGCCTCGGCGCTCGAGTCCAACGACGTGACGCTGGCGCAGCAGGCCATGTGGGTGCTCAACAACATCGCCTCGTCACAGGGGACCCGAGCCAGCGGCTCACGTCGTGGCTGCTCCGCGCGCTGGTGGCGCGCGCCTGCCGCCTGTGCGGACCGGCCGGCACCACCCAGTCTGCCGCCGCCGCCGCCGCCAGGGCTCCCGCGCCGCGGGAGCGCGCCATGTCGGTCACGGAGCTCGCCGAGTACGTCGACCTCACGCCGTGGCACCGCTTCGGCTTCACGGCCTCCAACGGCGCCATCCTCCGGGCGGTGGCGGGCAGCGCCGCGGTGCACGTTGTCGACCTCAGCGTCACTCGCTGCATGCAGTGGCCGACGCTCATCGACATGCTCTCGAAGCGGCCCGGTGGCCCGCCGGCGCTCCGCATCACCGTGCCTTCCGCCCGCCCCGCCGTGCTGCCCCAGCTCGGCGTGTCGGACGAGGAGATCGGCCTCCGCCTGGCCAACTTCGCCAAGTCCAAAGGCGTGCAGCTGGAGTTCACCGTCGTCCAGTGTGGGAGCCCGAGACCGACGTCGCCTCCAGAGAAGCAGGCGGCGGCGCTCCGGCAAGTCGACCTCGCGTCCGTGCTGTCCGACCGGCAGTCGCTGGGGCTACGGGACGCCGAGGCGCTCGTCGTCAACTGCCAGAGCTGGATCCGCCACGTCGCGCCGGGTTCCAGGGACGCGTTCCTGACGCCGTCCGGGCGCTGAACCCGTGCCTGGTCACCGTGACCGACGAGGACGCGGACCTGGACTCGCCGAGCCTGGCCACCCGCATCGCGGGCTGCTTCGACTTCCACTGGATCCTGTTCGACGCACTGGACACGTCGGCGCCCAGGGACAGCCCGCGGCGGGTGGAGCACGAGGCGGCCGTGGGCCGGAAGATCGAGAGCGTCGTCGGGGCCGACGACGCCGACGGGGCGGAGCGCTCCGAGTCCGGCGCGAGGCTCGCCGAGCGGATGCGGCGGAACGGGTTCGCGAGCGTTGTGTTCGACGAGGAAGCGGCGGCCGAGGTGAGGCGCCTCCTGAGCGAGCACGCCACCGGCTGGGGCGTGAAGCGGGAGGAGGACATGCTCGTGCTCACCTGGAAGGGACATGGCGCCGTGTACACCGGCGCCTGGACGCCCAACTAAGTTTAGCCATCTCCATTAGCGATCAAAACTGCTGCTTAGGATGCATGGCAATGTAGGCTAGACTGCTGATTAGCTCGAAAAAGATCATCAAAGAAGTAACAAACATAGAAACAAACAGCCACAAGAACTTCGGTTGTTTTCATGGTTCCATGATCACGATGAAATAGAACGGACCAGAACTCAAGCGTAGTGAACAACTCATGTAACATGTAGAACTACCACGAACTTATCGAGTTGTATCAAGGAACTCGTTTCACAAAATAATTCTTATTTTTTATATTTCCCCAAATAATTAGTTATCCTTTTCAGAGAATTCTCCTCTTCGCAACAACCGTATTTCTGAAAAAAAAAAAGTTCAGAGTTGTGTATGTAATTCTGTCAGAAAGAAACATCCTTTTGAGTTCAATAAATGGGCTGAAAGTGCCTCAACAAAGGCCCAAACTATGATTGGGCCTAACATTTTCGTTGGGACCTTTTCGTTGCTCCGAACACTCCCTCCCTATCAGGCCGTCATGAGGACTGAGGAGGAGGATCCAATCTATGGCCACCTCCGCCGCGCGCTCGCCGCCGGCGATTGACCGGCACGCGGTGCGGCTGGTCACGCGCGTCTCCGTAGCACTGTCCGCCATCGCCACGCTCTCACTCTTACATCTCTTGCGCCACGCATCCATCCACTGCTTCCCCGCGTCCCACCCGCTTGCACTGACCATCTCGCTCGCCCCTTCCCCGCACCTCCTGCGACGCCGCCTCGCGCCGCGTGGTCCCGCCCGACCGCCACCTCGCCAAGCTCCGCGCCTCCCCGCGCTGGAGACGCCGCGCCGCTTCCCCTGGCCACGTCCGCCTTCCCACCGCCCGCGGCCTCGGACTCCTCTCGGCCCCTTCCCGCGTCCTCTGCCTCGCCGCGGGCGCCGGCCACGCCGTCGACGCGCTCCGCGTGGCGGGGACCAGGGACGCCACGGGGATCGACCTCGTCGACTTCCCGCCGCTCGTACGCCGCGCGGATCCCCACCACCTCCCTTCTCCGACGGCGCGTTCGACCTAGTGTTCTCGGATGACCCCTCGGCGATCTCCGGCGCGCTCTTCCCGTCTCGCCTCGCGAGCGAAGCTGAGCGCGCCGTCCGCCGTGGTGGCGGCATTGCGCTCGCGTTCGACCGGCAGATCGAGACCGCTGCCGTCGCCGCACTATTCAAGAGATCGCGCGTCGTGGATGTGAAGGATGTCACCTTGGATGGCTCCCAGGTTAGGCTCCTGATCATGCAGAGTAATGGCACTACTTCATATCCATATTGATCCGTGTTTGTTCGCTTCTTGTATTGTTATATCATATCTCAGTGGTGCTTCCCAATGACTTTTAGGATGGTAGTTGTGAATATGAATTATGATCAGTATAGATGATGGTCCAGAAATATACGAAATTATTCGATATTATTGCCTCTTTTGCTGTGCGGTACTTCTAGGTGGAAGTTGGATGTCCATGGATGTCTAATGGATACTCTCTAGTTCAAAAAAATGAACTAGGAAGAGGTGGTCCTCCACAAAAATTTGAATTTCTAGGTCATTTGTCAAAATCCATGGATGTCCAAATTAGTTAGTCTTCCACCTATGGCGGTACTGCAGTTCATCCATGGTGTTTCTTGGCCATACCATATTATGCTGCTGTAAACTCCCCGCTCCAAAATCAGAGAATACTTTTTATCAACACACTTGTGCTGAGTGCTACTTACTTTGCAAAGCACAAAGCACAACAGAATGTCCTCTCTGGCCCTGAGTCATTGGACAGCTGGACTATTGAGAGCCCTCCATGATAATACTTCAGAATTGTGAGTATATTTCTAGTTTAGGTATGAATGCATCCCAGTGTAAATTCCTTGATTCTACCTGCCGCCATTTCCCTCGGTCAGACAGTTGTTTTTTATAAGTTGTAGCTTGTAGGAAGGATGTATAGAGTCCACACGAAAGCGAAGCTGCTTAGGTTTTTGGCCATGCATGCTCCCTAAGAACTAATTATATGCAGAACCTGGCTAAATGGCTGCTTGGCTGATGCTAGGGTCTAGCTAATAAGTAATGCCACTTAATAAGTGCACTGCAATTGGTTGGACATAACTGAATTACCTTTTTATATTCAGACTATACATTTCGGAGGCGGGAAAATATGAAACTGTTCGATATTATCACCTGCTTTGAACAAATGCTATGCAGTACTACAGTTCATCCATGCTGTCTCTTGGACATCCCATGTATGCAGTATGCTGCTGCAAACTCCTCACTTCAGAAGTACCTTTTATCAACAACAATTGTGCTCAGTGCTACTTACTTTGAAAAGTAGAAAGCACAATAGAATGTCCTCTCAGGCCATTGCGCAGCTTGAGAGCTCTCCATGATACTTCTGAATTCTAAATGTTTCTAGATATGGAATGCACCCCCAGCATATGTTCCTGTGATTCTACGTGCCGCAGTGCCCCTCTGCTGACATTTGATTGTTCTTTTCTTCTAAGTTTATTGAATCCACACCAGTCACCAAAGTGAAAGATAGTGTTTTTGGCTATGCAGATCCTTCCTAAGAACTATTTATATGCAGCCTGTTAGATGAGATCCTGGCTAAATGACTGCTTGGCAGATGCTAGGGTCTAGCTAGCTAAGTGAAGATGATTAACAAGTGCATTGCAAATGGTTGGGCAGAACTAATCACCTTCTCATATTCAGATTCTACATAATATGGCAGGTGCAAAAATGAAAATTCGATAGGACCAGTTTAAAACATTTTTTAATCGAGGCATTACCCCATTTCCATTAACATATAACAGAATTACATCATTCAAAGATTAGTTCAGAAAGCAACAGACATGACCAAAGAACAGACAACAAACTACCATTTGCTGCTCTCTATCTGATTCAGATGACATAGCCAGCATCCTAACGAGTAAGAAACACCGACAAAAAAAAAACCTTCACCAACCTCTTCTACAAAGACATCAAACCACCAACTGAACAAAAGAGATCCCATAACAGCTCGTCCCATCCCAACAGAACTTCTTAGGGTCTCTATCCTGTAGTTGCCTCCCCGGATCCTCTGCCTTCTTGCCCAGGAGTTTCTAAGCTATCTGCAGCATGGTGTTCAGCCCCTAGGATCTCCATAGTTCCACTTGTGAAAGAAGATGCAGATCTTTGGATAATTCCTTGCGGTGTCATGTGTTCCATCTATATAGTCCTGCACCCCTCGTCTGGGATACTGGAGTTTGTAGCTAAGCTAATTGTTGAGTTGTTTGTGTGCGAGTAAATTATGTGCCTAATTGAACCCTCTTTAAAACCTCAGATGATAAATTGATAATCGATGTACTGAAGCAGAAAGTTGAAGCCGTTTGATGGTTATCATGTGCAGTTGCAATAGGAGCTGCACCTGAATACCTGATCTTGGTTGGCGCTCTCCAGTATTATTGTTGGTCTCGTGTCTTTCACCGTGATAAAAGGGGCTTGAGGGCTTGGCACTAGCAGCACGTCTGTTCCCCTATAAGTGCAATTTGCAACCACTGGTTGTTTATGGAAGAGTAGAATGATTGGCCTTATCTGATTTGAATGGGTGAATGAATGAAATGAAACTATCTACCATCATTTCAGGTGAACTATTCAGCATTGACAAACTGGGGTGAATGTTTTATTCCTGCCGGCCAAGGCGACCTGGCTTGGGCCTAGGCCGTAGCCCGGCAAACTAGCTTTGCTGTGCCTCCATCCGGACGCACAGCGTCGCAATCGGCAGGCCCACAACACCCAACCTTGCCCCCAATTATAAAAACTTGTGCCCTGTCATACTTCGACTGGAATTTACACCAGGAGACAGAAACAACAGTAGGTACTGTTGCGTAAGAAAATTCTGCACACTTGAACAGCTCATAGTACTCCTACCTAGTAGAGTAGTTGGGTCAAGTTATCTCATTTTGACAGCATTTTTTCACTTCCGCTGTGTCAAGTGCTCAGCATATGGGCACTGTAGCGCTGAATTTGACATTGTATCATTTTTTGTACCTACATCTCATACTTCGAGCATATGGTTTTTGGTACATTTAATGCTTCGATGTGATGAGAAATTCATGGTACTAAACACATGCAGTTTTTCGTAGATCTCTCTCAGCAGTCACCTTTGAAATGCCTATACGATCGACGAGCATGCCTGCGGTATATCAAATTTCTTGGTCCTTACCCTGCCGATCGGTCGGCAAATGGCAAAGTCGCTAGCTGAACAACAGGGTCCCTGACCCTGTGCTGTGTGCGCGCTGTGTGTCTGCAGAGCTCTCTGATCGTGCGCCTGTCGGCCTGGGCAAAAACGCCGCGCGCTGCAGCTGCAGACATCCCATCAGATCAGACACCGCGCGTGCGAAACGGCGCTGTTCGTTGGGGCGTTCGGCAGCTAGCTAGCCGCCGGGCCAGTAGAGCGCTGTGGCGAGACGGCGACCCACGCACCCACCAGCGACGGCGGCAGGGATCCCCGGCGAGATCGGAATGTCCCCTGGCGCGTGCGCGTCGCCGTCGCACGGACGGGGCGCTCCTCGTTTCCTGGCTGGGGTCCGCCAACCACCTCTGCTGTGCATGTGCACAGCATGACAGCAGCGCCATAGTAGGCTGTAGGCGATCATGGTGCACGTACGGTGGAGCAGGACGCGCGCGTGCACGCACTGTCCTGTTGGACGCGCCGTGGCTGGAACGGACTCCTGATCGATGTGTGTTTCGCCGGCTCGATCGACACGTCGTCACACGGACACCGAGCGAGAGGAACGTGTCGAGTGAGCCGTCAGATCATCGATGCGCATGCAGCTGCAGCTGCAGCTGCTGTAAACGGATGAGATGGACCTCGCTCCGGTCCAGTGCCCTGATTATAGTATAATGGACTTGTCAACTAGTGGCTACTACAGCATGCATGCTCTTGCGTGACGCTCCGCTAATACGTCCATGGATGAATCATGATGCATCATTCTACACTTACGCGCACTTGTTTAGCTGTAGAAATAGATAAATACTGGTCAACTATGATAGTCTGTTACTTTTGTAACCACGATGATAATGCCAAACCAACATATTATTGTCGGCTGTAACCACGAACCCTTTTTAATATGTAGGTTTTTTGTTATGCACAAAAAATCATTACTTTTTCTCATATGAAGCTAGATCAAGACAAACTTTGTAATAAAATTGTAGAGTCCCAAGAGATCTAAAACTAGGTAGTTGACATCCTTTTTTATTCGAAATGCATGGTTTAGATGTTCAAAATATTCGATATAAATTCTTGCATCGGACTTTTGAGATGGTTGACAATGCCAAATGTATATGAAGTCGACATCAAAGTTGTAGCATTTGATGAGTTCTATAATTTTGCAATCAACAACTTTTTCATTTGAGATCAGTGTCAAATATACAATATAAGATACATAAATATGTAGTTAAAATAGTAGCATTAGTTATATACAGATGGTGCTTAGTTCATATACATGGTATGGTGACTTGGAGAGAACATTTTTTTTCTGACACGCATAAAAGATTTATGCGTCTTTTGTATTAAGACGAATAAAAAGTTGGCGATTACAAGCAACGCGCCGTGAACAACGCACTAGGGGGATACAATTATACAAAGAGCTCTGCCCTCCCTAGCGGAAGGAATCAAACACGATTACTCCATAGATGACAACCTAGTCGTCAACGACGATCACCGCGGGCGGTTCGCAAGGCCGCCTCGTCCGCCCCGGTCCTACACCCGACTTGGAGAGAACATTGAGGACCTGAGTCTGAATCTTGGAAAGCACGTTCGTTGCTAGACCCAACAACGATACCATCGCATCGTACCGCGTTCATGGCTAGACCCGACAGTGATCCATCACGGTCAATTGGCCTAAGTTACTATTGAACGAGACTTATTTAATCTGACAAATAGAGTATTTAGGGCGTGAGTGTGCGTGTGTTCTTTCGGAGGTGCTTAGAAGGATAGGTTTGCGTACGTGTGTTCATATGGATGAGTGTGCGTGTGTGTGTTGTGAGTGTCAAGCGTTGCATGCGGTACTAGAAAAAGAGTATATTTTATAAATAATTTAGTAAAACTAAAGATTGTTTGCACTCTAGCTAATACTAGATGTTGGTTTGGGGTTCAAATTATAAGTCACTTTCATTTTCTTTTAACATTAATTTTACTATGCATCTTGGTATAATAATATGCCTAGGTACATAGCAAAATGGGTTAACAAAAAAACCTCAAACCGACTTATAATTTGGAATGGGAAGAGTAATTTTTGGGGGCCGGGCAGTACAAATTGGTAGCTCCAAACTTACAGAATTGTTTGGTCCCAGATATGATGGCGCAAGGGCTGAACTTTGTTACGGCTAGAGGGACATGGCCTTCGATTCCCACCCCAAACCACCACCAATGTTTGTACTTCTTTTAGCATATAAATATATAGTAGGCATACAGCCAATATATATATGCTAAAGAGTGATTACTTTCTACTGCATTGCTGGGCCTCCTCTACAATCCGAGGCAAAGCTCCACCACTACGGTACCAGAGCTGGTACCGCAAAATCCTGTGGTGGGGAGACTGCGATACTCCACTACCACGGTATAGGATAGCTAGTATCGATCACCACGGGTGGGATCACTGGGATGTGATGTGCAAGTTGCAAGGGTTCTCACAGGAATTGCTCCATATTCATATATATGCATATGTCTTGAATGGACAAGAGAGAGAAGTAGCCACACACATTTTTATAGGGTTTCTCGTTAACTTGTTCAAATATAAATCTCTTTTGACACCTTAAGGCGTCGCTAACATGTTGTATTGAACTTTTCTTTACCTTAATACGAAAACGCGCAAAACTTATTTTGCTTGACCGATCGAGGAAAAACATAAATCTATGACAACTCCAATGTCGTATATATCAACTTCTACTTAACGCAACATACTATTTGCCACACATTCTACACCTACTTAAATCTATTGACAGAAGTGACATTATTACATACTGTATATAAATGAATGGGATATCATTGTAGCCGTTCTTTCACAATGCATCAAAAGAAATATTGAGTGATGGGAAGCAAACTACTACAACTAGACTAGAGAGAGAGAAAGAGAGCAATGGTAAAGCGAGAGCAAGATGATAGAGATAGTGCTCGATCCTTTTCGCTAGGCGAAATCAAGAAAGATACTGTTGGCTAAAACGGCAGCAAACGGAACAATCAAACATGTCCGAGGCCCAGCTAAGCCCTAGCCCTAGCCCTAGCCGGGTAGCCGGCTTGTTGTTTTGAGAACAAAAGCTGGACGCCTTTGTCCCCGATCGTCCCCTTGATCCGGCATCGATCTCTGCAGCGTCCTTGGCGTCCTTGGCGGATGCCTTCCCTTCCGGTTCCTGGACGGAACTGGGCATTCGGATAAGCTCCTGCTGCTAGTGCATCCTAGGCCATGCATGCGTCGTCCTGCAGGCCACTGGTCACTCTGTCTCTTTCCCGCCCTACTCCTAGGCCATAGTAGCCCTGTGGAAAAACGACGCCACGGCCGGCAAATGGCGTGCTTTGTCAGTGTACTGGCCTAGTACAGGCATGCCAGTGCGTGCGATGAATGTCATGCACTCGAGCAGCTTTGGATCAAAGTGCAGTGCAAGCATCTGAAAGTCATGCACTCGAGCAGCATCGCAGAGCTCGGTCACATCTCCTTTGCTGTGGCTGTCAGGAATCTGCTCCCCTTTAACGCTGCTACCGGGCGCGGCGGGCACTCACCGATCGACTCGTCGCCCGCCGTGCAAGGGACACCGCGACATGGGCGTACGTGTAGTTGCTCCACTTTCTAGCTACTAGTGCATGTTTATTTGGTGCTTCATGTGCATGCAACTGCACGATCGATCAGGTACCACCACCTACCGAGGACACTCCACACCCACGGTCCGGCGTCCTCTTCTCTCCCTGGTTTAATTTCCCTCCTACCTTTTCTTAATCATAATACAAACACATGCATTATGCCTCTATGGTCACCTCCAACAAATCATGAGATTGATGAAGTCACCACACGAATGTCCCATTGATCACGTCGTTCATCTTTCCTACCGAGAGATCACTACTCGCTCTTCTTCATCTAGTCGGTGTTTATTGTGTCATACCTTTTGAGACTCAAGGGCTGTAAACTTTTCCCCACTCAAACACACGAAAAGCATATTTTATATATCAAGTAAAAAGAATAGTGCCATAAGTTGGTTTTAAGAAAATACGAGCACGTTTCTTTCAGTCGCAGCAGTCTAGTTCCAATGTAATGCTTTGTTGCAAATCCGTAGATGTAGGGCGCCGTCCTCGTGAATCGTGTGGTTACCGTAAGCGCCTATTTGTTTGAATTTCATCCAGCTTAATGAAAAACGCAAGAACGGTGTGGCTTAAAGAAAAATACGAGCACCTCTGTTAAGTTGAGAACTTAAGTTCAGATAAAAAAGTCCCACCATTAGAAGCTAAACTAAAACTAGTCAACCTATGCTTAGTTTGCAATTTAGGTATCTTTAAACATCATAAAAATAGGATAAAAAAATACAAAGAGTCTTGATGAGGAGAAAGAGCCATAAACACCAAGAGTAATGCTAGACCTACAAAAATATAAACAAAGATTCTACTATCAAGCTTGTGTAGGCACCAAAATCTAACTAGTTGAGCTCCACTCGATTCGTAATGCTAGTCTTTAGGATTAATTAAGAAATAAAAAGGCACCTGACCAGTGGCGTAGCTAGGGCTTAGTGCAAGGGTGGTCCAACTAAATGTAGTCAGCAAAGTAATATTGTTATAAAAACACAATATTCAATGTGTACTATAAAACATATATATACTGGAGTTTTAACATAAATCCATTTCTATGGTGGTCCATGGCCCAGCGTGCCACCTAGCTAGCTATGCCACTAGACCTGACGAGGGAAAGAACCATAAACATCCGAGCGTAGTGCTGAACGTGCAAAAATATAAACAAAAATTCGACGACCAAGTTTTGTGTGGGTATTTACTATGCAAGGTAACACTCATAGGAACCCTCTAATATTTCTCGAACATGCCTAGGCAAATATTATTTCATTAAGAAGAAAATAATTACAAGACACTGGCGCATGCTACAGACCACACCAAACCGATGGTGAGAGAGAGAGAGAGAGAGAGAGCTATGTCCATCAAACTTGTGCTTAATCTGTTATTTTAATTAGAATGATCAATGGCAACATTTATATATGTGATATGGTGAAAGTAGTAGTGGTCTATTAGATTGCAAATGGATCTAGAATGACGGCAATAGAATTAGGAACACTTTTCATAGAGAAAATATCAAGAGTAGTAATGTTGCTCCCTATCTACTAGTTAACTAGCTATTATGATTATCACATAGAGGCGCCTGCAGATCACAGCAGGATATCGAATCCATCATGCCGCTCGCATGACACCATGCGTTTTCCATAAACAAGCAAGCGCGGGTAGTGTGCCGGCAACACGGCAACAGTAGCCTAAAAACTTAGGACACGAAATTCTTCTTATCTTAGTCGTCTTAGGGACGATAGATACTTAGATAGCTAGGTGATTTGATGCACCTCCTTCTCGAGATAAGCTCAGCAATCAACGTCTAACACAACATGACAAAATCTGATCAAAACAAATACAAAAGGGAAACAAGGTCACTACTACGTAGTACAGCTTTATTACAATTTACAAAACCATAGAAAAAGACAAGAACCAAAAGACCATGATAGCGCGACGCATACAATACTTAGGCTACTCGATCCGGCCACACGACGATGATTAGCTAGCTCGCTCACTAATCACTCGTTGCATGCCATGCACATAAATCAGCTCACTCATCATAATCGAATCGATCCACCACATGTGACAATCTCTCTCTCCCACGTCCCACTAACGGTTTCAGAATTAGCCAGCTAATAATTAAACAAGCCCCTCGATCGATCATCATCAGGCGACGACGACCGCCCCTCCTCCATTGCTGGTGCCGGCGGCGGCCATGTTGGCGGTGGCGGTGGCGGCGGCGGCGGCGGCGTCGCTGCTCCACTGGTTGCCTACTCCGGGGCTCCACTTGGGGCACTTGGGGCTAAAGTAGCTAGCCTGGACCCGCCCGTTCAGCAGGTCCACGACGGCGCCCGGGCGCACGCACCGCGGCGCCTTGTACTGGTTGATGGACGAGCCGCCGGCCAGCGCGAAGTCCATGAGCTTGTCGAACGTGCCGTCCGACACCACCCGGATCTCCAGCGGCCCGATGGAGCGGTCGGCGGCGCGGCCCTGTCGGTACACGCTGTTCAGGGCCTCCTCCACGGCCAGGCAGCAGTCCTCCAACACCGACGCCGGCACGGGCGTGCGGAGGCGGAGCTCCCAGAAGAGCACGTAGTGGCCTGGGATGGTGGTCACGGTGTCCGCGTAGCTCGTGTACTCCACCAGTGACGCGCCGAACGGGGCCAGGTGCTGCACGGCGCCGCTCACCGCCGCGTGCAGCTCCGCCTCGTCGGTCTTGTCGGCGTCGATGCTCAGCACCACGTTCTTGCGGCGAAGGAAGTTGAACATGGGCGCCTGGTTCTTGAACCCGGCCACGCGCAGCACGTCGCCCACGCGATAGCGATACAGCCCTGCACGGTCACGTTTGTTAGTGTCACTGCACTTGTCAGTACTAGGTAGCTAGGTGACGTGCAACAAGTAGAGCACCTGAGTAGGTTGTGACCACGAGCTCGTACTCGTGCCCGAGCTTGACGTCCACGAGGTCCACGAGGTCGCGGTGGTCGGGCTCGTCGTCGTCGGCCATGGGGAGGAACTCGAAGTAGCACATTGTGGGGATGAGGGTGTAGGCCACCTCGCTGGGCTTGCACATGGGGTTGAGGTTGATGCCGAAGTAGCTCTCGGAGGAGGCGTACATGGTGCACGTGAGCGGCAGCCCGCCGCCGTAGAACTCCAGCTGCGGGATGTACTGCGCCATGGCGCCGGTGACGATGACGTCGACGTACTTGGTGTTGGGCCACACCCTCCGGATGATCCCCTGCCACGACGGCCTGGCGCACTCGGCCTCCACGGCGTCGGCGAGCGCCGGGTCGGCGCGGAGCAGCACCCGGCCCTCCACGGCGGCGCGCACGGCGCGGTCCGTGACCGCCTCGCCGTCCAGCGTGCCGGTGCGGATGTCCCGGCACAGGCGTGGCCAGTGCTTCTCCAGGAAGCGGATGGCGCGGAGGAAGCCCGACGCGAAGACGGCGCCGACGCGGAGCACGTCGGCGCGGTGCACGAGCCCGCACAGCAGCTGCGCGTACATGCTCTGGTACGCGTCCACGCACAGGATGGCCTCGTCGGGGCTGGTGTACACGGTGTAGGGGTCGTGGGGGCGCTCCAGGAAGTGGCGGCTCCGGTAGAAGCTCGTCAGCACCGGGCGCGCCGGGTGGCCCGCCGGCGTGCGCGACTCCGCCTTGACGAAGTAGAGGTACATGCACTTGCCCTTGTCCAGCCCCGGCACGGCCTGGCTCATCACCGGCATCAGCAGGCTGTACAGCAGCGACCGCCGGTCCATCTCGTCGGCGATCGCCGGCATCAGCTTGCGCTCTCCTCCCGACGTGCCGGAGCTAAACGTATGTACGTCATCACACACGTACATGGCCATTACCATATCCACACGCTCTCACACATGCACATGGTCTAGTAGACTCACCTGGTGAGGAACTCGCGGATGGGCTTGCCGGCGAGGATGGGCGACGTGTCGCCGTTGGCGATGCGCAAGATGTCGGGGAGCATGTCCTCGTAGGTGACGAGCGGCGCGGCGCGGCGGAACGCGTCGACGGCGCCCGGCGCGTCGCCCGACACGCCCAGCCTCCGCAGGTACTCGGCGGCCGCGTTCTGCGCCAGGATCTCCGACAGCACTTGGCGCTGCACCGGGCCCGCCCCGCCGTCACGCGCGCTCGATGTACTCGAGCAGCTCGCGGTGTTTCTCCGGCACCGCCGCCGGCGCCTCTCGCATGGTGGTCACCGGCGCCTCCGGCATGCCGCTAGCTGTTTCTTGTACCTTACTAGCTACTTCTACCTCGCTTGTGTGGATTGGATTATTGGCTTGCTAGGTAGCTCAAGGCAAGTGCGATCTGAGCTCGTGTTCTTGTGTGTGACAGCAGCGAGGGTGGGTGTGGGCTATTTATAGATGGCCACCAGCAGCAGCAGGCCTGGGGGCTCGTCTCGGCTCCGTGTCCGTGCTGCCACTGTTCGATCGTGTCTTGTAGCGCCTGTCCCGTGCGTACGAAATGGAATATATCTTGCTTTTTGGGTGAACAAAAACCAAGATTATATTCTGGATAATGCGTACTACTAGTACTAGAGAGTGTGTTTATTTCGGAAAAGAAGAAATTACTAGCTATCTCAATATGTGAATGTGAGGTTTCCATGCATTTGACGGACATATGTATCGACGCACACGGAAGAAGGCGCGATTTCTATGATGCTGAGTCACGTAAATGACGTGCAGGCCCCCAAGTGGCAAAACGGTTGTCTTCCGGCGCGATTCAGGTTGCCCCCTGGCATACGATCTGCATGATCTGATTGATCTGTGATCATGCGATAGGGACGACAGCATGGCAATGTAGAGCATGCACCTTCTTCTTCTTGTCTTGATAAAAAACTGATAAAGACTGCTGCTTAACCCAAAACTTGGGTACGTAGTAATAACATCGAGGTGGAAACTGAAACTCAGATAATTTTTTTTTTCAGGAGCGTTTGTTTGAATACAGTACGCATGTATCCACTTTAATCCTGTGTAGATTGGGGTGGGTTAGGTGCTAGGTGACGTGTCAAGAAGAGATTAGTTGGCAATAAACGCACATTAGGTACATTTGTGGCTTGGTTGCATATTATTGAAATAATACGAGAGATTTTTTTTAACATAATATATGACAGATTTGTTACTGCAGAAATCACTCATATTGACTCTTGTTTTTTTTTTTTTTTCCCTAGAAATCCAATATATGATTTTGGTTGACAAAATCGATTGACAAAGAGTTAAATAGTCTCAACAAACAAACCTCCTGTTCGCTTGATATGACTCATTGTATACACAACAAAACGACTTGCAGTTTGAACGTGGAGAGCGCAGCTGTGTAGGCAGTCGATCGTAATCAATTTCCCAGCAGGTTCCGGTGGTGCCTACTGCCTAGTAGTGGAGAGTATGGTAGTGTACGTGGACGCTACAAAATCAGCGCTTCCAGCTTTGCCTCCGGTGGCCCTAACAACGGGGCTATTTTGTATTGCGTTCAACGCTGCACTTCTTCAGATCACCCGGGGCTTTGGGACCAGCCGATCGATCGATCGATCCTCGGATAAACTTGGTTGTACTAGCTTCACGCCAAAGCCCCCTCAATCGAGGAAAACAAACGTTGTTGATCTCGATCTCCTGCTGACAACGAGATATACATATATATAGCAAGCTAGCCGTCATGGATCGATCTATCGTGGTTGAAATCAGAGCAGGAGACGGCATTGCAGTCGTTCTTCAGGCGAGCAGATGAGCTGGAAATAAATGGGTGCCGGCAGTGCCGGCAGCGGCCAGGAGACACGGCAGGGGAGGGCCTTTGCGTGCCGCGATGCCGCGCGCGTGCGCTGCCGGGCAATGGGTCGGCAACAGTAGCGGTTCCCGGTGGGATGGACAGCCAGCCCCTCCGCCGCCGCCGCCGGGGCCGTTCGTCGTCCTCGCCCGTACCGCGACTACACCTCGCGTGTCGTCCTTGTCCTATACGGACGATACCATCTCCTCCTCTGTAACGCCCATATCTTGTGATAGCTACTTAATTGATGTACGAGTACCACGTATACTTGTAGTCGGAGTATGCTGCAGCTCCATCTCTCTTTCGATTGTCACGCGGCGCTCGCTGCGTTTCTGTTTCAGGAGCGCGCACGCACGATCCGTTGGTTCAGTCTTGGCACGGCCTGTGTGTGTGTGGCAAACAAAAACATGCACAAACGGCCCCTTTGGTCGACAACCTTTCGTATCCACTGCAAGGAGGATGGTCCAAATCCGGCCATTTGTTGGGAGGACACACATACACACACACGGGGCCGGTAACAGCAAGCCTCGCTGGCATTTGGAGCCGCTTTGCCCGGCCACTTCCGTGCGGCCAACTCACACACGTAGCCCGTGTCCCTGGTCCATCTCAAGGCCGCACGAAAGTACACTCGGACGCATACTCATTTGCAGCGTGCTGTCGATCGATCGTCGTACGTCGTCCTCACATGTACGCACGGATGTATACTAAGCAACGGATAGTCAGCTAGCTTACTAGCTTCTTCTAGAGAACTAAAAAAAAAAAAAAAAAAAGGTCGATGAGCCGGGCAAGCGATGCATCATGTTCATGCATCTTGTACGTACGAGTAGTATGTAAGTTTTTGATACAAAAGTATAGTAGGAGATAGGAGCTAGTGATAGTTTACGGATAACGGCACAGCTGATGAGCCCGTTGCCGCGGCTCCTGTCCCCGTAACCACGTCCCTAACCTCAGCCAACATACTACTATTGTAATGGCTAATCCAACTTGACAGTCTTGCATTGTCTCCCGGCCAGACAGTCTAGCTAACTATACTAGGCGATAGTAGCTAGCTAGCTTAGCTGCCGTAATGAGCACGTACCATATCATAATACTCTAGCAGTCTATTTGTTAGCTATCGTGCCTAAACACGTATTTCATTAAGAGCAAGCATAATAAGGTACAGTCAGCAGGCTAAATGAGGTTCCACGTCAACAAAATCTGAGGTGGAGGAGTGAGAATAGAAGAGACAGAATGGGAGCGGGCGGTTGGTGAAAACGCGGCCTTCCGCCCGGCTGCATACGCAAATCAAGAAGAAAAATACATGTTAGCAGAGGGCACTTACATGCAGCCATTAAATACTTAAATTATTTTAATAGTATCTCTTGGCTAAACCATTACACAAGTAAACTATTTCTAATGGCTGAGAGTGACTTGGCAGTTCCATTTCGCCGGCCGTTGGCGACCTTATTAACCATGCTCTAAGCACGAATAGATTTTGTTACATAGTACGGTAATCGTCGGATTACCAAAGCTACAACACACTAGACTTGCATGAGGTTGTAATTTACACACAAAGATGGTGTTGCGACGGCATACATGAGGATAAGGGCTCTGATGTTCAAGCGCCATGAAAAAGACTCTTTGTGCTAGTGCGAGTCATAAAATGACTCTTTCTATAACAGAGGGAGCATGTGTCGAGGGGATGGCAAGCAGATAGTTCGATCGAACTACATCAGATCTAGTAAGTAGCGAAGAGGGAAAAAGATGAGCTGAGGATTTTGCAAAACCAGCCGACAAATCACGATACGACCAAGGAGACAGGGTGCCATATAGTATAAGCGTCTGGCTACATAATTTAAGCGTAATGAAGCCAGCTGTGCATGTGTGCCTGTGTGGCAATCCACTCCATGGACGCCAACCGCGCTGTCGGCAGACGATCGACGGGAGAAGGAGAAGAGCGAGCAGGCGGCCGAGTCAGGGACATTCCCTTTTGCGATCCATCCATCTGTTCGTCGCCATGCACGGGCCGCGGGGCCTATGCGCGACATTGATACCCCCCTACGTGCACCTACTCCTATCTAGGAGCAGGTCTAGCTAGTCTAGTCTAGGCAGCTTCAAGGTCGATCCTCCTATGTGCTGCTGCCTGGGTGACGCCGCCGTCGCCGTGGTCACCACGTACGCCCCCGGCCGGCCCGTCCGAACTAGCATCCGCCAGCGGCGCCGCGCCAGTGTGCCACCGTTGTTATAGGCAGCCCTGCCGGTGCCGGTGCCGGTGCCGGACCCCAATGGGCGCGCGCGTCAGGAACAGGGAAGCAAGTGACCAGAGCTAGCGGCACAGAACTGCAATCAACTACATACGCGTGCATGGAGCAGATGAGATCGATCAATCGCTCAGTTTGATTGACGCATTCATGTCATGGCAACGGATAGGGCTTATGCGGTTGCGAACGTATGTACGTGAGCGAGCGCGCACGTTGAGAGGCCACGGCCGCAGATGCCCCGCCCTGCCGGCTCCGCCTTTTCCAAAGGCGGGCCACGGACAGCGACCGCACGCACGCACGCACGGCCCGGCCGGCCGGCGATCGACACGGCCAGCCAGTTCATATTCGCTGGAAGCCTGGAACCCGACCTGCAGATAGCTGCTGCCGTGGTCCGCCTGCCTGGCCCCCATCGATCGATCCACAACCGCGGGAGTTCGCCACGAGCTGATCATGAGCTAGCCGCCGAGCAAGAACGACGCGACGACGACGACGACCGGGTGGCAGGTAGCCATGTGCCGGCCGCGGCACAGGGGAGGGGCAGCCAAAAGGAATGTCCCGACATGTCACCGGGTGCGGACACGAGACGTGATCGCTCGTTGCCCCCCTCTCTCTCTCTCTCTCTGCACGCGCGGATGGATGCCCGTGGCGCGCAGTGCAGCAGTGGGCACCATATCATGCATGCTCCGCGCCTCCGCGTCGCCATTATTGGGAGCCACTCAGACGGTCCCCGGTCGGTACTCGGTAGCGTGCTCGTGTACTACGCACGAGCGCGCACTGGCCGCCGGGTAACTTATCTATGGTACGTGTTCGACATGGTGACACATGGTGACACCCCTAGCTAAGCATCCGAACAGCATCCAACAGATGTCAGAAAAAGGTGGCATGGCATTAGCCATTATGGCCGGCAATGGTATTGGTATCCATCTACAGTTCCACACGCGGTACTATACAGAGAACATCATTTGTGGCTGGCACTGGCACACTACTGTGTCGTTTTCAACGAAAATGCATGCAACTTGCTCGGCCGCACCGTGCAGGGACAGATGATTCCTGCCGATTTTTTTGCTTGACGCGACGCGACGCGACGCGACGATGGAGCTACTCCTATAGCCGTAGTACCCTAGTAGGGTCAGCCACCATGCGCGCGCACTAGCAAGCGAGCGACGCGCGCGAGCTGCTGCATGCCTCGCGTCGTGTCAGCCGGAAAGCAACACGAGCGCGGGCGCGTGTGATCTGTGGCGCGCAGGCAGCGCCAACCGGCACAAAGCGAAGCACCGCGTCGAGATCTTGCTGGGCGGGATGCACTACTGCACACAAGTTGCGTTGCGTTTGCGTGCGCGCGCGACGTGAACGCGACCGCTTTTGACTCGACCACCTGGATGCGATTCGTCGGGACGTACGGCCGGCCGGCCCTGGAGGCCGTCGCCGGCCGGCATGGCCATGGCCTTGCATGCACATGCAGCCCAACCAACTGCATCACACGCCCGCACTGGCTCAGTGGCCGGCCGTGGGAAAGCCTAGCTAGTAGTAGCTACGCGTCGATCATGACGCCGGGCCGGACTTGCTGATGCCCGGGCCGCAAAATAGCACCGGCGGCACGAGGTGGATTAGCAGAAATGCGCCCGGCCGGCCGGCGGTTGTACCGCTTCCGTGCGACGTCGCCGTCCTGACAGTGCAGCTAGCAGCACTAATCAGGGCTGATCAGCATCGTCGTTTCAGACATGCACCAAAGTTGCGCTCCAGCAAGCGTTGCTTCTTCTGTTAGGAAAGGCAGCAATATCGTTAGGAAAGCGCGCTAGCGGGAGCCAGATTTTTCCCTAGAAAGATTGCAATCATATTGTCCCAGCAGCAAAAGCACTCACTCAGGAGGTGTTATGTTAGAGCTAAAGCGACATTTAATTTGACCAGGCAAGAACAACTAAGTAGCGGTCCAAATCGCTGGCCAGTGTACAACCAAACATTACAAGAATTTAAGCTTGCAACTGATTGGGCCGGCAGAGAGACATATCAAATTAATATGGTCTCCACTTTCCACATCGATCCATCACTAGCTAAACCTAGATAGATTGCTTTGCTAGATTAGATACTTAGGTCTAATCATCATCAACGATCGATGAGGACCCTCCGTTTGCTGGCAATGTTAATGTCCATACAAACTAGCTAGTTGCTCATGAACAAGGATATGCAAACATGCAATTATTTGCCATGCATCACCATCTAGAGCCATCAGTAACATGCAGTAGGATTAGGATTAGGAGTAGGAGTAGCTTTCATCTAAAAGACAACTATGCCTTCATGGGGAGCAGATAAGCTCTTTATAATTAGTCAGGTTGCGCTATGTGTTCTTCTTTCTGACGGGCACTGTCATTCACCACTCGAGGAGTACATTGATTTGAAGCTAATAAGTGACCCTAGCTTGTCATTACGGAGATGCGTTCTATCTTAGTGTTAAGGTGGGAGAGATGCGGCCGTCTCCGTGCCTCTCTTTTTGAGAAGTGACAACGTCCTTTGCATTGACACCAAATGCATCTAGTGTGCGCCTCTAGTCACAAATGCAAGCTACTATACTAAACATCCTTTTTTGCAAATGTTTATTTACAAACCTATAAATTTGTACGTACCTAATCCTTTGACTATTGAATATGTTTATTTGTTTATCGCAAAAAAAAGAATATGTTTATTTGTACAAACCTATAAATTTGTACTAAACGTCCTTTTTTTTTGCAAATGTTTATTTGTACAAACCTACTCCGATTGTTATGTAATTGAGAGGAGGATAGATTTGTTCTAACTAGTGGGAGGCAATAAGACAATAATCGTCGCCCTAGCCGATTGCCACGAGGTCGATGGCCACCGTTCCGGCCTCCACATCACTGATCACCCCCGTGCCAACCAATCGGAGGGTCCCCGCGGCTGAAGCTGCCACTCTCCACGCCACGCGCCAGCTTAGCTGCTAGTATATCATCAAGGTATATGTACGAAATGTACGTACGTAGGCAAGTACCCGGCTGTCACGCTCGTCTGTTTGCTTGGCGGAGAGAGACAGGAAACACGTGCACGGTACACGTACGGGCCGGGTTCTCGTTCGTGGTCCAGATCCATCAGTTGCTGCAGATAAGGCAAGGTGACGCGTGCAGTTTTGTGTTGGGCCTTTCGAGCCAGCCGTGCCTGGCGGCCCGTGCCCAAAAAGATCTCGAGCAGTCGCAGCGTGACCAGCAACTGGGCCCGTTTGGGTGGGCGGCCCGGCACGCGGTCTGAGCTGGTTCCTTTTTGAGCCTTCTTCCGCGCGCGTTGCGGTCGCAGATCGCCCTGGTAAGCAAGCAAGCAAGCGCTGGGCCTGGGCCGCACGGAAACGCAATTGGTTTTTGTTCATGAATAGGATACCACCATTGCAAATTCCCTTCTGCTTATCTCCATTTTGTATTTCCACTAGTAGAATGGCGCGCCTCCGCGCGCCCCCTCGGATGTGAAATTTCTGGAGAATAACAATTGCAGTTGATAGCAGCACCATAGTTATATGAAGTTATTACACCATCAAGATGCGAGAAAGGTATTACTATTTTCGTGAGAATAGCTATTATACATAGGTTACAATACGATGATGTTGAGCAAAAGCCTCACACATTTGCTTGTTTTTCTTTTTCCTGCACCGGTTGGTCGTCAATTTTCTGCAGGGACATGCTGCTTCCAACTCATCTGGGCATCTAATCTGTGCATGTAAATTGTTTTATTATCCATGTGAAAGATAGGGTTTAAGTAGTCGCATACAGTGCCTAAATATATAAGATTACAGCACTTTGAAAACTCACAGGGTCAGGGATGCGATGAGGTCTTCATGAGTGAACCTCAGTCCAGCATTGTATTTGGTTAAGTTTCCAATGGCAGCATCAAGTGAGACATCTGCACCAACTGCAAGAGCCTTAGTGCCAACGGCAGCAGAGCCTGACTACAGGATTGGCTGTCAGATCAATGCTTGCATTAACTCCAGCATAATCATGCAAATACTGAAGCTCAACCTGCGATCAGAAATGAATACGTGAATACATTAAAGAATAACCTTACACTTAAGAAATAATAAACCGAATTAGATTCTTACCTTTCCAGACCTCTGATCAGGAACAGCAAAGCTAAGTATGGTTTTGTAGTAATGACATATCACATGAAAGCAAACAGTCAACAGAACTCAAACTTGAGAAATATGAGAGATCAACTAATTAGTCACAGAGAAAATTGTTGAGCAACACAAATAGCATGCTTGCGCGCCCTTGCAGGCGCCAATTTGAAGACATACATATATATATATATATATATATATGTGTATCTATTTGTCATTGTATAAGATGGATATCTTGGACAATTTGAAGTTGATAAAAAGCAAGAGCCTTAAGCTGAAGCATAACTACGCATACACATCAGAATTGATACATATATTATATATGGTAGTTAACATTGAAAATAGCAGAGAAATACATGACTTCATATTACATACATTGTAGGCCATGTCGTGCATACATACTCAGGCTTTGGCAGTTCTTGCTGAGGAGCTTCTTCATGCTCCTGTCCCCTGTTTGGCAGTGAAGATGGTATTGTTGGGTAATAGGAACACATGAAGCACAGGTAACCTCTGTAAAATGGAAATCAGGTGGTAACAATGGTTTCAGTTAATGCAGGCGGTGGTAACTATTGCAGCATAGAGTGTGACATCAATTTGTAAGGGTTAAATGCAGAAGGATAATTAATCTGAGAGCCTTCGATGACCCTATGCAGGGAAAGATTTGGGCTGAGATACCTTCAGAGAATTAACCATTTATGTAAGCCCGTGGTTCAGTGGTTGTTCAGTCCATCCTGTATATTTGAGAGATCACCCTGTATATTTGGCAAACATTGTAAATGTTAGTGCTGCATCACATATCAATTGCCAAAAAAATGTGAAAGGTTTAAACAGGAATATGGAAAAGCTTATTTTGAAACTGCTTATATTATGCTACTTTCTGCAACTGCTTGCCGGAAGGAAGAGAGAGGCTATCAAATAAACAAAAGGTGCTGAATTCCTAACAGTAAACTGTGAACTGATAAAATAATGGTTTTAGAGCCATTTTGCTAAGTGCATCGTCCTGATTTTAGGAAACAACGGTATTTTTCATGACATAGGAGCAAAGGTATGGCCGCTATCTTCGGCATGGCACATGCTAATGTAGATGCTTGTTCTTGTCAGACACCCTAGAGATGACTGAATCTGGTCAAAATGAGGCTTATAATCCAGCCTAGATCTTGTAAAGAAAATTAAGGAGGCAACCACATGTCCATTGAATCAAGGTAAAGGCAATGCAATAAGAAAATGAAAAATAAAATACACCCAAGGCGAGTAAGAAATCCCTATGTCTGTTATAGAACAAATCTATTGTTATGCCATGTGAATCTGTAGGCAATGGTTTTTTGTCGGTTTAACTTTTTTAGTAAAAATGAAATCAAAATCTTAGCATGTAGAGAATGACTACTCCTTGTTTACCTATTATCGCTTGTTAGCCAGTTTTTAGAACTGCAACCACTTCCCCTGTGCATGAGGCTTTTATCGGTCTATCTTCATGACCATTCTGGATAAGCCTGAGAGCTGGACAGATAAGAGAGAGCACGCGGCATTATCTGTAGAACAAAGTTTCAGTTACATCATTATAAAATTCTAGCAATCAATTCAGGTTCAGGATAGCATAGCAATGAATGGATCCTTCAAGTTCACAAGAATCTGTGGACCGAGAGGTCTTACCTTTTTTTATTTTAAAACTGCAGAATACATTGCAATGGCTGTGCCACAAAATAATCGCTGGCATAAATCCTTGAACATTAGCAGAATAGAAGAGATGGTACAATTGGTAGAAGCTCACCAATACTATAATGAGCTGGGAGGCAAGGAAGCTGGTCTGTCAAGATTAACTTTTGTGCTCGCAATTCTAAAGTTATCAGAAAATTTCTTAAAAGCATGGTGTGCTGTAGCAAAAAAAACAAATAATCATGATAAGGCAAATTCAAGTATTCCTGATAAGCCAAAAATATGAATAGAAGGTCAAAGGGGAGAATGCAGAGCTGTCTAACCTTCTTCAGTTATGAAGATAAGTAGCTTTATTTACCTATATGAATAGAAGGCTTGTGGTAACTATGACCTGCAAGAACGACAAATTTTTATGTCTGAAACAACATTTTGTCTTTATCAGCTAAGTACGTGCAAAATTAGATTGAAGAACAAATAGTATTTTTAGTCACCAAACAAAAGACATAGGCACTGGCAAAGTCTGATGAGCAAAAATGAAATGAAGCCCATCAAGGTCTGCAAATCAAAATCAATAGGAAGCATCAAGCGGCATCAGGTTGGCATGACGGTCATTAGATATTTCTCTATTACATCCTGATTTTCTTCTCCAACATTTTATTAAATAATGCTCACTGTTAATACAGGAACTCATAGCCGATGAAGACTTTGAATCAAGTGATCACTCTCTAAATGACCAATTGTACCTAATAATTTTCATTTCGGATTCTAGAGGCAGCAGTTGCTTGCATAGTTGGCTGAATATTGTCCCGATCACTGTATTTAAGCAGACCTGATAGACCTGTGATATTTTGGTGATCCCAATCACTGTATTTAAGCAGACCTGATATTAATCTAACCAATACTTTGCTTGCTCTCTAAATCACTGTTAATACAGGTTTGAGACCTGTGATATTGTTTTTTTAGAAGACCTATCAGATAGCATAGTTGGAATCTACCCAGGTGCCAATGAGGTAGCTATATATTATATGTAATCAAGGTATGCTTATTTTAGTTGCCTGGTCGTCGGTCTATTCACGTTCGAACAGGCAACTGGGAGCAGTACTGTTTTAGAAGGCAAATAGCACTATAAGAATATTATTAACCTGAACTCTACAGCGATTTCGGTCGGCGCAGAAGCAGCGAGGCGGACGGGACGACCTGCACGAGCTGCAAGGGGAAAAAAAGCAAGCAAATCATGGGCACACAGTGGATCTGTAACAACGACGGCCATTGCGTGGCATAAAAGGGAGCCTAGAGGACAAGGACGAACTTGGAGTTCGGAAGGCTGATGACGACGTCCATAGAGAGGCAGCGACCCTCGACGACGGCGCCGAGAATGGCGGCGCAGGACGCCCCCTCCGTAACACCGACGAGGTCGGCACGCGGAGGGGACGGCGAGGCGGCGGCCGGCCCGATCCAAGAGTAGCAGGACACCCAGCGCAGAGGAAGAACGAGGAGCGGCGGCATCGGAAAGAACCGGAGACGAAGCAAAGGAAGAGGGAGGGAGACACGGCGGAGGCAGCGAGGAAGAAGGGGTCGATTTAGGGCATGTTTGGTTGGTGCCACACCTCGCCACGACTAAAGTTAAGTATCGCACACCCCCGGGCAGCTCATATTCTCGCAAGAAACTTATAATGTTTGGTTGGCGACTCAAGATGTGGAAAAAACAATGTGGCCGCTGTTTGGTTTGTTATTACAAAACGTTAGGCAAAAAGTTGTGGTAGTTGTTTGGATTGAAGCCACATGTTGATAAAATGCCTTGTGTATTAAGAAATTATATATTGTATACTAAATCAAAACAAATTATTAATAATAATTAAAACTAATACACTAAATATAGATCTTCCATTTCTCTATTATTTTTCACTTATTTTCTAATACATTAAATTTTAGTGTTTAGATTATTAATTATATATTTGTATGATGTTTGTAATGAGCCAAGAGTAATCATGACAATTAATTAAGAGTAATATAGGTAATTAGTGGTCTACAATAATCTTCTATTTTTCTATTATTTTACACTTATTTTCTTTCCTCTCTCTCTTTACCGCCTGCTACCCTGTCCATCGGAGGTCACCAACGTTATCTCCTCGCTCACCGCAAAGCCTTGTCTCTTCTTCATGCGTACATGATCCCCTTCGTTCATCCACCGCACGCGGTGAGCTCAGGCGGCCAGACGGCCGCGCCCTCCGCGTCCCTCGCCCCCGCGAACCGACGACCACGCCCGGCCCTCGCGTGAGATCCCGGCGGGCAGGCCTCGGGTGCGGCGGCCGCGGCCCCTCGGGCGGGCAGACGAGCGACACGGCTCAGCCTTTAATTTGCGATGGCGGCGGCGACGGATCGAGCGGCACTGGCGGGCGGGCGGACGGGAGGACCAGCGGTAAAAGTGTGGCGCCACAGCCGCGGGGTGAAATCGCCCGCCACACTTCGCGCGAAAAAATCTATGGCGGGATCGATTTGTGGCGATGGCGTGGTTTGCGAACCAAACACACGCCAAAGATCTCGCGGGCGGACTTAAGTTTAGTCATGGCGGATGGTGGCGGGGAACCAAACATCCCCTAGTGTGATCGGGCGTAAAACCGAGGCAGGCACAGTAGAATCCCAAAGATATATACGGGCGAACCAGCTTCTCTTAGAAGCGGCGAGAAGCTGAGAAGCATGAGAAGCTGGGAAGTAAGAAGCTGATTAGGCTAATCTAAACCGCAAACCGCCAAATCTAACGACGGCCATTATTTTTTGGCGTACGTGGACAGACGTTCCCGGGCAGGAAGCCATTCCAGGTTCTAGCGTTTTAATTTGTCGACCCAAATTTAAGATTGCGCTTGACGCTTGTGCTGTGGTGCAAAATCTTACGAGTTGTAGTAATATTAAGATAAGAACAAAATGAGATTGTTTATGAAAGTTATAATTCTGCCTTTTTCTAATGACAAGGACGTTATAATTCTGGTTGGGGCAGTAAAGAATGAAGATGGGCGCATTTTTGTTTGTGAAAGAAACCTAAAAATTTTATGTGGTACGTATATATGCAGTAGCAGACGTGCACCGCAAAAGATGCGAGTTTGACGCGATTTATCGTAACCTCTCATCCATGGTTGCATGAGGAAAAATATCTTGTCAAATGATTCGTACTACTCTATACCGGCACTAATTGTGCTTAAAGGGAAGCACGCCTAACACTAGTCAACGCCTCGATTTGACGTCGTGAGCGTGTTGACTAACTGGCCAAACAAATCCCACTGCACTCACTCGTGTCTCCGGGGAATCAGACCTTGACTTAAAAGAACTGGACGATAATCAGGTCAAGTCTCTTCATGAGAGTGGTTGTCATGATCGTGCATCTGATTGCATCACTGGGCATAATTTGACACTTCTTGACCTTTGTGACACACTATCTCCTTCCACATGCACATTATTTTCCCTGCCCAATAGGGTTGTTGGGCAGCTAATATATACAGTTGTAGACTTTCAGTTCAAACCCGGTGCACTTAGACTCTGATTTCCGTTGTGTTTTTTTTTTTTTCAACTTATGGACCCTGATTTATCAACCATGGAGTAACTGTTTTCACTTTTTCTCTCACAACAAAACAACATCATCGGTCGGGCTTTATCGCCGCAAAAAATCATCAGCTGAACGTCCCACTTCTTTCCTCTGTAGCTCAGATCAATGTCTTTGTCAACGTTCAAGGTAGACCACTACCAGCAATGTACGTACAATGTAGGATTACATCAGGCAACAAGGCTGATCTTTGCACAATGACCTTTGTCGACTAGAAAAATGCAGTTTGCTGGGATGCGATAACCACAAGGCTACAAGGTTTCTTAGAAATCCTTACACGGTGGCAGCAGCGGAACAGAGATTCTGAAAAATGGTGTGTCATCGATGCATAAATAATACACATATATAACCGCAACCCCTTCTTTGATACTAATTTACTACAGAGTATAGTACTAGTACTCTTACTTACTTAAGAACAACATGCAAAGCTTTACGTTGGCTAAACACAACGACTCGCTGACCAGGCTTTACTTCCTTACTGTTTATTCTTCCCTGACTGATAGCAGTTGCGTCCTAGTCGTAACTAACCTTGTCCGTTTATTGCCGCCATGAAGTAGTTAATCTGGTTTGATTAGCCACGGATGTCGTCGTCGGGATCCTCTTGTCTTCTCTTCTCCGGCCGGCGTCCGTCGTCGTCAGCCACTCCTACCCGTCCACAGCACCGGCCGCCGCCGCGTCGTGACGTACGGCAACCGATGCGGATTCTGGCGACGATCGACGCGCCGCCTGCCGAGCATTAAGCAAGCAGTTTCCCTGCATTTGTCAGTCAGTCAGTCTCTGGTCTGTGTTGACAATTGACAGTAATCTGGCGTATTAATTCTTGCACGCGGTTGTCGTTGACTCTCTCTCGTCCGCGCGCTGTTGACTAAAGCATGGCTGATGAAGAGGCTCTGGCTGGCTGGCTCTCAGACGGCGGGCGGCGGACCTGCTCCGAAATTCCCAATCGGACAACCCGTAGTTGTCAGACAAGCAGCAGGCCGGTGATACGTGCAGAGATTCCACGCAGCAGGTTGCTGAAGGTCGGAGAAGGAAGATTGTTACCGCTACAGGAGTACTAGTATCACTATGAGTTGACTAGTAGAAGGAACTAGTGTACACTAGCTGCGGCTTGGACTGGAGCGGTGGTGCGGCCGGAGCTGAGGTCGTCGCCGATGGACGAGCGGCGCAGGCGTCCGCGACCGTCGCTTTCGGGGCTTTTGACTAGAAATTGGTCGGCCCCGCCCGACTGCCGAACCAACGGTACGCAGGCGCCGGGGAGAGGCACGCGTGCGAGCTTGGGGGCCCTCGCCTTGACGCCAGCCTGATGTCACAACGATCAACCGTATAGTCTGCTGCTCACATCCCTTTCGAAAAAGAGGAAACAAGAAAGAAACGTCGTCTACGATTGACCGAGCTGACGAACCTTCCTGAAACGCGCGGCCGCAGTAAAATCACCGTTGCTTTACGCTTACTACAAAACAGCAACTCTTTAACTTTCCTTGGTCGCCAACAACACGATGTGGTAAATCACACACGTTACAAGGAACCATCAATGTAGTTCACAAGAAAAAAAATAGTTATTCGCCAATGCCACCGATTTACGGGCCACAAAACCGGGTCACAAAATGTTTCAAACCAAACGGTCGGTCCCATAGTGGTAGACCGACTTCGTGAGTAGAGAGTTGCTCCATATAGGGCCTCTTTGGGAGGGCTTCAGCGGCTCCGACTAACCCGACACCGCACTTTGAAGCGTCACTATTTGGGGAGGCATCTCTCTCTTCCTTTGATAGCTTGCGCCACTATTTACTGTGAGGCATCTCTCTCTCTCTTCCTTTGATTGCTTGGTCGGCTCCATCTACACAAAGAGCACCACAGGTGCCGCAGCCGGAGAGCCGCGGAGCCCTCCCAAAGAGGGCCATAGTCGATGGGTGCTTTATAGTTGTTTGTTGCAGAGTTGACGAGGCTTTCCTAAACATCTATGTATATCACGTGTAGTTATATCCAGAATCAGCTAATCTCTATCCATGCTTCAAGTATCGCAGCCGGTGGCCACTTCTAAAATGGTGAATTTGTCCTAGTGTTTTAGTCAGTAATAAAACAATACCACTAATTATAGCTCATGGAAATATCACGTATTTATTAATAGGGAAAGTTTATACTAAATTTTAGATTTTGATTGACAAAACACTAGGAGATCGAAGCTCTTCTAGTTGTGGAGCATCCTCTTCCTCGATGCCGGCAGCCATCTGCCATCGTCGCCGTGTTGGGGCCAGACACCTTTCCAAAGTGTCAACTTAGCTAGGGTCACTGGCCACAGTGTTCATGAACACGGTGCTTGCGTTTGACTACACCATAGCCGCGTGACTATGTACACGCACAATACGCACAGGACTAGGCAGATACTAAACCATCACACAATCCAATCCGATCAACAAAAAAAGCAAGGACCAAAACTAGCTGTGACACAAGGTCAGAACTCACTAGTCGTGAGAGCAAGACTCCTGTGCTCTCCACAAACTAATCCCATAGTCCACCGGCCATCTATATCACGTAAACTTTCACTCCAAGCCCGGCTAGCAAATACCAGCCAAATCCTTCCCTAAACTACTTTTGCGATAGCACTACTATATACACCCGTCATCTTCGTGATTCCGGTATGTAGGACGCCTCCTGCCTCTAGCAAACCGACCGACCCATGGCAGACGAGTGGTGGAGCTCCACACGTATTGCCGACGACGACGGTGGGTCGCCTTGCTCCACAGCTGATCCGGCCACGGCGGACCAACCGGACAACGCTGCGGAATCGGCGGCGACGAGCACCACCTCCTCGATAGATTTCCGGCCAGCTTTGCACGTCGGCGACACTGCCGACCCGCCGCCCTTCTTTCGTCATATGGATTGGACGCAAGCCTACATGTAAGCGGAGAATTCTAGCTCATTTCCCAACTTGGCACGCACGCAAGCACAATATGTCCACGGTTACATGCGTGATGCATGGCGATTTGCATGATCGACGGACAGGACCGAGACAGCGCCGCCGGCGGCGGCGTCAGAGGCGGCGACCACCAGCTTCAACGCGCTCCTCCAGCTCCACGGCGACGCTGGTCACCACTTCCTGCTTGGTCAGAAGCTCCACGATGACGGCGCGGCGCCCGTGGCAGCAGCGTCGCAGAGGGCGTCCAGCATGTACGCCGGTGGCAACGAGGTGTATTCCAGCTACGGCGGCGACGTGTCGGCGGCAGCGCTGATGACGAAGCCGCCGTTCCCTCAGCAGGAATTCTTTGACTCGTCGACTGGGAATCTCGGCGACATGCCGGCCATGACGACGAACGCGAAGCTTCTCTTGCAGGCCTTAGAGCAAAAGGCTTTTCAAGGTATGATACGGCGGGTTCTCAACGGAGCCGTGCGCCGGGCCGCCGGCGCTTTTCCATTTGCACTCGTCTACTACTAGCGTTTCTGATCGGTCTCTCTGGCCGGTGCAGTCCCAAAGGAAGCTACACAAGACGCTTGCTCGTTGGCGACGAGAAGTGTCTCCAGCTCGCCTTCGCCGGCGAAGAAACTCCGGGTCGCCACGCCGTCTCCTTTGCCGACCTTCAAGGTGTGCACGCACACCGACCGGGCAGCTGCTAGTGACGCATGCAATCCGAAGATAATTATATCATCTTGCACCTTCGATTATTGGGAGAAATCTTTTGATTTCCAGCTCAATTAACTTGCAATTCAGGCTAGATGCATATATGTTCTTGTTAGCTATGATCATTAGCTTAATTAGTTATGATTGTCTTTTGATTCTTGTCTGAGCGCAGGTGAGGAAAGAGAAGCTTGGGGACAGAATCACTGCTCTCCAGCAACTAGTCTCGCCTTTTGGAAAGGTAACCCTTTCTAATTTTCCCCTTTCTTTTTATAATTTCTCTGCAATCGGTTTCTCTCTCTATCTCGTTCGTTTTCCTTTGAGTTCTGCATGCATTTGAACAAAAAAATTCGTGCCAATTAAGTTGATCGATGAACCTTGACTTGACATCATTTTTTTGTCCGTCGCATCCAATCTCTGTCAATTTTATTAGACTGATACTGCATCAGTTCTTCACGAGGCCATCGAATACATCAGGTTCCTGCACGATCAAGTAGCTGTAAGTATGCGAATTCTATACTACTTCACCATGATCAAATATCTGGAAAAACAACTCTTGATCGACATCAGTAATTGTGTGATCCGAACTAATGAACTTGATCGACCGCTGCAGTCCCTGAGCTCTCCCTACCTGAGGTGTGGACGGCCTGTGCAGCAGCTACAGCAGCAACAGGTGGTATGCAGTGTACAAGTGCAAGTTCTTATTATCCGTCAATTTGATCTAAAATGGTTATTTTTATTTTATTTGCACCTTGAAAGTAAAAGTTACGTTTCCTCCCAATGACAGATGAATTAATAAAGTTTAATTTCCTGTCAGGCGAAGGACGGTGGCGAGGTGAAGGAGGACCTGCGAAGTCGAGGGTTGTGCCTTGTCCCGGTGGCGAGCACCACTTATGCAGTGGCTGCTAGCGAGGCGGCGCCACCGGAGTTCTGGCCCCCTACATTTGGGGGCTCATTACGGTAGAGATGAGACATGCATGTAGTAGCATGAAACATGAAGATCTAGATGGTATAGCTAGGTAGGTGTTTGCTTGTGTGTGAGGCGGTTTTCTCATGTCAGTACAAAAATCAGTGCTGAAGCAAAAGCAAATGAAAAAACTGACCAGTCGATTACATTAGTGGGTGTTTAGTTGTTGGATTGAATTGGAGAAAAGCAATGGAAAAAGGGGGAAGAAACAAAGATGGGGAAGCAAATGGGCAAAAAAGGTGAAGAAACAAAGATGGGGAAAATAATGTAAGACCACATGCACTTGCATTATGCACACACACGACCTGGAAAGTATACATTCAAAGGGGTTAAACCACTTAAGATGGGTGTATTTGTTGTAGGGGCAGGTTCAACAGAGTAAGCAGGCAAGTTTCCAGAGAATAGTTTTGTTGGTACTTTGGTTGTATTTTGTATGGAATAGGTTGGGGATGATATGCAGGGGAGGATATATGGTGGAAAGTTGCTAAAACTTGGAGGCAAAAGCAGCACTCGGATTTGAAAGATAGAGCCTATTATTCTTGTTTTTGAAGAAAAGGTCAGTACAGATTATTAGGCATGTTCACTTTCTGAAAAGTGATCCCAAAAAGTGAGTGCTACAAGACTGGCCACATCGAATCTCTTGTTCCATGCATGAGGCATTAAATGTAGGTAAACAAAAAAAACAATTTGCACATTTTGGCTGAAAAGTATTGAGATGAATCTTTTAAGCCTAGTTAGTCCACGATAGGACAATAATTATCAAATACAAACTAAAAGTGCTACAAGAGGCCCAACCCAAATATATTTCACCAACTAAACACACCCAAGCATTTCAGTATTGGTTATTGAAAAGTGTTCCTAGTACCTAGATACCAATTTAAAACTCAAAAAAAGTCCTTTACTTACCTTACACTCAACCTAGTCTGAAGTGATTGTCTCCCTTTTTTCAAACGTTGATGCCACCTTTTTCCATGATGTTTTTTTTAAAAAAATAAATAAGTGTGTGTTTTATAAGAATTTATTGCCTCCAAGTCCAACTTTTTTTTTTTTTATCGGCCATAGATTGTGAAAGAAAACATAGGCATGCATGAAAAAAAAAAATGGTCTGATTTAGGCTAACAGACACCCTTAGAGATTAATAGACTGAACCTAACTTAGATTGATCTAACGCAGTATCTCAGGACGTAAGCATGTATGAACACTGTCTATTTTAGACTCATCTAAGCATAAACATGCTAAATAGATCTATCTTAGAATTAATTGCCAACTTAATTAAGACTTAGATCATTCTAAGAGGATCTATCTTAGAATTAATATGCTAGCCTGGGCTCATGTCATAACTAAGCAAGATTTGATACAAAATGATAAATAGAACTTATCCATAAACATGTGACTAAACATTAACAAAGTCGTTGTTTACAAAAACCATTAACAAAGTCATGATCTTAGAGTATTGCCAGTGCAAAGTCATGATCTGAGAGTGAGCACTGCTGACACTGCTTTTCTCAAGTTGCTGGTGGGTGCCTTTGCACGTGAGCATATGCAATCCTTCCGGTGTCATTTTCGCGGCCCGGCCCAAGTAAGCAGGCCGACACGCCATGCATGATCAATTGACTTGGACCGAGCCAGCGGTGGACTTCCAAAAGGCCCTGGTAAGTGGGCCTAAATGATGAAGACATTTTCCCCCGTCCAGTAGCAAGCGAGGCTGCGAGAGGAATCCAATCCAAGTATGGGCAAATGACAAATTGACAAGTGAGTGACCTTAATATATGGGAAAATGAACAATCCGTGTACCAAATCTCACACAAGCAAATACATGTAGGTATGTGTAACATATCTCTCGTCGTCGTGTATGTGTAATTATGTATGCAATCCATGTAGGTATACGTATACGTGGGATCGGAGCATGGCAAGGCCATGGAGGTCCTCCGTCCGCCGGGATGGTGATCCGATCAGGCGGAGCCGCCCTTGAGCTTCTTGGCGATGCCGGCGAAGTACTTGCCCTGGTGGAAGGCGTGCTCCAGCTCCACTTCCGTCGGCCACCGCGACCCGTCCCCGGCGAACGTGCCCGCGCCGTACGGGCTGCCGCCGTGCACGCTCTCCATGTCGAATATCTTGGCGCCGAACGTGTACCCCACCGGCACGAACACCATCCCGTGGTGCGTCAGCTGCGTCACCGCCGTCAGCCTGTGACCAAGCAATATACAATGGAGATGTGTGTCGTCATGACTCATGTGTACGAAGGAGAGGTCAGGTCAAACGACGACGACGACGACTCACGGCGTGGTCTCCTGGCCGCCGCCCTGGGTGCCGGTGCTGAAGAAGAGGCCGGCGGGCTTGCCGGCCAGGCTCTGCTCCCGCCACAGCCCGCCGGTGGCGTCAAAGAAGGCCTTCATCTGCGAGGCCATCATGCCGAACCGCGTGGGAAACCCGAAGAGGATGCCGTCGGCCTCCGCGAGCTCCTGCGGCGTGATGATCGGCGCGTCTGTCTTGGGTGGCGCACCCATCTTGCCGAGCACCTCCTCCGAGAGAATTTCTGGGACCTTTAGCATTCAGAAGCACGCAACCAACTTTGATGGTGATGGGTGATAATTTCAGACTCATGAAACACACAATGGCTCTAGTTCCTTCCTGCCAAGCATGAAAAACTACAAGATTGCATCGTTGCTGACACTGACCTGCCATATTTTGACCTCCACGCCTTCAACTGACGCGGCGCCTTTCTTGATCTCCTCAGCTAGCTTGGCAACATGCCCGTAGGTGGAGTAAAACCTATTGAGAAAATGGGAGTGTTTTTACTGATGCCCAAGAACTCAAACGAATAAACGATCTAGTACACGTCAGTATATCACTTTCAGCAAATACACAATTCGCAATCATCAGGAAACAATTATGAATAGACGACTAAAGCAGGGTACCAATGGAGGCTAAAATATTGCCAGCAGAATATAAGTGTGAATTAGGTATTCAATTTCGGTGTAAAGTTGTACTAGAAAGAACAAGTGTTTCCCATCTTTTAATCAAAGGTTTCTAGATGCTCTTACTTTTTGGGTAGTTGGGCAATCTCATTCAGACAGCAAAACTAAGACATGGTGGATTATTATTACTTATACCAAACGATATTAGAGTGGTTGTTTATCCTTTTAACCTGTCACATAGATGTGACCTCAACTAAAGAGATGTGATGTGGATTGAAAGCTACACCGTGGCTTGCCAATAACAATATGATGGCTGCACCAAGTACAGTATTAAATAATGAAACAGTCAACTATATGAACATTTGCTGCTCAGAAGCAACATCCTGTGAGTTTTTTCTCAAAACTGAAACTATATATGTTCCATGGTGAATTGTACTTAAGTCTTCAGATGTCAAATGGACTGCAAACCATGTTATTTGGAAATTGGTTTTACAAAAACAAATACGCAAGAGATGCAGAGTTGTGCATCTAGAAATGGTCCATGTGTTGATGTAGAAGTGGGAAGCAACAAGAGGTAGCAAACATGCATGCCCATCAGCAGACATAGTGGGATTGTACTGTTATATAGTGGAAAATCCATATCAACAAAAAAAGGCATCCGTGGATTTCATAATTGCCCACAACAGAAAAGTAATGTATCGGTGAGGTGACCGCATTCTAGAAGTTTGCATGTACAGACGAAGACTAAATCACAAAAACAATTAAAAGGAAAAAGGTACATATAATGACTGATCCATTTTTCATCTTGTCAACAAACGAGAAACTGAACATGCCATAGTTTATCACTGCGTAAACAGAAATTAGTTTCATAGGAGTAGGTTTCACATTTATGCTAGGATTTCTATTTAAAATAACTGGTAGAAACTAAATATGATAAAGATCTGTAAACACATTTAAGTTGACAAGAAAGTGGTAGATTAAAATTGAGTTCAGATATTTGGACATGTGGTTCAATGGTTCACTTTGCCTAATACACATGTCCATTCCATATAGTTATTTTTTTTCAAAAAAAAAAAAGGTATCCAGTTGTACTACTAGCAGAGGAGAGACAAACAAAACTTGCATTGCTAAATAAAATGTCTTTTTGCAAGCTCTCAGCAGCAGGTGAGAACACAACAGGGAGTTGGTGAAGATGTCATACATGACTAGATGAACAGCTGTCCTTGGTAGCAGTAGCCTAATCAATCGGCGTGAGTGCCGCCGATTTGGCTATTGCTGATCATATGAGAGTCCCACCTATTAGGCTATTACTGATCATATGAGAGTCCCACCTATCAGGCTATTACTGATTATACTACGAGAGCCACCAGTACCTTCCTTTCTTTAAAGGGGTAATGCAACACGACTACAAATCATTGCAAGAACACTCGCAACGACAAGGCCAATATCATAATCAGGTCGGCAAATCTACCAGCGTTTCCACGGGACATGGAAAAGATTTGGAATAAAGGTAAGAGCCCATGACTAGTGCAGGATTTTTTTTTAGAAAGGAGACTAGTGCAGGATTGTTGTGGCATATATGCCTCCATCAAGGCATAACATAGAGGCTCTGGCCAAGGCCTAACCAACCCCCGTGAACGTGATCAAGACATTTGACAGCCAAAAAACTGAACCCAAATTATTCAGTGTTAGCCTAAACCCTCCCCAACTGCCTGCCTAGGTTCATTGATCCTGGACACAGGCGCCCGATGATCAGTACTGAAGACCTTCTAGGCGTATCACTGGACGTAACAGAGCAATTGAAAAAACAAAACCAAAAACAAAGGCACATAATGCCTAATGGTCTGCAATTTCTGAATACGGGAGCAGTACTTGGATCGATCTGAAACAACTAAGTTCCTGCGACTTGCTCTGAACTTCTGAAGGCATGCATCATGTGCGGCTTGAGTTCGGATTCGCGACGGGAAAAGAAACATACAAGTAGTAGCTAGGGCAATGGGGGGGAGATTCAGGATACTTACACGACGTAGATCTTGACCGCCATTGGAGAAGGGCCGGAGCTACTCGGATCTGAGATCTGGGGCCTGAAGAGGGAGGGAGGCAGCAGCAGGGGAGAGGACTGTGAGTTCTGTTTGTTTAATGTGTTCAAGGAATTCCAGTGTGCAGGTGGTGCGGGGGGAGTTGGGAGCGAGAGGAGTATTTATAGGACCGCCCCCGACCAGGGCTCGCGTCCAGTTTGACCCGCAGGCTGGCTGCCAGGTGTGATACACCGTGGCGGGCGCCACGTCAGCAGCAGCAGCACAGCAACACGTGTGCGTCACGATTGCATCATCAGAACGCAGAAATTCACCTCAAGTCAATCAAGATAAAAAAAAAATAAAGCTAGGAAAGTAGGAAGCAGAAATTCAGGACCAAAGAATCAAGCTTGTAGCTTTTGTGCAGGTGGATAAACAGCTTCAGTAGCAGTTAATATTGTGGCGTACATTAGCTAAGCTTGACAGCCTGTTTCAGAGACCAATGGAGTCCAATATGGCTGGGTACGTAATTCTAGAGCAGTGAGAGAGAGAGAGAGCGCGCGCTTCCTTTGGATCACAGGAAATTCCGTATTCAGGTTTCTGCTGATTTTGACTTGTGCTCACTTTAGCTTATTTCAGTTTATTGTCTCTCACACAATACTATTAAATCAGTCGAAATCAGCAGAACATGCTCATAACTCATGCGCTGCGAACAAGGGGTGCTCATAGATGCCAATCACGTCAGGATCGATGCCTCCATGACAGTAGTATCTCATTAACGTCAAAAAAACAGTAGTATCTCACAGTCATCACCAATAACCATGACGATGACAGGCAAATGTTCTGGAAGGTGGCAGGTAAATAAAGCACTGCGTGCAGGGTGCAGGGAGCAGGACCTCAACCATCAAGTAATGTATCAACCATGCGCACATCGGCATCAGCTTAATTGTGAATTGTGATACGATGCTGCCACCTCGGAATATAATTCAGACAATGCAGACAATTAGACCATGACGGATTGGTTGCTCACCGTCGTCGTCTCACCCTTTTTTTAGACGAATATATATATACCCGCTTTATTTCGAGGGCTTTCATTTCACTCATGTGTCCCATGTGACATGGGCCATGTCTCACGTATCTTCGTTGTAAAGCACTAGCCTCACTGCCACTGCAATGATGGCCGCCGGAGGCAAAGAAGAAGCCGTGCCGCCGACGGATTGGCCCGACGCCTGCTGCTGCACCTGCTGGCCGGACCGTTTGCCCCGGCCGGTGAGTTGACGCGTGCATGGGTCATGGATGTGACCTTCGTCTTCGCTGTGGGTTGTTGTGGCTTCGCCCTCAAGCTTGTCTGTGTGTGCATCCATCATTCGCCACGGTTTCTCCTCCCTCTTTCGGCCGCCGGCCTAGATCGAGATCACACATCACAGGCTAGTTCCCAGCCATGGTATGCTTCTGCTTACAAGGCAAGTACGCATGGTGGATTGGATCTCTAGCTCGTGGCGTGGTCACCGACACCGAGGATGAAATGATGTTGGTCCATCTACCTGTTCAGCAACTCAGGTTTCAGAGTTCAGACACGTATAAAAAAAATTATCACACTGCGGCACTGGCCCAGGTAAGACTGAGTGGCCCAATTCTTGGAAGAGTCGACGTTCGTGAATGGATTGAAAGTTGTATGGCCCAGCCATTGGTGAGCTAAAAAAGGTCTAAGGTCACTCACAGTGCAGAAACCACCTTAAAGTCTATGGACCGTCACGTAGGCATTTTGATGACATGGCAAGCTATTTAATGAAGAGAGAAGGAGAAATATGAAGAAACGACGTCTATCATAGACGCGACGTCTATGAGCCAACCGAGGGCACAAGACTCTACCCAAAATAGCGTTGTGGAGGCATGCATCGTTTCCATGGATCCCGTACTCCCTCTCCCTCTCCCTTTTATTTTTATCTAGTCTGATGCATCTATGCCACATATTTACCTTGCCACACATGATCCTTCTTTGATTGTGGCGTTTGCAAATGCTCATTAAATTTTAGTCTCTGTTGAAACTGCAACATGAAACCATACACTGGGATGGATAGAGTCTAGAACATAATTAATTCATATAGAATCTAGCTATGGACTCTATAATGCTACCAAAACTCGACCAGCCCATCAGTCCACCTTTAAGCCCACGGATTTGTTTTTAACATGGGCCGGTTATCGGAAGCCTTTCAGGGCCCAGATCTACCACTTCGCTGGAAACAAAACTGCACTGTCCGTCCGTCCCACTGGCAATGACGAACTGACCTGACCACAGTCGATGCTGTCGTCGTCCTGGTCCTGTCCAGTGTCCACCACCTGCGAGCTCGTTGTCGTTGCTCCTCTAGCTCACTCGCCGCGCGCGATGGCGCCCAACCTCCAGCTCGCCGCGGCTCTTCCTCTGCTGCTGCTGCTTCTGCTTCTCCCCGCGGCTTCCCGTGCCAGGGACACCATCACGCCGGGCCAGCCGCTCCGGGGGAACGACACGCTCGTCTCGTCGGGCGCCGGCAGCTTCGTGCTGGGCTTCTTCTCCCCGCCGGGATCCAACAACACCTACGTAGGGATCTGGTACGCCAAGGTGCCCATACGCACCGTCGTCTGGGTGGCTAACCGCGCCGACCCTGTCCGCGGCGTCGCGACGGACAACGCCGCCGGCGCCACGCTCTCCGTGTCCAGCGAAGAATGCGCGCTCGTCGTCGCCGACGCCAACGCCACGGTGGTGTGGTCGTCGTCGGCCCCGCGGCCCGGATCCGCGGCGTCGGGCGGCGGAGGAGGAGGAGGGACGTGCACGGCGCGGATCCAAGACGACGGCAACCTGGTGGTGTGGGACCAGCGCGGGCGCGTGGTGTGGCAGGGGTTCGACCACCCCACGGACACGCTGCTCCCGGGGATGCGGCTCGGGGTGGACTTCGTCACCGGGGCGAACATGACGCTGACGGCGTGGACGAGCCCGTCCGACCCGTCGCCGAGCGCCGTGGTGGCGGCGATGGAGACGTCGGGGACCCAGAGGTGTTCATCTGGAACGGCGGCACCAAGGTGTGGCGGTCGGGGCCGTGGGACGGCGTGCAGTTCACGGGCGTGCCGGACACCGTCACCTACAAGGGCATGGGGTTCAGCTTCCGCTTCGTCAACGACGGGCGTGAGGCCACTTACAGCTTCCAGGTCCGTGACGCCGGCATCGTGTCCCGCCTCGTGATCAACACCACGGCAGGTGGCGGCGTCGTCGGCGGCGGGCTGTTGCAGCGGTGGACGTACTGGCTGGATGCCGCCGACGCGTGGGGACTCTACTGGTACGCGCCCAAGGACCAGTGTGACGCCGTGTCCCCGTGTGGGCCTAACGGGGTGTGTGATACCAACAAGGTGCCCGCCTGCTCCTGCCTCCCTGGGTTCACGCCGCGGTCGCCGGCGTCGTGGGCAATGCGCGACTGCCGGGACGGCTGCGTCCGCGCCACGCCGCTCGACTGCGCCGCCAACGGCAACAACCGCAGCACCGACGGATTCGCGCCGCTGCAGCACGCCAAGGTGCCCGAGACGACGCGCGCGGTGGTGGACTACGGCTCCAGCTTGGACCAGTGCCGGCTGCGGTGCCTCAGGAACTGCTCCTGCACGGCGTACGCCAGCGCCAACCTCACCGCCGTGGCGGGCCACCGCGGCTGCGTCATGTGGACCGGCGGACTCGAGGACCTCCGCGTGTACCCGTCCTTCGGCCAGGAACTCTACTTCCGGCTCGCCGCCGCTGACCTCGGTACGTCTCTTCTCGTCTACACACGTATGTATTGCATGCAGTCTTAGTATTTCTATAGGTATTTTCATCCGTTCTGTCGTGCAATGATGCATGCGTTTAGGTTGGTGATGAGTGAAAAACGTGGCAGCAGCCTTCCTAGAGTTTACCACGGTTTACCCTTTTTACAGACAGTGTGTATACTCCCTCTGTCTTAAAATAAATTGTCTTTTTTGACTATCAGATTTTATGTTTGACTTTTCATCTTATTCAAAAATTTTGTACAAATATTAGTTATTTTGTTATGACTTAATCTATCATTAAAGATACTTTAACAATAATTTAGCTACTTTATCATTTGTATAAAATTTTTTAATAAAACGAACGGTCAAAATATAAAATCTAAAAAAAAAAAATAAGTTATTTTAAGACGGAGGGAAGTACGTGGTGTAGCACCTGAGGAAAGACTTGAGCCTCGTTAGCATCCGATCCGGGCCATTCTTTGAATGATTCCATCAGTATCTGTAGTTCGTCCCCATCAAACAGTAACGAAGGAACATCAACACACTGTTGGCACGTCCCATCCGATCAGTACGTGCTACGGCGTCTAGGTCTCATTGTACTAATTGGGAAGCATAATCCTCTGCCATGGACACCTAACACAGAGGCCAATAGTAACTTGCCATTGGTAGCTCTTGGACAGCCATACGTACGTTTGGCAAATAGCCAGCTAAAGTTCAGTTTGTGCACGAGACAATTCTGCAACATAATCTCCAATCTCCAGTGAGCTCGTTGTTGTTGCACACGTATCCTCACAAGTCCACAGTTGACGTAGCGGGTAGATCAATGAGCACGACCTATGCACAAAATCGAAGCTGGATACAAGTTGAACTTTGCTATCTGAATCAGGTAAGATTCCAATTGCCAACACAATTTTTAGGCAGGTCTCCGAGTCTCCAGCACAATGGAGTGTTCGTAGAAGGCATCTGTGTTCCCTCCCTTTCAGATGTTGTACGCCAGTCGTGATCCATCTCACCAGTGTCACCTGATGGTCCAATCCAACAAACGCAGGGTTAGAACAGATAGATAGATAGACAGATAGGTGGCTAGTGGATTACAGTGATGACAAAATAGATTCCATTCCAATCAATTCTAGCCCTCTTGAGATTTGCCAAGACTTCATCTTGGTGCCTGTCATAATCACGCAGACACAAAGTTCAAAATCCACACTGCTAAACGTGCCAACACAGTAGTACTATGTGCTGCTGTTAGTGCTAGCTACTGCATGACTATTCCAACACTTCCCTCTCTCAGCCTCCCTCGGCCCTGCAGCAGACGGCACTTCAATTCTTTCTGCCCGGGAGATATCAGCAATTGAGCGACATTTCCGTGTTGCAGCAGCGCAAGGCACCCACCCCCGTGCCTACCATGTAACACGCGTGGAACCCTATCGGATATCGCGTGGTGCACGAGGGCAAAGTTGGGCAGAGGGCCAATAGCGACGGTGACCACCTGGTTAGGTTTCTAGGGACCATGACGCACTATAATGAATGAAACATTGAGAACAACAGATCCATACCAACGTATTAGTTATACCAATGAGTCAACAGTGTCTAAATCAGCGCATGCGGTCCTAAAATCTGACTTGTAAGTGTGGTTTTCGCATGAGGTTGTTGTGTTAACCTCCAAACATGAGGAGTGATAGAAATGTTTCCGGTCTCTTTCTTGTTTCTTCTCATTATAGGAATTGATCAAACAAGGAAACACCCCCAAAAAAAGGCAGAAAAACATGATACACCCTTCCTGGCCATGGGGATAGCGACTAAAGTCTTTTTTTTTTTAGCTATATATTATGAATAATATTCAGCTAGAACAAGAGCAAACTAGCCAAACTTTGCATGTTGCGTGACTGAAGAAAGAACAAAATTACATTGGGTTTATAAAGGGTAAACCTGAAATTTTTGCGCCTCTGTTTGCTGTGAGGCTGGAGCTAAAAAACTTGAGAAATTGCATTGTTGCTAGTTTAACAAGGAAGATCATACTGAAGACTTTATGATGCCTGCAATAAACAAGAAAGTTGTTGCAGTTAAGTTTTCCAGTAACATCATGTATGCCCCATTTTCAATAGAAATTAAATCATCAACACGCATGGACATACCAGGAATAGATGTCGTGTTCACAGGCCAATAATTGCCCTGTAAGCTCACGCAACACAAGTATGAAGGTATGGAATCATCTCAAGAGCGAAAGACCTTTTTCAATATCAAGCAAAGCAAGAAGTGGTCCCAAGTCCAGGAAATGTCACATGCTGATGCTGACTCTGAAACATAGTACTTAACTTTTTTTTTAGAAAATGGAAAAAATAATAATACTTAACTGCACATGCTTTCCAGCAGTATCATTATATCACAAGCCTAAGGGCTATATATAATAAAGAAAACAAAATATCATAGTCTTTCCCAGCAAATGTATTGCCAGAATGGAAAGGGAGAAACTTTTTGTTTGTTACTTAATCTCATCTTTAACTATATAGGCACTCCAGGACCTGTTTATAGAACAAGTGCTTCTATGTGCATGAACACATTTTTCTGGACTTATCTTTTTCTAAATTTTTTTTTGAAATTTGGGGGCAGGGGTTACGCTGCATGTAAATGGGTCTTACAAGATCTATAATACTATGTCACATAATATTAAGACCCAGTAACTAGTACTGTCGAAATCTATGCAGGTGTTTTAGTATAAAGTTGAATTTCTCAGGACGAGTGACTGAGTGTTCAAGTCTTTTTCCATTTTTTGAACATACCAATCTAATAAAGAACAGATAAAGAGGGATAAAGGAGGCTGGTTGGCTGGGGGCCTCTCTCTACTTGGAGATAAAAGTCATTTATGATATAACACACATTACATCTATATCCACTAAAATATTGAACTAATTCTGTGTGTTTCTTATTTAACATATGTGCATCAGATTGGGGGAAATGTTGTAATCAGTTTTCATAAGAATACATAGCAATTAAATTTATTCAATAGAACTCAAGAGAAGGAAATGGATCCCCTGAAGGTTGCAACAAAAAAAAAAAAATGGAAGTTACTTGGATTAGCACCATATCTTTCAAATGAAAGAACACCAAGCAAGAATATCTAATCAACATACTACATACCTGGTCGATTTGTTACTGTCACAAAGGTTTTTGTTTCCTTTACAAATTACAACTAGCAGGTTAGGAATGGTCCATGTAAACTTTGGATCAAAACTGTAGCAGAAAGTAGTACTCAAATCCAAAGTGAGCACTAGGTTCTGTCGTGTGGCAGGGCAATGCTTTTTCTGGGGTCAAGATGGTACTGCAGTCCTCTGTGCTTTCTAACACCATCACACGATTTAAAGGATAGGCACAGATATTTCCCTGCCTCCTTCCAGCTGAATTGTTGGTACTGACTACTACTGTCTATGGAAACCAAGCATTATTCTTAAACTGCAGATCACTCCCCTTGCGGCCTTGCTGCATGAACATCGCAGCATCTGTTCCCATTTCTAATCTCTGCACTGTTAGTGCCATTATATTCGTGGATGGGTCCGTCAAACAATTGCTAAAATTCATCATCATGCAGATACTTTGGATGAGAATCACATAGTTGGACCAAGTGTGCCAACAGTGATAACATCATAACACTGCCTTCTCTTTCCACTGCAATATCATGAAGAACCCTTTTTGCATGTGAACATAGATCTGTGAATCATATGCGAGGCATCCCATGTTCATGGTCCAAGGTAGGTGTGCCCTATGTGTCGCATGCTGACTGGGCAGTACATGACCACCAACTGTAGTTGATCCCATGGTATCCAATTATCAACAAGCAAAGGTTGCATAAATTATTTGATGCAACAAAGTGTTCCATCCATTGTTAAGAATACTACTCCCTCTGTCCTGATGGAGTTCAGCGTTTTTGACTTTTTGAACTTCATGTTTGACCATCCGTCTTATTCAAAATATTTATGCAAATCATAAAATAAATTAATCAATATTCAAGTATCTTCATTGATAAAATAAGTCATAACAAAATAAATTATATTTGTGCAAAAAATTTGAATAAGAAATGAATAAGATCCATCCATTGGGTTAAGAATGTATGCAGCAACCAGTAAGGAGTGAGCACTTCAAATATTGTGCACCATATATACTAAATCTGCTCCATAAATTTTGTATCATGCAATACAAAAGGTCTACTGGCCATGGACCTGAAATAACATTTCTAGATTCAGTTGCCTCACTTTCAGTGTAGATATCCTAAACAGGAATTTTTGTCATGAAGCTTTCATTCTTAACCGTAGCAATATGCAATTTCTTGGCAAATAATCTTTCACTCAGTAGCCCTATCAATGTTTATATATTTATCAGAAAATTTAATAGTCACAATCCATAATTAGGTTCAACATAATTTCTAAGCCAGATAGAACATTGTAGGTATCCATAAGCCTATGATTAAACTTATTATTTATGATTTGCTGTGCAGCTTCAATAGGCAAGTCAAAGAAAAAGGTCAGTATGGTGGTTGCAGTTGTTGTGAGCATAACTGCTGCCCTAGCAGTTGTAGCAATCACAGGGTTTTTCATTTGGAGAGGAAAGAAAACAAAATCAAGAAAACCAGGTGACATACTATCACTACAGACTGTTTGAGATCCTCAAAAGGGATGACAAAACCTACATCAATGTAAACTTGTTGCTTGATGTAATTTTAACTCTAGTATTTTCAAAGGATCAGCCATATGGACAGCAAGTTCACACAATAAGGATGGGAGTGAAGGTAAGGATCATGGGGATGACCTGGACCTCCCAGTATATGATTTTGAGACAATAGCAGCAGCCACGGAGGGTTTCTCAACTGAGAATAAGCTTGGTGAAGGTGGCTTTGGGCCTGTATATAAGGTACAGATCTTAATTTAAATGATAGTGTGTAGTGTACTTACATCTTAAACATATAGAAACAGTTTGAGATACTATTCATCCTTTATCTAAAAAAAAAAATATAGAAACAGTTTGAAGTGGCACCAGGATGGCTCAGCTGCTGACTAAATTTAACACCGCTTTTCAGCTTGTAAAACATTTTCAAGCATTTCCAAATAGATTATGCTTTCATTTAATGACGTATACGCCACATCACTGGTAGTCCATAAAATAGAATGTGGCATTATTCTTTCCAAAAACAATTGTGGACTTAGTCTCACTACATACCTAGTTTTTTTTTTTTTTTTTTTTTTTTTTTGAACAAGACTGCATGCCTAATTGAACATGCATGACCAAATAACTACAGGGTAAGCTTCAGGATGGGCAAGAAATAGCTGTCAAAACACTTTCTAGAACATCAACACAGGGTCTTGAGGAATTCAAGAATGAGGTCTTGTTGATAGCTAAACTCCAGCATCGGAATCTTGTTCGACTAATTGGATGCAGCATTTCTGGACCAGAAAAGATACTTATATATGAATACATGGAAAACAAGAGCTTGGACTTCTTTATGTTTGGTATTCCCATAACCTTTCTGAGCGAAAATTTTCAAAATCTATCAACAAATAAATAACAACCTATCTTTGTTACCAGACACGACCAAGAGCAAGCTACTTGACTGGCAAACACGATACCGTATCATTGAGGGAATTGCCCGAGGTTTGTTGTACCTTCACCAGGACTCGAGATATAGAATCATCCACAGAGATCTCAAGACAAGCAACATTCTTCTGGATAAGGATATGACTCCTAAAATTTCAGACTTTGGCATGGCTAGAATGTTTGGCAGTGATGACACACAGATCAATACTCTCAGAGTAGTTGGCACATAGTAAGTAACCAGAACAAACATTTCAATCAACTAATATTGTCTGCGGAATTGAATGCCCTAATGATGATGGCATTTACATGGTTTACAGTGGTTATATGGCTCCCGAATATGCAATGGATGGGGTGTTCTCGGTGAAATCAGATGTATTTAGCTTTGGTGTTATAGTGCTGGAAATCATTGCTGGTAAAAAGAACCGAGGTGTCTACAGCTACTCCGGCCACCTCAACCTTCTAGCACATGTGAGCATCCATCCAACTCAACAATTGTTCGCAAGTAAAGATCACTGAATTTAACTTGACACCAATGTCACTATTTCTGAATATTTACCAGGCCTGGAGCTTACAGAACGAGGGGAATGGCTTGGATTTAGTCGACGAGAATCTGAATGGCACCTTCAACTCAGATGAAGTGCTAAAATGCCTCAAAGTGGGGCTTCTATGTGTGCAAGAGAACCCAGATGACCGTCCCCTAATGTCCCAGGTGCTGATGATGTTGGCGAGCACTGACACTGCCTCGTTGCCGACTCCCAAGCAACCAGGCTTCGCTGCAAGAACAGCTGCGGCTGAAGACACATCATGGAGCAAGCCTGACTGCAGCATTGTGGACAGCATGACCATCACAATGGTTGAAGGTCGGTAGAAAGCTATGTCCTATGTATATCAGAGCACAGGATGTATATGTAGAGTATACTAGAGTGGCATCTCTCCTTTCTTATCTTGTTTGACAAATGTAGAAATCAGGAAAAATATACTAATTTTGTGGGTTGCGATTGTTTACTTCTAAGAAGGGATATAATGTGCAAAACATGTACAATTCATCCTCATATTGAAAAGAACATGGAGATTGTAGAGCAAAATGACCTCAACTCACATTGCACTGCAGGCGGTGCCAATAGTCAGAGACCAACAATCCGCTTATCTCCTAGATTCAGTCTCCCTCTCTCATCTGATCTACATGAGAGGCTGGCGAAATTGCAAAACGACACAACTCCCCGCGCATCCTCAGAACGTACCTCGAATGCACGCACCTCCGCTGCTCACCTCCTCGCCTCCGCCTCCGCCTCCGCCTCCGCAACCTGCCCCGCAGCCACGGCTCCATCATCCATTCCAATCATCAGATCCCCCCAAACTCGCGCACCCAAACTACTAGACCGTGGACATCCCAATGCGCGACCGCGGTGCCCAGCGACGGCGCGTTGCTCTCCACGCGCTGGACTACTTGCCGCAGGCCGGCGGCGGCGTGAAGCTGAGCAAGGCCGGCAGACGGCAGCCCAATAGGCCGTTAAAATCGGTGCTTTCTGCTTTCTTTGGGCTTTGGGCACGACAATTCGGCCTCCAGAAAGACCAGCGTTCACGACACAAAGTCCAATTTTTTTTTCGAACTTTATAAAAGGGTCCGATTTACTCCAGGTATGTTAAGCTATTCTTGCTTGGTGTTCTTTTTTTTTTTTGACCCAAAAAGACTGTGGGGGAGATCCCCACAGTACGGAATCATTTCATTAATTTATAAAGAGTTCAGAGAAAATTATTCTTGCTAGGTAGAAAGCTTTGTCTCTAAACTATGAAAGCTGCACGCCATTCATCCTACCTAGCAACATGTCAAACACGAAGAAAATAAATCAGACTTTTGTGATAGTTTAAAAGTCATTTAGATTTTATCTAGAAAAAATGTAAAGTCTACCTAAGTTTTGCTATTGAGTAAATTGCACTCACCATGCAACAACTGCCTCCACCTCGACCCCTCCTTGTTCAATGTAGGAATAGCTTTGCTTTTTGCTATGCAATGGTGGCGGTTGACTTCACAAGTTGCGACAAGATCTGAAACCTGTCAAGCCCACCAACTTTAAAAAGAGTCCATTAAGGCCTTGTTTGGATCAAAGTAGATTTAAAAAATCTGGATAAAAAAATTGGATGTATTTTATTGGATCATATGCATGTGTGTTAAAATTCACTAAATCCTATCTAGAATGTTTTGGGTTTTTTGTATTTTTTAAATGTTTTCATTTTTGCAGAGCCAAAACTATTCTAAATGTTTTGAGTTATTAATATGTTGTTGGATTTTCCATATCTCAATCTATCTCTCGAACTTTTAAATATAATAATATAAAATTGGTACCAAAATTATTACTTTTAAATACAACCTATCTATCGGTACTTTACTTGAATTATTTGTATTGTTCATGTGCTAGTATTTTTTTTTTTTGTAGTTGCAACCATTTTAAATTTCAACCATCCTCTTACGTTATTTCAGGCTAGCTAGGAGATCAAACAAATTTGCTTTTCATATTTTCACTAATTAACCTAAACTAGTTGATAAATTTTAGAGATGTAGCACATTTTTTTTTAGAATTTAGAAATAAAATTATATAGCCAAAACCAGTTTTGAAACCAATCAAAGGGTCAAAGTCAGTTTTGATATTTTGATGGTTAAACATATCAGATTTTAGAGTTTTATGCACAAAAAATCTGACACGAGCGACGTACAATTCTCTGTGTGGCCTAAGATAGATTCTTTTCCTAAGTGAATAGAAGAAGAGTTTAAAAGTAATGTTCCTAAGAACAGATTATATAAGAGGTGTTCGATGAAGCCTCGTACTAGCAGCTTGTAATCCTTGATTAGCACATCTCTTACTGTTCACGAAAGAATAAAGAAGGACCTGTGTGACCTAAGATAGATTCTTTTCCTACGTGAATAGAAGAAGAGTTTAAAAGTAATGTTCCTAAGAACAGTTTATATAAGAGGTGTTCGATGAAGCCTCGTACTAGCAGCTTGTAATCCTTGATTAGCACATCTCCTACTGTTCACGAAAGAATAAAGAAGGACCTGTGTGACCACCTTGGGAACCTTGCCTGCCGTGCCTATTTTTGTTGGGTGCCATTGTTGGAACCGGGAAGCAACGAACATATTTTATTCACAAGAGGAATCCAGAGATAGCTGATCGCCATGTCATACGCAATGAATAATTCAACAACTATATATACTTGCAGATGCATCTGCCGCTGTTTTCCACGATCTATTCAACAACACGAGCTACTGCATTCGCAGACGCTACATACAGAATGAGCAGCCCGAGAGGCCCTGCGCCGAACGACCTGGAGGCAAAGGAGCAGGGTTTGGGAGACCGCGCCTCGGCCGAGCGTCGAGCTCGCATTATGCTCATGGCCGCAAGCTCCGGCGACAGCCAGAAGCTGCGCCGGGAAGAGATTCTGCCGTCACCGGAGGCTTCTGCGTCTCATGAACTCGTCATCGACGTTGACGACAATCCGCCCGCCGCCGCGCTGGAACGTGGCGGCGAGGAGGCCACGGGCGGCGGCTCCGCGCTGCACGTGGTGGCGGCCGCCGGCGATGACCAACGCTACAAGAACAGCGCCACCGTGATCTACGGCAAGGCCAGGCACCTGCTGACGTCGCGCAACGAGAAGGGCGACACGCCGCTGCACTGCGCGGCCCGAGCCGGGTACACCCGCATGGTCGTTCACCTCATCTCGCTCGCCGGGGGCGGCGGCGTGGACGAGGTGAGGGCGCTCGTGGGCGCGCAGAACGCGCGCGGGGAGACGGCGCTGCACGAGGCCGTCCGTTTCGGCGACACGGAGATGGTCGGAGCGCTCTTGGACGCCGACTGGGAGCTCGTCGGTGTCGTTGCCAAGGATGGCACCTCGCCGATGTACGTCGCCAGCTCTCTCGGCCATCGAGAGCTTGCGTGTGAGCTGCACCGTAAAGGTCACAGGGTATCCTACTCCGGCCCGGATGGACAAAATGCCTTGCATGCTGCTGTTATCCACAATAAAGGTGAACTGTTTGTCCTAATCTTCAAAAAAAAAAAAAAAAAAAAAAAATTACTTTCATAATCTCATATAGGCTTGAATGAGTACTACACAAACACATCTACTCGTCAATTTCATTGTTCGATTTAGTAGTTAAGGATTTTTACATGAAAGGTTGGCGTGGAAGTCCTTTATGTCAATGATAGACTTGACAAATTTGTAGTGCAGAGACCGCTAGTTTTGGGCATGGCGCCGTGAAAAAGGTCTTTGCACTAGTGAAAGGACCCAACATTTGTGTACTACTAGTATTATCCTTTACTTCTTAATTAAACTTTGAGTACTATTTATCTAACATAAGCGCAGTCATTTCAAATTTCACATGTTTCATGCTTAGACCATTCTAAGTTACAAGTCAAAAATTTTTTAGAACCTAGCTTTTATTATTTATGTAGCCATACTTACATTCAAATTAAAATATAAAGCAACACACATATAAATACTAATATAAGTATCATGAATTATTTATGATGATGCATTATGAAAAAATATAAAGCAACACATTTTAATTTGTACCTAAATTATACATTTCAGTTGTCATAAATGATAAAAAAACATCTTTCAGATAATACACATATAAATACTAATACTAATATAAGCATCATCATAAATAATTCATTATCCCTAAAGTACACATATATTTTTAAATTATATTGACCTACCACAAGTTATAAGTATATAATGCCATGTTTCATCATATAGACCAAGTAAACGTGTATACATTAGGAATAAACATTGATTTTAGTAGCTCACAAGTGTGGAAAAATGTTCTCTTAATAAACAACATAGCAGTGACACTGACAATTCACTTCAAGTTAATTATTAATTTCAGATGCGGTTATTATAAATAAATTTATATCTTCTGACTAAAATATATGGCATGGCAATACAAGCAATTTAATTTTAAAACACTATGTTTTTGCGTCATATATTGTTGTGTCATATAACAATTCTACAAAGTCACTTGAGTGTTGTGGTACAAAGCTAAAACAACTATTTAACAACTATTTATGACAATGTAAGAACAAGATGATAACTTAGGACCTATGATATTTTTAAAATAAAAAATATATAGAAAAACTTTAAATAAAATTACAGTAACCACTAGAGTTTTAAATTAATATGTGATTAAAAAAAAATTACAACCACTATATTAATTTAGGACAAATTTTAAATATTCAATGCATTGCATTCTAGGACCGAAGGAATAATATATTTCATTATAAGTATATTTCTTCTACACAAATCACTTGCCAAGATTGCACCCTATAGATCTAGTAAAGTTTTTTTTTTTTATGTTTTTAGTACATGTTTTCTTCTAGTATAGTATTTTAAATGTTCATTATAAGTGTATTTCTCTTCTAGTACATGTTTTTTGATGTAATGGAAAGTGTTTCCTGAATAATGTAGTAAAGTGATTTTTTTTCACTCTTTCCTTGTCTAACACACACTTCATATATTGCAACCACAGGTCTAGCAAAGTTACTGCTAGCGTGGGAAAAGGATCTTGTCTACCAAAGAGATATCAGCGGAAGTACGCCGATGCACTTCGCTGCATCAGCAGCAGATCCGTCCGTGCAATTCACAAGTTTCGTCTTCACCGAGAGCAACTTCGAGCGCCATTTCCTGGGCTCCAACCTTCTACCTCAGAAATGCCTAACAGAGCTCTACGCGTGGAGGGAGCTTCCTCTCCCGCAGCTGCTGGAAGCCGATCCGTCTCTGGCGTTCCAGCCTGACATCCATGGATCCTTCCCGGTGCACGTCGCGGCGTCGGCGGACAGCATGGTGTCCATCATCGTCTTGCTCACAAGGTACCCCGGCTGTGCCGGGCTCCTCGACGGGCAGGGCCGCACCTTCCTCCATGTCGCCGTGGAGAAGAAGCGGCTCCATGTCGTGCAGTTCGCGTGCCACTGCGCGCGGTCTTTCAAGCCGGCGCTGAACGTGCAGGACAAGGATGGCAACACCGCCCTGCACTTGGCTGTCGAAGAAGGCGATGTGGACATATTCAGATGTCTCATCAGGAACCGCGACGTGAACATCAATCTACAGAACAACCAAGGCAATACTCCCATGGATATCGCCCTAGGGAAAGTTTGCTCTGGATTTTACTTCGGACTGGTAAATTCACACAACTCTGCTACCATATACTAAGCTAGAATTTGCGTTAGTTAATCATTCCGCTTATCAGCCGTAGAAACCATCAGCCGAACAGGAACTTTGTACTATATGTGTGCGTTTGCTAATTCGCTTGCAGACAGCACCTCGGAGGATACTGGGCATGTTAAGCCTGGTGAATGCTCAGACTGCCAACCGACGACGAGACCAGATAGAGGTGTACAACCCACGTCTAAACGACAAGGAGGAATCCAAGAAGATAACGGAGTTCGCGCAGATCGTGGGCATCGGTTCCGTGCTCGTCGCGACGGCGACATTCGCGGCGGCTTTCACCATGCCGGGGGGCGTCAGGAGCATCAGCGACGCATCAAGCGCGACGACGACGGCAGCAGCTGGCAAAGTCGTCGCCGAGGCACCTGCCGGGACGCCGGTGCTCGCCGGCGGGCTCGCGTTCGACGGGTTCGTCATCTCCAACACGCTGGCGTTCATCTGCTCCACGCTGGCAACCTTCAGCCTCGTCTACTGCGGGGTGGCCGCCGTCGACATCCAGCGGCGTTTCAAGCTGGTGTCCTTCTCCCTGGCGCTGCTGCTCTGCGCGGCGAGCGGCTTCTGCGCCGCCTTCGCCTTCTCCTTGTACCTGCTGCTCTCTCGGGTGGAGCACGGGACGGCCGTCGCGGCCTGCGTGATGACGTCCCTCGCGTTGCTCGACGGCATCTGGTTCCTGATCGAGAGCTTCCATGACACGACGGTCCTCCTTAGCAGACGAACCAAGACGACGTTGCTGAAACTAGCGACGGGATTCGTGGCCAACATCATATATCTCTTCTGGCCATACATCGTCATCTTTGGTTATATGTCCATCGATGCACTAAAACATTTAGGACGCTTATCTAGCCACAGCTAGTATATATTGAATTAAGGCACTGGCAATATAGTTGGTTCCTAGCGCATTCATTTGTTTATATTGGTTCACCGAAAAGGAAACTATAGTCTAGAATCTAGATACATTACATGTGTATAGATATATATATGTGCGATGCTGTATCAATTATATGTAAGAATTTGTTCTTTCATATATCATGAAACTACCTATTTTCAAATAGGAATAAAGTCTACTTTGTATCCCATAACTTTTGAACGCAGACGTTTAATTTCAATGGGTACTAATATATATTGTGTGGAACCCGTGGAAGGAGAAGAATAGGAGGATTTTTTTAGAACATGTTCAAGACAATACAACACAACACAACACGATTGCCTCTTGACTAAAAAGAGGACATCGTGCAAAGAGCGAGGGTCTTTTTTTTTGCGGGGTGAAAAACTAATTATGGGAGGGGGGTGTTTTCTACTTTGGTCCTAGGACCGGTGTATTTGGCCCAATAGGTGTCATGTGTGCATAAACTCTCTTTTTTATCTTGAGCCAGAGCTCATGCCTTTTCTTTCAAAAAATATTCCTTAACTTTTATGTTTGTCTAATTTTAACTCTAACTAATTTGGTTCCTTTACTAGTACCTTTCATTTAATTTTTTTTTACCTCTCATCATAGTTTTCAAATTTCAAGTACCTTAAATCCACCTAGGCCTACCTATCATATGCTCTATCTCCCTCATCCTCTCCCCCTATCTCAATGTCACTTCTCATAGTTGTGTATTGTGCTAACTTCTGCATCATCATTAGGGGCTGCTAGAGTCTGGTTGTTCGGACTGTAGGCACATGGACCAACAAGCCACTATTGATCTTCTTCACACGCCCTTCCTCCCACGTCTCGCACACGGCACTCATCACCACCTACCGGCATGGTCACGCCGTGTCCCCAAATAAGTGATGTTTTAGGTTTTGTCAAGTCAAACCATTTTAAGTTTGACTTAGTTTATAGGAGAGACTATTATTCCCCTCCGTTTCAAATTATGGTGTTTGACGCTCAGCGGCTTATTCAAAAAATACGTCATGTTTTAGGTCATTGTCAAGTCAAACCATTTTGATATTTTGACAATTTTTTGAATATAGTGGTCAAAGAATCGTAACCATTTAGTAACATTTATGCCAAACAGATAGAATGCAAAAATATATTTCATGATAAATCGAATAAATACTTACTTGTTGGTATCATAAACAGTAGAGTTTTATAAAGTTGGATTATCATAAACAGTATGGATATGGACCACTGTGGATTCGGATAAACAAATCTCAGGTAGTCGGCAGCTACCACGTGTACTGTGACCGGCCTCGCGTCGATTTTCCATTTCCCCCCACCCAGGCCCAAGCCCACACAATCATTCAGTCGCTGACAAATCACACTCCAATTCCTTCCACTGGTCGCTGTCTCCACAAATCCGCAGCCAAAACCCTCGCCGTCTCGTCTCTTCTCCCCTCTCCCGCCGTCCCCGTCGCCCTTCCCCGTGATCAGATCGACAAGAGATCAGGTCCGATTCAATTCGATTCGAGGCGCCGCGTCCGGAAGGAATTTCTCGAGCCACCCGGAGGAGGAAAGCCGATCCATCGGCGATGGCGACGCACCCGGCCTCCCCGACCGCCGCCGGCGCTGGCGGCGAGGTCGCCGTCCGGGCCGCCGCCGGTGCGCCTGTCCGCGGCGCAGGCGGTGGCGGCGATCCAGCCCACCTCGCCGCGCTACTTCTTCTCCTCGCTGGCCGCCGCCTCCGCCGCGGCGTCCTCCCCGCACCGCCGCATCGGCATCGCCGTCGACCTCTCCGACGAGTCCGCCTTCGCCGTCAAGTGGGCCGTCCAGAACTACCTCCGTCCGGGGACGCCGTCGTGCTGCTCCACGTCCGCCCCACCTCCGTGCTCTACGGCGCCGACTGGGGCTCCATCCCGGTCTCCGTCGACGACGACACCGACCCCGACGCCGACGTCGCCGCGCGCGCCGCGGCCGCCGAGAAGGCGGAGGAGCACGACGAGGCCAAGAAGAAGCGGGAGGAGGAGTTCGACGCCTTCACGTCCACCAAGGCGCAGGACCTTGCGCAGCCGCTCGTCGGCGCGCAGATCCCATTCAAGATCCACATCGTCAAAGACCACGACATGAAGGAGCGCCTCTGCCTCGAGGCCGAGCGACTCGGCCTGTCCGCCATGATCATGGGCAGCAGGGGATTCGGTGCCTCGCGCAGGGCCGGGAAAGGGAGGCTCGGGAGCGTTAGTGACTACTGCGTGCACCACTGCGTATGCCCCGTTGTGGTTGTGCGCTACCCAGATGATGCCTTCGGGGATGAGCTGCGGACGGTGCCTGAAAATGAGCCTGTGTTTCATGAGGCGCCGGAAGCGCAGAAAGGTTGGTGCTATTGCTTCTTCTACTTATTTCTATTTCATTCATTGTTGACTAGTTGTCCATGTATTTGTCACTTTGCCAACTATTTATCCATGAGGTAGGGAATGAAATGATTTGTGTATTGGAGTGTGTTGGTGTTGAGGATAAATGAGAGAACATTGCACCGTTAGGTGACGTTTTGATTGAAAAGGGATTGAATAGGGAAATGAGTGGGACATAATTGGGTGGATTGGGTACTGGGTTATCACTCCCTAATCCCATTCCCTTTTTTGGATGCTTCAGGAAGCAGCTACAAGGAAACACAAATTAAAATAGATTAAAAAAACTGAACATCGAGAGAGTTATCTAATCATTGCAGGGTGTTCGCTCGTCTCCTATCCGCTGGATGCCGAGCGCTTGTAGGCCACAGCTCGCCTGGCTAGAATTCGCTCGTGCTGGAACAGGGGTGCTGCAGCAGCAGCGCCTGTCTACACGCCGCGCTGCTTGCCGAAGCTATTTGTCAGGGGAGCCACGACTCACGAGCCTTGCCGATGCTGCTGAGGTGGCTTCGCTCGCCATCCTGGTGGCAGCCGTTGTACAGGTGTGTTTGGTGAGAGCCAGCTGTACCAGCCCTCTCTTGAGCTCGCACGACGGTGCCGTGCTGCGTTAGAGATGGATCCTGACCTCTCGCAGTGGCGCTAAGCAATGCAAGCGAGGGCTTACCTGCGGTACTCCATGCGACGCCTCTCTTCCCCGGTGTGATGGCTGAAGACCTTGTCATTGGCGCAGACATATTTCCTGCTCCAAGCCCACCCCTCCAGTCTGGATAGGATCGCTGGGAAGCCTGGGATACGGTAGTCTCTTTTCCCTTTCCTATTCCATCTTATTTTTCCTATCCTATCCTAGTATCCAAACGTAATTTTAAATCTATCCCACCTCATATTTCCCAACATTGAAACGACACCTAAGGTTTTAACTAGTCCCCTTTATCTAAAGAAAGGCAAGAAAGTTTTTAAAATACTAGACATTTTGCATTCATATGACACTGTGAATGCCCAGCCTGAATATCTGGCTTCTTCTGCCATAGTTTCCATGGGGGGGCCTAGGTTTCTCATTTTGGCTTGACAAAAAATTCAAGCAAAATGAATTAACCCCAGCTGCCACATAGACATTGGCAAATTTATAGCCTAATATAGTTTCCTGGTTATGAAAATGATCACCTCATACTCCCATCAACAGTATGTATGAAATTACAATAGACATTGATTGACATTCCCATGTCAACAATGTTCTTTCTGTTGAGACATTTACTTCCATGATGGATTGTTTTTAGTTTTGTTTACTTTTTTTATTGTTTTTGTTTATTTTCTGTTTTATTAGTTACGTTTGGACAAAAACAAAAATGCTAACTGTTGTTTGATTAAACATGGATCTTCTGTTTATATCCGAAGATTCAATAGTTATATTTGTAGACAACGATGCAAAAAAAGGGAGTTGCCACTTTTTTAATTGCATGTGAAGAAGCACCAACATAGAATCTCCATGAAGTGATTTTTCCCTGTTCAACATGTGCATAGTTGAATAGCTATTAAAAGTGCTGGCTGCTTAAAATTACTAGTCACTGTTTTGGTTGTTCACCATTATCCCTTGGAAAATTATGATACTGTTTTTGTGGTGGTGGTGGTGGTGGTGGGGTGGGGGGGGTGTATATGAAGGATAGAATCACATTTGCTTTAGTCTATGAAATTTAGCTCAAAGGGACAGAAGCCCATCTAGATGACTAAATATTCTTGTAAGTTTGCAAGAGCTTGTGTGCTCTTTGGATTAGTGGAATCATGCTAAACGTAGTGGATTGGTAGCACTGTGTGCCTATGCACGTGCATTCTTTTTTGACAGATGAATAAGTTCAATCATTAAAAATCCATACTTCCTAGATAGGTCCTTAGGAGGTTTATTTTAGCTTTTAAAATTTTAGCTGCACTATGCATATCATTATCATTTGTTTGGCATTAGGTAACTTACAGTTCAGATCATCTTGTGCCCTCTTGTATTTAACATTTTGAACTCGTATGGCTCTGTGGCCACAATTGCAGTATATACACAAACTTACCTCAACTTCATTTCAGTGTACATTAAAAGTATACACATTTTAGTGTAGGTTGTATCATTTGACCTCTGCCTTGCTGAACAAATAATGGATTAATTGATGTAGCGCTTCTCATTCTCAAGTTAAACCCTTATCAGAAAAAGAAAAGGAAAAAGTACTGGGATGTTGGGCATATGGAAGTCATAGCACACCTCATTTCGCTTCTTGTTACAGTTGATACACCCACTGATTCCCACTACTTTTCTTGCAGCTGACTTTGAGTCTGACTCTGACCCAAGCGCCATGCCTGCATCTGCATTACATGCGCACTTTCCCCTTAGCTACTTTGAGGTCGGATTTATACCTATGAAAGTGAAACTGATGAAATGACTAACATGAGTGCTATTTTTTACATGTATAAATGAGACCTCAAAGTTCTCCCTCCCTCCCTCCCTCCCTTCCCCCCACCCCCCCCCCCCTCTCCAAGTTCAAACTTGAAACCCTATCCATGCATTGTGCAGAGCATGCTTTGGCTATGTTGCAGAAGAAGCCTAGATGGGAATAAGGACCTGTACCCCAAAAACAAGTTGCTCCGAACACGCAAATCATCGTCATATTAGGCATCCCACTAGAGCATGCTATATTTTAGTTTGTTCGATACTGCTTAACAATTCCATGTGGAGTACTTTCAGCTACCTTTCTTTATTTCCCTTCTTTTGTTTGTCAAGCTATTGGCAGCATTTTTGCCTGTTTGATCAACAAGTTGTTTACTACCTGCACCTGCTTTGAAGTTTTGCAACACATGCATACTTATATGCTTACAACATGCCTTTGATGACTGTTGCAGAAAAATGAGGGAAGTGGAGGGTGGCTACGCGACGAGAGGGAGAAAGCAGAGTGGCCCCTAGTGTAACACGAGTGTCCGTCCTCTTCCGTGGCCACTCGGCTCTGCAACACTGCGTTCGTTTGTACCAGAATCTGTTGTAGATCATGGACGAGTCCCACTGTTTTACTTCATGACAATGTCATGTGTGTTGGTAAATCCAAGACAATGTTTTCTGCGTACAATGGTCCGCCGTGTTCTTTTGCTTGTACTACTGGCGATCCTGCTTGACACGCACTAGTGGCATTGTTTGGTTTCTGGCACCGTACAAAACTTGAAAACTTTGCATGTTTGTTTAAAGTTAGTGTACTCGTGTGTTTATGGGGTGGAATAGTCTGATCCATCATATTATTTCTCAAAAGCTAAATAATTAGTACTGGCACTAGAAATAGAGTTCTATCGATCTATGTTATTAAATTTCAAGAATGGACTTTTTGATGCACCATTTCGTATAGAGTGGATCATGATGCACCATCATCTCATCTACTAGAGTGGAGTGATTGTTGAACACAAATCATTCTTCACCCCTATTTGTGTGTGACAGCGGCCGGCGTGCTCGCTGTCGTTAAGACGTTAAGACGCGGTGACAATGCTAGTGTGCAGTGTGAGTAGCAGCTGACAGACGAGGACCTGGGGGCTGGCCGGCTGGGGCTCTGCCGCTTGGCGCCACCTGCTTCTGGCATGGCATTGACACTCGGGATCGCATGGGCCCCACTAGCTATCTCCTGACCTCACACATGGCAGTATCTCAAGTTTATCTCCCTGGTCTGTTTTCTGGTTTTCCAAGTCTTTGTTATCCACTTTTTTTTTTGACATAATCCACATTCTTGAAATCTCATCTCATGGTAACCAAACGGCTACGAAAAAAAAGGGTGCTGCAGCTAGTGACACGGTGGTGGCATGGCCGCATGGCATGGGGTCGGTCTACATTTGCAGCACTATGAGTCAACAAAAACACACAAGGAGCCAAGGAGGGATCTCATCACGGTTGACTCAGCGATGTATGATGGTCCGGTACCAGTGCAATACAAGCAACATGTACGGAGTACATGGAACTGAGTTAGATTTGTCACGGCTCTAGTATGCATCAACACCCGTGTGGTGCGCCGATTCGCCCGTGTCCGTCCGGCCGATCCACCCGCCATCGTCTCCTCTCCTCTCTCTCTCTACTCGGCGGGCGAGCAAGCCTAAGCACGTGGCTAGGCTGTAGATTTCCTTGCCGTGCACCACCGCCTGCGCCCTGCAGGGATCGGTCGATGCGGATGCTTTCGCAGTAGCTGGTCCCCGGCACGGCGGCCAACCTGCAGTGCAGGCTGCAGCCCACGCCGCACGCAGCAGAAGCAGAAGCGGCCGCATGCACCTTGGCCTTCCCTGCACCTGCACGGCCCTCCGGCTTTGGTCTCTCTCCCCTCCGATTATCGTATCAATCTAATCTAATGTGTCGGTTATTGTGTTATTGGTTATTAAGAGTGGCACCTTGAACCAGAAATTTTCCACTAACTTTCAACTCAAAGTCTCTAGAACCCAAAGTTATACCCAAAACTTGTACTTACACACCATAACAGCTAAATAATTAAGGAGTATTTGTATGAATCAAATCATACTAATTTACAGACAATTAGTGGAAACAATATATTTCTTGCATTTGTAGGACACTTGATCCCGGTAGAGACAATTAAGGATGTGCTAGCTGTGCAGCCGGCAACATGTTTTGGGTGATAGGTGATTATGCTGTGGTGGCCATATATGTAGATATAGGTTGTGTGATTGGTTTTTTTTGCATTAGCCTTAGCCTTGATATACTGCTTTATGATTATCTTATAGGAAGTACAACAAATCTTCAGCTATGCTTTAACTGTTTAGGGTGTGCGCCATGCATGGTAGCCTCGTGAGTCTTGACTCTTGAACACAGCTTCTTCAGAAGATGTCATTGAGAGAGCACGATCTTCTGCTTTTCATTCTTGTGTCATTTTCATATCTCAAAGAAAAATTGCAGCGAACACACACGTATTGTTCTAATTGTTACAGTAAATAAAAATAGCACCACATGTTGGGTACCCAAGTGAGATGTTAGTCCTATGTACTGTATATAATCAACCCATGAGGCCCCCAATTCTACAACAACCAATGTTCCGCCAATTCTAATGAATTCTATATATTATTAGGTCAGCATGGATCCTTTTGCAGTTATGTTCTTTCAGCAAAGTACTCTCTCTTATCTTGGTGATAAAGTGTGTCAGAATTCAAAAAGGAAGTGGAGATAAAGGTATTCAAGCAACAACATTACATTGCCTAGGTTCTTGAAATACCTGATTATTTGGATAAAATGATGAATAAGCATTACAGAATGCTATGATGAACAAGCATTACAGAATGCTATATTTATTTTTGGACAACACACTATATATATCCTCTCAAAGCAGTGGCCACTTCGTTTTGAATGGACACAAAAGGTGTTAGTGACATCTGAAACCTTATTACACATCAGCATATAAATGCTAAATGCAAAGTCGATCATTAATTAAACAGCCACATATCTATGGTTTTGGATGCAAAAAAATCCTACCTCCCAGTAAAATAGGAGTTAGGGTGGCACATGCTAGTAGACTACAACAAATTAGGATGGCATGCCAAAAAACAAAATGAGAGCAACTCAAACAAACAATGCAAAGGATTCCAGCTGATATCATACAGAATTGCAACATCACCGCACGCAATTATCTGATTCTGATCGATCTCTTGTTCCCAAATAGGGTAGCATGCATTTCAGCAAAGTAAAAAGAACAGCAACAACTACGAAGCGTCTAAACTTCAAAACTCGAAGATTAAACCCCAGCATTGATCTAGATAGCATAGCACACATGACAACCCAAATAATGCAGCAACACAAGAAACCCTACATTGCGGAGCAGGCACAAACGATGATCGATCGAACCCTACAGCCTCAGTGACAGATCAAGAAGCGGTGCGGTGTGGCTGGCGGCGGTGCCGTACGGGTAGGAGAAGGGCGCCGGCGCCGCGAGCTCCGACTCACCGGGGACCGAGCCCCCGCCGGTGTGGTGCGCCGGGAAGAACTCGATCTCCCTCACATCCTTCTTCGCTGGCGCCTCGGACTCCGCCGGTCCTTGCTTCCTCTCCCTGGCCAAGAACGTACTGTCTCCCTGCGCAGTTCGTGCAATTTCATCGCAGAATTAGTGACTTTTAATCGAGTAAATCAAGTTTTTTCATAGACAAAGAGAGTTGTTTTTGCGTGTGTGCAGTGCACGAGCAAATGAGAGTGGACACGACGTCGATCGAAGAGCACTCTTGACAAGTATTACCTGGCGAGCGGTGGCCATGTCTGTGGCAAGATCGTAGATGGAGTAGTCTGGAGGCGTCGGTGCCAGTGCTCCTCCATTCTCTGCCAAGCCAAGGGCTGCCAAGGCTCTCATCCTCTTTGGAAACGTCACGAAATGCAGATGTAATAGCAAGTTAGCAACAATTGAGACAAGATTAACATAGCAACAAGGGAGTACTACTTGTCAAGATTCAAGAACACGATCATGTAGTTGGGAATTGAGAAAAGTTGGTGGTTTTACCCTGGAGCAGATGTCGCAGCGGTGGCCGGTGTAGAGGCTAGTGTGGAGGCAGGAGGAGGATGACGCAGCAGGACGCCAGATGGTGCTTTGGCTTGAAGGGTGCTCTGGCGGCGCCAGTGTGGCCGGCAGCAGCTGGGACAGGGACCGGTGGTCAGCGCCACCGCCCGCCGTGGAGAAGCCTCCCATGCGGCTCCACCGGTCCCTGAAGTACTGCTGCTCCGGCGCAACGGGCGGAGCCCTCTGGCATCCGGGCGCCGACGCGGGCGGGTGGAGGACGCAGACTGGGCCAGCTGGCGGCGTCGGAGGCGCCGGGGCCAGGAGCTGCGAGCAGTAGCGCGCGCCTGCGACGGCTTCGAACGCCGAGGTGGGCGACATCTGCAGGTGCCGGTGGTGTTGGTGATAGTGGAGCAGCGGGTGGCCGTGCCCCTGCGCGCCGCCGGCAGCAGCGTCCCCGACGACGGCGGAGAGCTCGAGCAGCGGGTGCCCCTGCGCGCTGGCAGCAGCGTCGCCGACCACGGCGGACAGCTCGAGCAGCGGGTCGCCCCCACAACGGAGCCGCTCGAGCTCCGCCACGCCGAGCCCGCGCTGCGGCGGCTTCTTGGCCGCCCCGACGACACCACCCCCGCCCGCCTGCTGCTGCTGCTGGTGCTGCTTCTTCTTCTTCTCGGCGGACACGGAGGAGTCTCGGCGCAGACGCGGCCGCGCCACTGCCCCGGCGCCGAGCTCCGGCGCGACAAGCGCCGTGTCTGTCGCGGGCGCCGTCGCAGCGGCCAGCGCTGCCGCCGTCTCCAGAGAGCTCGACCTGAAGACCCCGACGTCGGAGTCCGAGGCCGCGATGGAGGTCCCGCGCGTGTCACCCCAGGGGAAGTAGGGCTTGGTCGCCATAGGAGCTAGCTAGGAGGAAGACAAGGAGTGCTACTTGTTGCGAGAGCGCGGTGGCTGGCAATGCCAAGACGCAGTTTTTTTTGTCTCCTCTTGAGGGTGCTGCTGCTGCTTTATAGCGAGAGGATGAAGGGGCAGGCAGGTGATGGTGAGGAGGCTGCACTTGCTCTTGCTCTCCTCTGAGAGATGGGGCCGCCCGTAGAGGAGTTTACTCCGATAATTAAGATTCAACATTTTTTGTTTCTCAAAAGGTTTGCGTTATATTGAGATTGAGGATTAGTAAGAGTTACTACTACACGCCATGAACGACGTGTTAGGGGATAGTGTTATACGACTGGTTGGACGTGCCACGAATTTGTGCAAATACCGCATTTTTAAGTTTAAGTTATTCTTGAACTTTTATTAATAAAGCAAACCACAAAAAAAAAAATATTTTACCCAAAAAAAGAATGGTCAAACTTAAGGTCAAAAAGTAAAAAGTCATAAAATTTGGAATGGAGTTAGTAGATTCTAAGCAAATTTATGATAGATTAGCATGTCAAGAAAAGATCGTGCTATCCTTCATTTATTGAAGTTGTTGCACACTTATTTAAGTTACATTGATCATAGCATCTACTACATACATCCAAATATACGTATTTGGATGTTTTGTAATAGATGTTATAATCAATGCAATTTTTAAATAATGTATCTTGAAAAAAGAGGAAAATGGGAGGGGGGTGTAGTAAATATGTGGAACTTCAAAGAAAATAAATGAGCCGTATCCTAGAGATTGATTTGTTTGGAGACAATTTTTGTGTTAGGAATTTAGAAGTATCTATTAAGAGGTAGTAGTGGAAGCATTAACAACACCACATTTGTTTTGGTGCATTTTATGTAATTCCACAAATCTTCAAGTTTACTCTCCCATTAATATATGACAACTTAGGGCCTGTTTGGATCCCCGACCAAACAACTAGCTCACGAGAATCCAAAACAGATGGACTAGTGAGTGGACTAACAATTAGCCTATGAGGGCACTCACAATGCGAGACTCTACCATTGAGTTTAAATTTATTGTGAGTGCCCCGACTCAACTAGATGTTAGTTCACTAGTCATGCATAGAATTTAACTAATTAATAGGACTACTAACACTACTACATAGCGATTTTTACGTGGCGGTCAAAAACGATTTTACGTGGCGGTTTTATAACCGCCAGAACGACGGTCATGCAAAAATGCCGGATTTTGTGTGGCGGTCAAAATGCCCGCCATGGTAAATAAAAAAATAACAAAAACAAAAAACCCGGTCGGGCCCGCCGCCGCTGGGGCTCAGGGGGCGTTGGGATGCGCTCGCCGCCGTCGTGGCGGATCTCCCTCCCGCGGCGGATCCGGAGGGAGGCGGCAGATCTGGAGGAGCTCGAGGTGGCCGCCGCCGTCGTGGCTCTGGGCCGGTGACGGCCGGCGCGCCGACGAGCTCGCGGTGGAGAGATGTCGGCCGCCACCACGCTTTCGAGACATCACCGCCGCCAGCCGTCAGGGAGGGCGACCCGCCCCGGCCGGAGGAGGAGGACCCGCCTGGACCTCGCCGCCGCCGGAGCTCGCCGGCAGCCCGGACTTATTTGGATGAAAAAGGTCCTAATGGCTAGAGGGAGGGGGGTGAATAGCCTATTAAAAAATTCTTGCGACAACACTAAGCACCCGGATTAGTAAATAAGATGCATGGCTAAATAAGCGATGCTACAAGCTATCTAAGCAAGCCACAAGTCAATTGTAATATCTCTAATCACAAGCAAGGTCTATAGGTCGCTAGTTTACTCCTAGGTGATCAAGCAAGACTAACTAATTTACCACTAGGAGCTAAACTACACTAGTCAAGCTAACAACCTAAGCAAAGCTACACAAGATATAGCAATGTAAATACACGAGGAGGAGTGATCGATATACCGACGTGGATGTGTAGAGGTGGAAGCCAATCACCGTGATCAACAAGAAATCTCCAACGAGCACAACAAGGTTGACACGATGATTTTTCACCGAGGTTCACGTGCTTGCCGGCACGCTAGTCCCCGTTGTGGCGACACACTCACTTGACGGTTGCTAAGCTTAATGGCTGGTGCCAAATCCCCGGTGGGAGCTCAAGCAAACCGATCACAAGAGAGGGTCCAACAAGCCACGAGCAATCCACTAGTGCTCCTTTCGCGAATCTCCCGCGGGGTAAGGAACGACCCCTCACAAATCCACCGGTGTGGCCTCGAACAAGCTCCAATCGAGCTCAACACCGCCTCTTGCTCCAAGCCGCTAGGGAACCAAGCAAATTCCCAAGAGAAACGAAATCCCGCGGCTTCTCCAAAGATGAAGTGCCTCTAGAATGCAACCGACGATGCAATGCACTTCTATCACTCTCAATCTCACCAAGAATTGAGTTAAGGATGGAGAGATGAGTGGAGGGAGTCCCACAAGCTCACTAGCAAGTTAGTGTTCAAATGTGCAAGAGGGGAGAGCTAGAACCCGACCAACCAAGTATTTAAAGGCCCCCTCTCGAAATGGAGCCGTTGGGGGTTTCAGCGGGGTGGCCGGACTCGCCGCCGGACGCACCCGGTCCGGCCGAGGGTCCGGTCACTCCCGACCATCGCGTCCAGAACAAGAGATAACGCCCCCGCCCACGGTGGCGACAAAGAATTGGTTCGGTCCATGCATCCGGTCAGACCGGAAGCATCGGTCGAGGGTCCGGCGTCGCGCCCGGCAAAAATGTCCAAAACATGCTCTCGCGCGACGCGACGGCCGGTTCCGTCGTCGCGGGCGTCCGGTCGGCGCCCGGCGTCCGGTCGCCACTGAGCAATGAGATCTTCATTTTGTTGTCGCCTTTGCTTCAACCTTGCTTCGCCTCTTGCCATATAATGCCAACACGTCGAAGATGAACACGTTATCACTTATGTTAGCATGTCACGAGCGGTTAGGCAAGACGGTTAGTGCTCTCATGTCCTAAATGCAATATGCAAGTCAATTGGACCTAGAACCACTTCACCAAAGGATTGTCGCGGCATCCCCTCTTGATAGTCGGCTATCTATCCTATAATGTGATCACACGCTCTATCGTGTCTTGATCACCGAAAGGAAAACCCTATCAAGTATACCTTTGCCTTGATCTCCGGGTTCCTCTCAAGCCGATCACCGAAGCTTGACGATCCACCATGTCCAACATCATCGTCCATGTTCATGATCATCATGCTCCCTTGTCATCCACATAATCATATCTCTTAAGTCACACTTAGAGCAAAGGATTAGTACCACAAGTGTGTCATCAATTTTCAAAACCAAACATGAGATTTCACTGGATCCCGCCACGCCGGAGCCCGATCGGCCGCCGGATCCCGCGCCGCCCGCCGGAGCCCGACCGCCGCCGGATCCGCCCTCCGCCGCCGGAAGAGGAGTAGAAGGGGAGGGGGAGGGGGAAGGTGGGGGAGGGAGGGGAGACCATTGGCTGGTGGAAGGGGGGAGGGAGCGGTCGCGCCGTGAGAGGGCGGAGAGGAGGGGTGGGGTGGAGAGAGAGAGGGAGGAGTGTGAGAGAGAGAGGGGTGGTGACTGATATGAGTGAAGGAAAACCCTAGTTCCAAAGATATATACGCGAGCCGGGATATCGGGCCGACGTGGGCTTCATTTTTGGGTGTTTGGGCTCCGTTTACCAAAAACCGCCACGGTTAATCGATTTTACAGCGTGGCGGTTATTAAAACCGTTACGGTTAATAAAAATAACCGCCACGGTTAATTAGGGTATTTTACGTGGCGGTTTCTCAAATGCCCGTCACGAAAAATCAAACGAACACCTCGCAAAATCAATCCCGTAGTAGTGTAATTTCACTAGTTGGCTAATCACTAGTCTTAGTAGATCTAAACATGCCGTTAATGAGGCGCGACACCAAATTAAGTTTTTTTTGTTTTGTTTGCTAATCTGCCGTGAATTTATATATCATGGCGTGGCGATATATACTAACACTCGCCTAGACAAGCCTGACGAGTGGACCCCACTCGCCTTCTCCTTCTCGATCGAGCTTGGCTTTTGCCGTTTGGCATCTACCCTCTCTCCACTTAGCTCAATCCTAGCCGTCCATCCACTCCCTTTCGTCATCTGCAGTAGTTCGTACGCGGTACACCAATACCTTTTCTGTGAATTATTGCAGATTTGCAATAGTTTTTCACCGTGCATGTCTTCGTTTTCTTTTACCTGTGAAGCAAGTATACACGTAGACGACACAATGCAATGCAAATCCATGGAAGAAGCATGCATGTATAGCTGCAGTATCTTTGACCTGAAGCGAGGCAGGTCAGGTGACGTGACGACGCTGCATATTGCGCCCATCATCGTGTTCTCGGCGCCACGTACACTCACGCAGGCCACAGCATGCAAGGCGCCGGCCAGTAGATCACGAGGTGGCTGCAGAAGATTTTGATGGGACATCATGGCACGAGTCACCCATCGATCTTCTCTGCGTTGCATCCATGCATGCATCACCAAATCAAAGCGTGCTGTGTTGTCTACTAGTAGTAGATTAGATGCTGCTCTAATAGATTGAGCTTTATTTCCTCTGAGTGCATTTCGATCATTTTTGTTCTACTAGAATATGAACACGGTAATTATTAGCTGGGATTTGGGAATTGATGGGTGGACAAAAATTGCAGTACAGTGCGACTGCGTGGTGTGGTGCAGCAGACCAGCAGTTCATTGAAGAGGGGGAGATCGAGGATCCGTTTCAGTGACTGCTTGATGCTTTGGTCCTATATTCGGCCATGCACAAGCTGTACTTGATCGTCTGCCCCTTTGGATCCTACCTTGGCATAGTCCTGAATGCATGCATGGTGTCTACTAGTCCTATGCATTGCATGAAACGCTTTTTTGCTGTTGCAAAGAATCAAGAGAAACGGAGGGAGGAGAGGCGTGTCCTAACCTTGCAGCAGCCTTCGTCAGTAAGTAGATGCCATGCCCGCACGGCCCCACACCCATGAGCTGCGCCAGCAGCATCTTGTTTTTGTGTGGGGGTGGCAGCAGGCTGGGGATCAAGATGAATGGCTCGTCCTTGTTCATCTTGCAAGTGTATCTTGTGATATAGCAATGCAACGAGATACTAGTAGTAAAAATGGGGATCGGTATCGTATCTTGCTGCGTTTTAATTTGTCGATCCCTCAGCTCATCTGAATTGAACTCGGAACAGCAAATGCGGTGTCCTTGAAAAAGAAAGTGTTGCAGAAACATAAAGCAATGGAGATACTACTACATGACAGTGGATCCATCCTGCCTTGAAGAGGCATATGGATGGAGACACTAGCATGCATGCCGTGCCGCCCTAGATTGCAAACCCTAGCTTGAGCTAGGGCAAAGCATCTCAATGATCTCATCAACTTCAAAAATCAAAACTACTGTACTACTACTCCTAAAAGGGTCTGACCTTTTTTGCATCGCCACAAATCCCCCACAGGGGATTCACAAATTTAAAAAAAAAAACAAGGCGTATTACAGCTAGCTTTCCTCGCCTAGAGGCCCTCCTGCGCCTGTGCTTGTCCAGGCTCGGAAAAAGCAAGCGGTAGCCCTCCCAAAAGAGATCCTCCTCCCCTGCCGCTGCCAAGATGGTTAAAGCACTGCCGAGAACTGCCACTCGCATTGGCACTGCTCGCGAGGCCTGATCCACTGCCACAGATTTCGCCAGCCGCTGCCCGCTGCCCGGCCTCCCTGCGCCGATCAGGCTGCTGCTGGCTGCAGCCTTTGTGATCTCCCCTGCCCCTGGAGGAGGAGAGGCAGAGGACCACACCACATGTGTTGCAAGGCTATAGTACTGGCTGTGGAAAAAGAGCCCATCGATGAAGCTGAAGGGAAGCTCATGTGGAGAGAGACACGGGAGGGAAGGGGACACGGCCGGCTTTAGGCGCAGGCCAGGCGGGCGCAGGCGCCCCGAAAGGAGAAAACGCTACTAGGCTACTGGGATGGGACCGCGTTGGAGTAGGGGCACAGGATCCCACACACACTGATCGACAAGATCGGATGCATCCATCTCTCTCTCAGCTACGATCCGCGTCGCATCCAGCACAGACACACACACAAATCGCCATCGATTACTGGTACTTGAGCACTTCCCTTTTATCCCTTTCCCTGGGTGTGGCACTGTCACTGCATGCCGACGGTGGACGCAGCTCGCTTGCCGGCCGCGTTCGTCGATCAGCGGCCGTTGGAACGCGCGCGCGTCCGCCCGCCCGTTTCCATGGGCGCCTGGATCGTTCGGGGATCGGGTGACGCCGGCCGCGGGGACCGACCCATGCTGCGCGCTCGATCCCCGGGCTGGTGCGGCGCGGCGCGGTGCCGTCCGTGGCCTCACTGTGCACATGCTGCCTGCTGGTCCTCGTTGCTGTTACGATTTTTCCGGTGGAAAGATCTAATCCTCTTCCCTTGGATTCCCCTTTTTACCCGACGCTTAAGTCCGCGGAGGCAACGGGTGGGAGACTTCACCTCGACGGTTCTACATACGTGCATCGGATACTTCCCCGAGAGATTTACCGTAAATCTCTTTCTTGCGGGGGTTTCCTCCCCGAAACTCCGTTCCACTCACGCTCCTCACCGTGTATAAATATATCAATGATCAATGGAATAAAGACACGTTCTATCGCTACTCTTTGTCTCTTTCATTATTACTCGTGCATTCTACTCATAACACGTTATCGGCACCTTCGCTCTCCACAACCCTCGAGAGATCAAGATCAATAGCTCGTTGGGTAGAGCGTTTGAAGATCCATAGCTCGATCGGTAGAGCGTCCGAGAGAAGGAAAAGGTACGACAATGGCAGACCAGTTCCCGTGCTTCCCTTCTCCTTCAATTGGTCATGATGGCTTACCATCGTGCCAACACCATGGGCGTTAATTTCGCCAACAACCGCATCCAGTGGCCTCCTCGAGGATCTCCGCGAGGTTCTTGGGGAACGCCTGCGCGCCACGCTCGCCTCTCGTGACCGCCACCGCGGCGCCAACATGAAGAGGCGCGGCCGCCTCCACGGCGGACGTGCGGTGGGAACGTCCCGCACAGAGCGTGCGGCGATGTGGTCCCCGCACCACCATCCCGGCGATCGGTGGTGTCATCCACGGCACCGCCACGACCACCTCCGGCTCCAACCAGATCATCGGCACCTCCACCTCCGGCTCCGCTCCGGCCTGCATCACGCGCTCCGACGGCACACGGTCCCGGCTTTGGGCGCACCTCCTCCACCGATGTGCCGATCCACGGCCCTCGACGCAAATCACCGCAAGACATCCAGGGGCGGGCCGTACCTAGGACGCCACGGTCCATCCAACCGCCATGGTCGTCCTCGGGAATCGAGCCGACCTCGCCGATCCGTACCCGACGCCGACGCCGCCCCCGTGGCTCGCGACGAATCCACGCCCGGCTGCGGTGGTGCCTCACGGACATCGTCGGCCGTCGCCGCTTCCACCGCCACCACCGCCATTGCCACTCGCCCGCCACGCCGCATCATCCGCACGTGGATCGGCGTTCCTCACGGGCCATCGCTCGGAACGAGGGGCGCACCTCCATTCTCGATCGACATCGGAGAAGGGGGAGGGGCGGAGTGGTCCGCCGCTCGCACGCGGTCCTCGGCGGGGCTCGCTCTGACGCTGGCCTCGACACCGCCCGCAGCCGGCGTTGCGGCGTCGCTGAGTCCACGCAGTCCCCGATCTGGGCGCCGAGTAGCTTTCGGAGGGGGCGGTCCCGGCGGCACGACCCTCGGCGGCTCGACGCGTGGCGTCCCCGGCGACGGCGACGCGCGCCCTCGGGCGGTCCCGGCGGCTCGCGGTCCCCGGGCGGAGCTTTAGGCGGGCTCGACAGCGGCGTCCCTCGACGGATTCCGGCGCGGTGGTCGGCGCGCGGCGCTCGCAGCGCCGACGCGCCCTCGACGGCCGGGCGCGGCGGGCTCGCGGACGCGGCCAAGCGCACGCGTGCGCGCCCGGCAGCGGCCCATGCGGGCATCGGCGTGGTTTCGTCCCCGCGGACCGGAGGCCCGACGCCCGGCGGCGCTCAGGCGGCCGGCGACGCGGCGGACGCGCTCCGCCCCCTGCGCGCCGCGCGCCCCGACGGAGTCCCACGCTCCGACATCACGGTCGGGAGGACGGGCCCACTGCGGGCGTCCCCCACGCGGGAGGCGAAGGCTGGGGCCGCAGCTGCTACGCCGAGAGCGAGCGCGCGAATCGCGCCGAGCGGCGGCGGCGGTCCCTCAGACGGGCGGCGGCCGGTGGAGGATAGGGTTCAACCCTAACCCCCAGCCTTATGCGGGTGGCCCACCCCCACTTCCCCCCTCATGGGCCGGATGTGCAGCATAGGCCCGTGTTGGGGCTCTGCGAGCTTTCGGCTGGGCCATCTACTATGCATTTTTTATTTCGCAATTTATTTACAGCAGCAATTAATTTACTTTTCAAGTATTTTAATCCCCTAATCACATCGGTTTTAGTTAGTCTAATTTCTGTAATTTAGACTCGATGTTCTGTAAATATTGCATTAACATGCTTTTATATATTCAACAAAGTACATGTTCAATATGTCTTTGTTCATTTCAATTTCTATTACATGTACTCATTATACAAATGCCATGGTCGATTTATCTCTTTTGGAACTTGTTTTACTCGATGTCACCTCTATTTATTATCGAATTGGCAAACACAAGGTAGTACCATGTCTTCGGCTGCGTGATTTATTCCTCAAAGTGCTCTTCCAATTTGATTATAAATTTACAAGGATTACATCTTGATGTGAAACAAATAAACAAAGGTCTACACCATCAGGGTGACTACCTAAGTTCCATAAAATTGAGAAAAATCCCTTTACTCACATTTCAAGTTTACCTTGATTATTCGCATTTGTATTAAATAACTATTACAATCATGCCATCGATTTTTAACTAAGTCCGGCAATTCACATGTAGGATCAATGGCCACTCATGAGCTTGATGTGTCATCAAAGAAAGAATTTGATGCCCTCGCTCTCGATGGACACAACTTCCCTACATGGGCGATGGATCTCAAAGTCGTCTATCGTTGCGCGGAATGTTCAAGGCAATTGAAGCTCCCAAAAAGGATGAAGCTCCATTGTGCGAACCACAAAAGTACCATGCCTTATACATAATAAGGAACCACATCCATCAAGATCTCAAGGCCGAGTATCTAATGGAAGAGGACCCACGGGCTCGGCTTGCATTGCAACAACGGTATGAACAGCCGGAAGGCGGTCATCTTACCGTGAGGCTACCCATGAGTGGAACCACCTCCGCATACAGGATTTCAAAACGTAGGAGAGTTCAACCATCTTTGTGCATAAACTCGGTGCCAAAGCGAAGTTACGTGAAAAGGAACCTACCGATGCGAGAAAATTGAAAAGACTTTGTCTACCATGCTTCCCGCTCATATGATCCTTCAACAAAGAATACCGTCAAAGGGGATTCATTGTTTACTCGAGCCGATTAAGACACTACAAAAGTGAGAAAGGCACAATGAGCTCCTCATTTGGAACTCCAATCAAGGCCCTGTCGGTGCCAAGCCTTTGCCAAGTACATGCAACCACTTTAAGAAAGCACGTAAGGGTGCCACTAAAAATGGCAATCCCGAAATTCCCAAGGCAAGAACAAGCGCAAAGAGAAACCGTAAGCCTCATGGTGCTAAGGGTAAGGGGTGACAATTCTAAGTCAAACAAAGACAAGTCTAGCACTTGTGCAAGGTGTGGTTGCTTCAATCACCCGACTTAAATGTCGCACCCTAAGCACTTGGTGGATTTGTACTTGAATTCCGTGGGACGTGGGCGTTCCAATCAGGGCGCTCAACCAAGGTGGAAAGCGATCGAAGCACACTTCAACGCATTAATCACCCCCGAAGGGGGTGCTCAAACTCGCCCCGCCGGATCCAAGCAACACCAAGGCTCCACCACCCCGATGACAACATAGACAACATCGACATCGACAACATGATCTTAGAATACACTTACGGAGATCCGTTTGGCGATTGTGCCTAGACTTTCGGTCTTTTGGGATCTAGATTATTATTATGCCCGCACTTTGTAATAGTTAATCATTGTCCTTTGTTTTATTTCATCAAGCACATTTGATTATCATTGTATTATGCACAATTATTATCAATGATATGCAATTATATATTTATTTGTTGAGAATTTCATATTTATTCTCCATTTAATATATAGATAAATGCGAGTCAATCAATGGATGAGAAATGTGCCTAGTGGGCCGGTGGAGCCACTAACTCTATACTTAGGGAAGTAAAATATTTCCAAACTCTCAACAAGAGTGAAGGAAATGTTTTAACAATCGCGGGGACGCGATCTTTGTGATAGTAGGCTCGGGCGAGCCACTATTACGCTCCCTATGGGTACATCATTAACAATTGAGGATGCACTCCTGTATCCCGATTCAACTCGTACCCTCTTAAGTTATAGAGATATCCGAAAAAATGGGTTTCATATTGAAACTCATGATGACAACAACGAGAAATCTCTTCTCATTACAAAGGACAACGGATATGGCAAAGTGACACTTGAAAAGGTCCCCTCACTCTCGTCGGGATTGTACTATACATATATCAAACCCGTATAACAGGTACAAGGCGAAACACGCTCGGTCGATGTATGGGCATGGCAAACGGTTGGAATCGGTTCACAGTTGGAAGCAGAAACAATTTGATTTGAAGCGGGAACAAATTCGGGGACTTGTGAGGAAGTAGACAGCGCGGCATGGAGGAGAGTGTTGAAGCCGCTGAGACGACGAGCAGCGTGGCAGGCCCCAGAGCAGCGGTGTTAACCGCGGCACCAACCCAATTTTTTGGGTCCTGTCCATGGACGTTTACGCGCACGCCGCCCGGCCTGCCTGCCTGGCTGGGCAAAGGACGACGGTGGCTGGCGCTATGATTTCTCCTGCCTGCTGCCTGGCGCGGCGCCGATCGAGACGCCACGGTCTCGACGCGATGCGACACTAGTTTACTGCTCGGCGGCTGCAGCAGGCGATCCGCGGACAGGAGATCTTTGCCGCAACGAGAAACCCCGCCGCGCATCCACATCGACGCGGTTAATTCTTGGCCAGGCTACTAGCGAGAGCAAACGGTGGACCGACCCGTTGGTCTCGCGAAAACCTATCGGCCGGCACCGTAGCAAAATTTCAATCCGGATCGGCGACAGCCAGCCTTTTTTTGTCTCTGCTTTGCTAATGGGCTGGCTCAGTTTCCTATCGTGGGCGGCAATCTTTGCTACTGGGCTTTTATTGGAGTTGACGCATCGTGCTCGTAGCAGCCCACAGCAATTTGGGCTTTGCTGTTTCGGCTTCATTGAGCCATGGACTCTAGCTAAGCAGCGACAGTTTTCGATCGATCCATCCATCAAAAGCGTTGCGTGCGTTAGCTCCACCATTAACTCCTGCACGTTACAGGATTCTACCAAAAAAAAAAAAAACTGCACGTTACAGCTAGCTCGATCGTGCCTGGCTCGTCCCCGTACCCTATACATAACGCCACCAACCGAGATCAGCCCAGACACACCACAACCCGGCCACGCACGCACGCACGCAGATCGATCGGTACAGAGATGGCAAGCCCAGCAACCCAGCTGCGCGCCGCGGTCATTCTCGTCGTCGTTGTGGCGATGGCGGCGGCCGCAACCGGTGCCCACCACCACCACCGCCGCCGGGTGCCGCCGCCGCCGGAGGAGGAGGATGGATTATTGGGGCCATTCGCCAGAACGGTGTACTGCACTGGCGAGCCGCACGGCGTGAGAGCAGGCGAGACGTGCAGGTCGGTGGCGCGGGACGCCGGGGTCGACCTCTCGACGTTCATGGAACTCAACCCCAACATCACCTGCGGCAAGCTGTTCCCCGGACAGTGGGTCTGCCTCAACGGCGCCGAAGTAGGCAAGTAGCATAGCCTGACGCTGTGAGATGCCGAATCGATCGCTCGGATCGGAGTGGTACCATGATCGCCGTAGCTAAGCTACTCCATACGTTCCAAAAGAACGGTGTACTTGTCGCAAAATTAAAATGGAGTAGAGTCTGATAAAATTTCTGAATGAAGGTGAGAAAACGTCTTTATGTTTACTGGTTCAGATGGATCACCTGACACAAGAACAATCACGACATAGGGTTATGACGTGATGCGATGGCGATGCATCATATAATGCAAACATGGGACGTAGACGACGGGGACACGACAGATTATTCTTCGTCGCGGTAGAATCCACACACGAACGAGCGTTAGTACATTATTACATGACCATCGAGGGAAGCTGCTGCGAAGCTTCTCCTGTCCAGGATCCAATCGTCGATCGATCCATCGCCGTATTACCGTCGTCTCACAAACCATTCATTCGTTGCTTGCGCAGGCATGACTGACAGTTCAGTGACCCAACAAAGGACGTTTTTGGATCATATATACGGACACTCTGATACATTCGGTCAGCTCAACGTGCACGCCGCCGCCGTTGCCGGCCGTCGTCGTCTTCTCTCTTTGAGCGACAGATAGATCACAGGTCATGGCAGAACACAAGTGAAATCCAATCCAATTGCCCATCTTCTTCTTTCATCATCGTCGACGCGTCGTCGAAAGCGGCCGGGATCACACCGAGTACGTACGAACGAACATGTTAGCAACCAGGCCTCCACCACAACCACCACTGGACCACGCCAAGGCACAAGACTGAGAAGGCCCAACAAGAACGTGACTGGTAACGATTGGGCCTAAGGCCGTAGTGCCTGCGTGCACGTTCTGGCTCAGGCCATGTATCGTTAAAAAGGGATGTGAGGGGAACGGGAAAGGGTAGCTATCATGTAACAAACATTCTGAACTCGCTAATCATTCATCGTCGCGCCACCTCTCGTCTTTCGTGTGCTTTCGTCTACCTCGGTTCCCCAACTTCTCTGCCGAATCCCCATTCTTCCCTTCCCCAATTTCCATGCTGCTAACAGTGGTATCGGAGACACCGTTCCTCCGGCCTTGATTCCGCGCACTCCATCGGTTGATTGGATAAACGAATTTGGTTGGCTTGATCTGGTTCTTACAGCGTTGCTGTTTTGAATTCGGTCGCTGTAATTCCGCTTCACATCCGATCGATTTGTGGTGCGGCGATCCACCCAACCCTAGGACTTCACCCGCCGCCAAAGATCGCTGGGCGCATGAATCCCGAGACGCAGATCATCGTCGAAGAGATGCGGCGCAACAGGAAAGTTGGGATTCTCCGTGCGGGGACAAGCTTTTCGCCGAGCGAGGATCGCGTTCGGCGCGATCCGTGAGTTGGAGGAGAGGGACCGGGGTCTCCATGAAGAAACGCTCAACAAGGTCTTAGGCGTCCACAACATCGCCCGAGGTGAAGAACTATCCGTTTGGGAGCGCGCGAGCATTAGCAACCCGGCGGATCGCGCCCGGCTCCAAACGCGGTGCCACGCCTCACCGCCTGCGTCGTTGGGCGAACGGGAGAATGGATTTGGGTCACCACCCTACTCCATTCCCGGTCAAGGGTGAGCACGCCAGTATCTATCGCAGCAATCCCCTTTGCGTTTCATCACAATCCTTTCGTAACCCTGAGATGCACTCATCCACTTCTAATGCCCATCTCCACTCCAGCTCTAAAATTCCCAAAATCGATTTCCCAACCTTTGATGGTGATCAGCCTAAGCTGTGGTTGAGTAATTGCATGGATTATTTCACTCTGTATCATGTTGAGTCCACCGAATGGGTTAGAATCGCCCGCATGCATTTTCACTCTTTGCTAAAACGCTGGTATAACTCTGTTCCTTCCCGGATGCAAGGCATGGGTTGGGATCCTTTTGCAGTCAGCCCTATCTAGATTTGGGCAAGACCACCATGATTTGTTGCTTTGTTCCAAATCCATCATCTTGACACGATTCAGGATTATATTGATCGTTTTGCTTCTATAGTAGACCGCCTGGGTGCATATCATGAAACCACCGATCCTCTTTTGTTCACTATCGTTTCCTAGATGGCCTTAAGGATTCCATTCATACACGTGTCTTTGCAAAGACCTCCCAATTGGGATACCGCTGCCATGCGGGGAGAGAAACGGTGGCATCCAAACGCAAGGGGTCGCCATTTGCCCGACGCCCCCAATTGCCGCCCCCAACGGACAAAAAAAAAAAAAAATTTGTGGCGATAAGTGGACCAGAGAACATCGTTGCAACAATGCTGTCCGTGCGGTGGATGAAGTTTTAGCCCTGTTCACTCCTGACGAACCAATTGATGCTATGGAGATTGACTCTGGTGAAGTTGTGGATGACATACAGATGATGCTTTCCTCTGCTGCACGGTACTCACAAACCCTGCACTATCAACTTTGAGGGTCGGTTGGGGTCTCTTCCTATCAGAATTTTGCTGGCGGTAGCACGCATACATTCATCAGTGGTACTTTGGTCTCTCCACTACAAGGTCCACAGCAGTTGAATCCCCCACTACAAGTCAGGGTAGCTAATGGTGAAGTTATGGTCTGTTCTCAGTACTTACCTGCTGTACAGTGGTCCATTCAGGGAGTTCCATTTCAGACAGACCTCAAGATATTACCCTTATGCTCTTATGACATGATCTTGGGTATGGATTGGTTGTCCCAATATAGCCCCATGAAAATTCATTGGCACCAACAGTGGGTCCAGATACCTCATTGGCAGTGCAGCTCAATGGGATGTCAACATTGCCACCGGGAGCATTAATTCAGCTATTGGAACCGAGTTTGAGAGGCTACCGGCAGAGCTATGTGATTACATTGACTTGTTTGAGCCGCCCAAGCAATTGCCTCCGGCCCAGGAGTTGTGATCATGAGATACCCTTGCGACTGGAGTGAGCGTTTTTCTCAAGGCCATACCGTTTTACACCTGCAATCAAAGATGAAATCGAGAAACAAGTGAAGGAAATGATGGATGCTGGATTGATTCAGAAGAGCGTCAGCCCTTTCTCTTCACCAGTGCTCTTAGTTAAGAAGAAAGACAAGACATGGCGTTTTTTGTGCGACTACCGCCATGGCGAACTCTATCACCTTGAAGAGCAAGTTCCAGTCCCCATTATTGATGAACTATTGGATGAGTTGGGAAATTCTTCTTGGTTTACAAAGCTGGACCTCCGTTCGGTTTCATCAAATCCAGGCTCAAACCGGGGGAGGAATTCAAAAACACCACGAGACCCACCGGTCGATTCGAGTTATTTGTGATGCCTTTTGGGTTGACAGTGTGCGCCGCGTTCGAGGCTATGAATGAGACTCGGCACCATTCTTGCGCAAATTTGTTTTGGTGTTCTTCGATGACATTCTTATTTAGTAGATCCTATGAAGAACATGTGTTGCATATTCAGCAAGTCTTTGATCAGTTACGATTTTATCACTGGAAACTTAAGATGAGTAAGTGTGAGTTTGCACAACGAAGCATCGATTATTTGGGGCGTGAGAGCAAGGGGTAGCCACAGATCCCTCTAAGATTCAGGCAGTCTCTTCTTGGCCCACACCTACATCTGCTCGGGAGGTTCGCAGTTTCCTCGGTCTTGCTGGGTATTACCGTAAGTTTGTCCGTAATTTTGGTATTCTTGCTCGACCATTATCGAGTTCTTTGTGGAGGGTGCGATGTTTCATTGGACTCCATCACATGAGGCTGCATTCCAATCCGAAAAGGCGGCTTTAACTTCTGCCCGGTGCTTCGGCGCTTCCCAATTTCCAGCAACCATTTTGTGTAGAGACCGGCGCCATGGAATCGGTATTGGGCATCTTTGCATCAACGGCGCCACCCGGCCTACAGTCACGGGGCCTCGGTACCTATGAAAAGGAGTATATGGCATTGCTTATGGCGGTTCAACAATGGCGGCAATACCCGATTTCTTTGAGTTCACCATATTCTGAATCGAATCGGTTCGATTAAGCGACCGGATCGGGAGGTTGTTTACTAAGTTACTTGGACTTCAATACCGTATTGTTTATAAGCTTTGGCGACCAACCGAAAGCGGCCAGGCGCCTGTCTCGCAAGGTACATGATTCATCTTCTTGTTCCGCTATCTGGGTGGTTGTTCCAAAATGGATTCATGAGGTGATTGTTATGATGGTGATGCTTCCTGTTTACACAAGATCTCCCAACTTTATACGGTGCTGTTCCTCATTTTTCCCTCCGTGATGGTGTGCGCTCGTAATTTGGATGGAAGTTGATCTGCCTTGCCATTCAAAGCGCTTTGGGCGGTCACTCCGGGTTCCCCGCCACTTATAGTCGAATGAAGCAAATGACGGACTGGAATGCGCTATTCGGGTTTGTTAGCTCTTGCCTTATCTGTCAGCGTGCTAACGGGCTGCGTCTTCATGTTGCAATGCTTGGGATCACATTTCTATGGACTTTGTGAGGGTCTTCCCATCTAAACATGCCAAATCATGGGGTGGATTCCTTCACAAAATATGGTCATTTTCTGGCACTGTCTCATCCTTTCACAGCTGCCACGGTGGCCAAACTATTCCTGGATCAGATCTACCGATTACATGGTATGCCTTCGATGATCGCGGAGACAAGATCTTTATCCACGGATCGAACTCTTTGATTTGCTTTTGGTGTCCAACTGAACATGAGCTCGTTAGTACATCCGAATTACATGGAAACTTACCTCCGCTGCTTTGTCAACGCCTGTCCTACCAAATGGTCCTCATGGCTTTCACTAGCGGAATTCTGGTACAATACATCTGAACACTCGCTCTTGGATGCTCCCCATTCGTTGTCGATGGCTACCCACCAAAACATTTTGGCATCCTTGCTTTGGATAGATCTCCGTCGTGGCTTCAAAGCCGCAACCAAATGCAAGAACTGGAAGCACTTATTTGGATGAAGCGCCATGACAAATCTATGACGTCATTTTCAAGTGGGTGACAAAGTTTTTGTTAAGCTGCAGCCATATGTCCAAACTACAGTTGCTCATCGGTCCAATCAGTTATCCTTCAAATACTATGGACCCTTTGAAATCATTGCCAAGGTTGGAACTGTTGCTTATACATTGGATCTCCCAGCTACATCGGCAGTTCATCCCACCTTCCATGTATCTCGCTAAACGCCGCCGCCTTGCCGGGTACATCCGTCGATGATGTGGAATTACCTCGTGTTCGATTCTTTGAGCGACTGATGCTTAGCAAGTTCTCATCCAGTGGTCTGGTTGGCCAAAGAGCATGGCAACCTGGGAGTCATGGGAGTCCATTCAACAAGCCTTTCCTCGAAGCTGCTTGGGGTCCCCTCTCAACCGCCGGGGATTGTTAGCAACCAGGCCTCCACCACAACCACCACTGGACCACGCCAAGGCACAAGACTGAGAAGGCCCAACAAGAACGTGACTGGTAACGATTGGGCCTAAGGCCGTAGTGCCTGCGTGCACGTTCTGGCTCAGGCCATGTATCGTTAAAAGGGATGTGAGGGGAACGGGAAAGGGTAGCTATCATGTAACAAACATTCTGAACTCTCGCTAATCATTCATCGTCGCGCCACCTCTCGTCTTTCGTGTGCTTTCGTCTACCTCGGTTCCCCAACTTCTCTGCCGAATCCCCATTCTTCCCTTCCCCAATTTCCATGCTGCTAACAGAACACGTCGCGCAACCCCCGTACGGTGGCTCGTCGTTTTCCGGGCCGGTACGCTGCTACATGCCTCATAACTATTGTCGACTGGTCCTGTGTGTGTTTCTTGATGGCTGGCTGGCTCGCAATTTTAAATGTTTCTGTCCGGTGGCAACCATCACTCCACAATCTTTTCTGGCAGCGACGATTTTCCTACTGAATGAATAACTCAACTGCGAATCCGGATGTCATTGTCCTACGAGATTTTGATTTCGGGAAAATATTAGTACTAGTACATAATCCCATCTCCCTCTCTGTCATGTCCTTTTAGATTTTCGTGCCACAAATTTGATTCGATTTATTAAAAAAATAGATTTAAAAATCTTTCCGTGATACAAATTATATAATTTAAATAAATATTTTTAAGATGTATTTAGTCAAAGCTATTTTCTCGGAAAACGAAAAATATTATGGGATGGGGGGTAGTTAGCTACTGTGCATTTCTAGATCAATCAGGTCTTTAAGGAAAACAAAATATTATGGCAAGCAATGGGAGGGAAAAGGGGAGAGCTACTATAGCTACGTGCAAAAAGCCGCGGTCTTGCGACAGGGCTATTTCATTTACAGAATATGTATGATCAATCAGAGAGGGACTTTGTTGTTGTCTCATAAGTGACATACTAAGCCGCTGTATTCAGATCATGAAATACACGCAGGAGGCCAGGAGGACAATTATGACATACTAGTTGTGTATGCATCGTTCTCAGCTCCCTTATGTCCAGATAACGAATCATTAGAGATTTCCCTTTCGCCAAATAATATTGTGGAGCATGATATACGAATAATTGGCCAAGCAATCCTCAGTCCTCAACAGGCGCATCAGAGCTACTATATAGCTTCACGCCAAAACTCGCCACGTACGTAGTACGTCGATCGAGCCGCGGTCTTGCGACATGGCAACCTACCTATTGATCCAACCACATACATGCATGAGTGGGCAGATGAGATCGACGAATTGATGAGCAGAGAGGGACTGAAGTGAAGTGATGAGGGTGGCAACTGCATTGATCCCCAGCCGTCGCCGGGCCCAACCTCCTGCAATGCATGCACGGTCGTCCTGCCCTTGTTGCATTCAGATCATCAGAAACGTACACGCACAGGAGGCCAGGAGGACAATTATGCGAGACGTCGGCGTCTTCTAAGTTATCCAGAGCACGAATATTCCTTCTGTTGGCGGGCATATTCCTCTTCCGGAGCAATCATCATGCGGAACATCGCTGTGCAAACAATTGACACGGCTCTTTTCAGACTGATTTCTCCATCAAATGGACACCGACCGATCCACTGTTATGGGTCGACCTTTCAGGTTTTTGAGTATAGAATAGTCCTGCATCGATGCTTGTTCGTAATATTGAAATAACAAATCTGTCGTGACATATATATACACAATATATAATGATGACATGGTGCGTGTTGGGGTGTGTTGTATGTAGCATACCCTAGTTATGTATTCCCTCTAGAGAGACCGTCGTTCTAGAACTTGGTGAGTGTCCCAGAGAGAGTGTCATTTTAGCTTCTAACAAACCCACTAGGCTAGATTGGCTATCTGTCCCCCCCCCTCCCATCCTTGTCTCTGCATCTTCTCGATCCTTTACTACACCGCGCCTCCTTCCTCTCCCCTGCACCGCCAACACTAGAGAGGGTCATGAAGCCGACACGGAGGCGGAGACGGCGAGATCCGGTGTGGAGGCGACTCGGCGTGAAGATGAAGACCGCTGACATGACCGGCGCTGACAATACCGACCGATCTAGTGTTATGGACCGACCTTTCAGGTTTTTGAATATAAAATAGCCCTGCATTAATGCTTGTTCGTTGACATATATATACACAATATATAATGATGATATGGTGCATGTTGGGGTGTGTTGTATGTTGCAGCCCAGTTATGTAATTTAAGGAGTTAGTCATAAGATATGTAAGTCCATTGGTAGCACTCAGTGTCATTTTTTTTTAGTCCAAAGGCCCATTTGTAAGCCATTGGTGACATGTTTTTAAATAATAGCACCATCATGGGTAATAAAGAGAGCAAATCCTCCCACCAATACTATATAGAAGGGGGAGAGGGGCTGGACTTGAGGCTCATTTTCCGCCTCTCTTTCTCGGACCAACACATTGGCATAAGCATTGCGGATTAGAATGACCAGTTATGAGAAGCTTTCTATTACTACTTCTCTTTCTATTGTTCTTTTCTCTCTTCACCTTTTCCTTTTGTCTTTCTATATCCACTGCTCTGTCCCTAGCATGCTCCGCATTATTAACTAGTCTCTTGGAGTTTTTTAAAAGGTTCTCTCAATGCGACACTGTGGTTATTGGCATCGACCTATACATATGCAACTCAGCAACATCATATTCATGAACTGCCATGCAACTTGTCGACACTGCCCATAGAAGCACCAAGTATTTTTTTAGATAATGGATAAAAACTATCCGCCTTCATCTAAGGGTAGAATCATACCAAAATATTATAGCAAATAAAAAGAATAAAAAAAGTGAAGAAAATACATCCCAACAATGAGCTTTAGTAGGTTACTAGTGAATTTGACTTGCATCTGATTCAACTCTATCTTAGAGGATCAGTGGCGGGCTAACCACTCTTATTAGGCAAGCCATGGCGGCTGCCAGAGGTGCCGACGGCACAACAATTTTTTTTGAGCAAACGATGACAGAGCAAGAAGTATACACGTACGAGTCAACTAGCAGGCAGGACGGGCAGCCCTGGTATATGTACGAGGCCAGGACTAGTATACTACGATGGATGTAAGAGTGCCCTAGTGGGCCGGCCCAGTGGACTAGTACGATAGGAGATGGAACGACACAGCAGAACTGCAGAAGACCAATGGACCTGGACCAGTACTGCAATCGACGATTAGTTCCCAGGCGTGTGCGTTCGTTCCTTCCAGCAACTTGCCGCCTCCCTCCTGCCCTTCGTCAGTTCGTCGCCGCCGGCCAGAACTGAATTCGAGTATGGCGATAGATAGAGATCAGGGCAATCAACAAGATCGTCGCCGAGGCTACGATGAGGTGGAAACTGAACCGCAGCCGCCCGATCGATCTTCGTCGAATCCTCCTCCCCAAGACCATGTTTGTAATTACGATTAAAATATATACTACAGATGCAAGTGGATAATGGAAAAAAATTAAAGGTGAGAAATTGAATCAAAAAAATTGTTCCATAAAAAGAATAAGCATGTATGTGTTTCATCCAAATCAATGAGTAATTAGTTCGCCATAGCTAAATTTTTATACCTTGATGTCAACTCCATTAGAAAGGGTCACCATCATCAAAATCAAGCCGCCAAACACGTTTGTCAGACTAAAAACATTGAAAACGTGGAACACCGATCACCATTGAAGATTGGATGCTTCTTCCTTGGCAACAACATTTAGCACTTCCACAAACGCCAAGCTGTTACACCATCGATTGCCTCCTCCACCTTGAACTGAAAGCCGCCCGACTTTGGCACACAAGAACATCGACGACGCGCCTACGCAATCGTCGTCGGCCCAGAAAAACCAGGCTGTTTTCACCCAGTTAATGGATGCCCACGGACGCAGGCGGCGACGGATTGACCAACGGCTTCAGCAACGCCTTCAACAAGGTTCCTGACACATTCAATGCCACCGCCGCCGACCCAGCGTAACACGTGAGGCAAGGTCTTCACCCAAACTGCCGCCACCACCGTCGACGCTGCGCCCGGCCAACATGGAAGGCCGTCACGTCGACTGCCGATACAAATCCGGCCCCCGAGGGCCTGGGATCACGCCTTGCCAATCCAGGGACCTGGAACGTCGCCATCAATGGTTGGACGCCCACCAGGGACAAAATCCGGTCGGACCCGCCGTTGGCCGCCTCAGCTCGCCATGGAAGGAGGATGAATGGAGGAGGGGAGAGGGGATGAAGACGCAAAGAAGATGCGGATGGGCTCCTTTTGGGGGTACCGCCAGCGGCGCCGCCGGAGGGAGGGCGGCGATGGCGCCGGAGATATGGCGAGGTGGGGGGGGGTACTTGGCGGTGGGTGGCGGCGCCGCTCGTGTCGCCCCTCCGAAAGAGCGACGCGGGGGGCCGGGGGCTACGCGATCGGATGTGAACCCAACTTGTTGTTTGCTTATATAAATATTTATGCTAAGTAATTAGCATCATCGAAAAAGATAAGTCTAGTTTTTAAAAGATTTGAAAATTTAAATGTTGCTATATTTTTACAAATTGAGTCAAACTTTTATTTGAAAATTTAAATGTTGCTAGTTGGATGAAACATAGTCGGGCAAGTTTTTTACAAAATTGAGTTAAACTTATGGCATAGATCTTGCGGCTTTAGCCGCCAAGTTTCCCAGAATTTTTATGGACGGAGGGAGCACCACGCCTCTAAGAAAATCGTCTAAGAAAACCGGACAAACAATATTAGACGTTCGGTTTTAAGTGCTCCTAGTTGGATGAAACTACGAGTCAGGCAAGTTTAGACTTTGAAGCAAACATCCCGGGTCAGCTTAGATGTACATTGCGAGCCGATTGTTTTGATCCTAGTTACCATATAATAGGATAATATTTATTACAAACAAAAGAAACGTTGATATGACATGCATGCAAAATTTTGCCAAAAATTTGAGCCTCTAAGAGCATCTCCAGGATGTTGCATATGGGTTTGGCATTTGTATTTTTGCCAAAAGTCTAGAAAACAATGCTCCAAAGTTTTTTGCAAATCCCTTTTGCATTTTAGTGACGGTCCTCCTTTGGCATTTTTGCCAAATGGGAGCTTTGCATTTCGATATGCCACTTGCATGCAAAATTTTGCCAAAAATTTCCCATATGCCAAAGCCTCTAAACATTGCCGGTGGCGTCAAAAATACCAAAACACGCTCGGTGGCGTAACACGCTCAGCTTCCACTGCTCCACACTACAGTCCACAGGCTCATATCCTCCCTGTTGCGGCGTCCGTCGACGCCCAACTCTCAACGCAGGCGCGCTTGCCATCTCTTGAGTTTCCCATTGATCCCGTGAATTCACTGACCAACAGTCCTGTCCGCCATGGACGCCAAGAGAAGCTCTGCTCGCAGCACCACGCCTCTTGTTCTGCCACCCGCTCGCCACTGCTAGACGAGGCGACGTCTGCGTTGCTTGCCTTCCCGGTTGAACTGCCGGCCGGTTCTCTTGGCAGCCTAGTTCTTTCCATCCAGCGACGCAACGCCTAGTCGCCGGACGCCGGCGAGCCAGCCACGGACACAGGTACGCACGCGTTCCGGACGGTGCTGCACGCTGAGCCGTCGATTGCCTGACCGTGACCGCACACCTCCTCTGTGCTTTTCCTCAGACAATGCCAAGCCTGAATTGAGAGGTATACACTGGAATTCGGATCAGTTCATGTCGTTTTACGCTGCCAATTTGACGAATCACTTTGTCATATCTTGATTTCATTCTGTCCTCATCCGCTGTTGGGTTTCAGCTGTATCGGCATCGATCGCCATGTCAAGTGACCTCTCCGCACGCTCGTCGGCGGCTTCCTCCTCCACGGCGTCGCCTTCCGACGACTACTCGCGACGGAAGGAGCAAGGACGACACGCGACAAGCGGCCGGCGGAGCCGCTGGTGGTGGCGGCGGTGCGTGCAGTGGCGCCTCGGGATGGGGCTCGGCGGCGCGGCGGCGTGGGCGGTGGACCCGCGGGCGAGGTGGGTTCGGGACTGGGACCGCGCGTACCTCGTGGCGTGCGCGGCGGGGCTCATGGTGGACCCGCTCTTCCTGTACGCCGTGTCCCTGAGCGGCCCGCTCATGTGCCTCTTCGTCGACGGCTGGCTCGCCGCCGCCGTCACCGCGCTGCGCTGCGCCGTGGACGCCATGCACCTGTGGAACGTCGCCACGCAGCTGCGCATCGCGCGCGGCGCCGGCGCGGCGTTGGGTAAGCGCGAGGCGGGCGACGAGGAGCAGCAGCAGCAGCAGGGCGCCGACGAGGACGAGGAGGAGACCGCCGCCCCCGCCGCCGAGGCCGCGCGCAAGATCCCCGAAGACGCGGCGTCCAGGAAAGGGATGGTGCTGGACTTCTTCGTCATCCTTCCCGTGATGCAGGTGCGCTGCTCTGCTAGTTTTAGATTGTTCATTCAATACCAGTCAATGTTCTTGCTTGTTCTTGGACGATGATGACCTGACCATAGACTAGCCATTACAAGATGCCTGAGCAGAGCTTCATCGATGGTGTGGGGGCGACGATGGCCGGCCGGTAGGTTAAGAATTACTAGATTCGACAGCAAAAAAAAAAAAAAAAAAAAAAAAAAGACTAGATTCGACAGCAAAATCAAATCGCCATTAGAACATTACCAATTAGGAATTCAAACTTTCAGTGAAATTTGGAGATCTTCATTTAGTTCAGAGTAAATCAGGAAGAATTATGCAGCTGAAGAATAACTCATCAACAGGAGATCGACATACTGGTTTCAGATTGCCAATCAAGATGCGGTCTACAATCATGCATTGTAGTACTAACGTGCGAGACTGGCACGGATTGGAGTTTTCCTAATGTCCTTGGCAGTGCAAAGCTTGTGTTCCAGCTTCTAAAAACTGCGTCCTGCCACGAATCGATGATCGATCTCGTGTCGCTACTCGCTAGCACTGCACTGACCGGCCGGCAGACCGGCACGGCGACGCGACCGGCCGGTGACACGAGTGGGGACTGCGTGCCATAGTTTCTGCTTGTCCTGGCGCACGTTATTATTTGGCGCCGCATCTGACTGTGTCCGTGGCCCAGCACGCTCGTGTCGTGCCGCGCGCGCAGCCATTGGCACGTACGCGCGGCCCCGGTCCTGTGTCCATGCCACCAACCCGGCCGGCCAGGCGGCGGTCACCACACCGCCATGAATTTTGTTACTCGCTGATGGTAGATCGAATCAAACGTGTCGTGTTCCGGCCGATGTCCGCCGGCCTGTTTTGGTCCTTCCTGACGGTGTATGTGGCGCATGCGTGCGTGCAATGCAGGTGGTGGTGTGGGTAGCGGCACCGGCGATGATCCGCGCGGGGTTGACGACGCCGGTGATGACGGTGCTGCTGGTATCGTTCCTGCTCGAGTACCTGCCCAAGATCTACCACGCGGCGCGCCTGCTCCGGCGGATGCAGGGCCAGTCCGGCTACATCTTCGGCACCATCTGGTGGGGCATCGCGCTCAACCTCATGGCCTACTTCGTCGCCGCCCATGTACGTACGCCAAAGTTCCGTCGCCGGCCGCCATTGCCAACCAGCATGCATGCAGTGTGGTAGTAGACTGACAAAAATCTCGTGTCTGATCAGGCTGTGGGCGCGTGCTGGTACCTGCTCGGCGTCCAGCGAGCCAGCAAGTGCCTGAAAGAGCAGTGCCTCCAAGCGGCGGCGGGCGGCGGGTGCGCGCGCAGCAGCGCGGTGGCGTGCGCGGCGCCGCTCTACTACGGCCACCCCGCCACGATCGCCGGCAGCGGCGACAGGCTCGCCTGGGCCCGGAACGCGCAGGCCCGTGGAACGTGCCTCGGCGGCGGCGACAGCTACCAGTACGGCGCCTACTCGTGGACGGTGATGCTGGTGGCGAACCCGAGCCGCGTGGAGCGGATGCTGCTGCCCATCTTCTGGGGCCTGATGACGCTGAGCACGTTCGGCAACCTGGAGAGCACGACGGAGTGGGTGGAGATCGTGTTCAACATCGTCACCATCACCGGCGGCCTGGTCCTCGTCACCATGCTCATCGGCAACATCAAGGTGTTCCTGAACGCGACCACGTCCAAGAAGCAGGCCATGCACACGCGCCTCCGCGGCGTCGAGTGGTGGATGAAGCGCAAGAGGCTGCCGCGCGCGTTCCGCGCCCGGGTGCGCCAGTTCGAGCGCCAGCGCTGGGCCGCCACGCGCGGCGTCGACGAGTGCCAGATCGTCCGCGACCTCCCCGAGGGGCTCCGCCGCGACATCAAGTACCACCTCTGCCTCGACCTCGTCCGCCAGGTCCCCTTCTTCCAGCACATGGACGACCTCGTCCTCGAGAACATCTGCGACAGGGTCAAGTCCCTCATCTTCCCCAAGGGAGAAACCGTGAGTGCCTGCCTGCCATTGTTTGTCTACCTCAGCTCAGTCTGAAACTGAATCAACATTCACGACCACTGCTGGCCATTGCAGATCGTGAGGGAGGGCGACGTGGTGCAGCGGATGCTCTTCATCGTGCGGGGGCACCTGCAGTGCAGCCAGGTGCTGCGGAACGGCGCGACGAGCAGCTGCACGCTGGGGCCGGGCAACTTCAGCGGCGACGAGCTGCTGTCGTGGTGCCTGCGGCGGCCGTTCCTGGAGCGGCTGCCGACGTCGTCGGCGACGCTGGTGACGCTGGAGAGCACCGAGGTGTTCGGCCTGGACGCCGCCGACGTCAAGTACGTGACGCAGCACTTCCGCTACACCTTCACCAACGACAAGGTGCGCCGCAGCGCGCGCTACTACTCGCCGGGCTGGCGCACCTGGGCGGCCGTCGCCGTGCAGCTGGCGTGGCGGAGGTACAAGCACCGCAAGACGCTCTCGTCGCTGTCATTCATCCGCCCGCGGCGCCCGCTGTCCCGCTGCTCGTCGCTCGGGGAGGAGAAGCTCCGCCTCTACACCGCCATCCTCACCTCGCCCAAGCCCAACCAGGACGACGACTTCTAGCTACCTAGGCCGCCGTTCCAGGGGCCGCCGGCCGGCTGCTTCGTCAGAACGATCGACGACGGAGATGACCACGAATTTCATCCAATGCAAGCTCCGATGAAACCACGAATTTCATTCCACAGAAATTCACTTTGTATGCAACGCTGCGAGGAGCGTGCTCAGCTATTTTATTTATTTATTTGTCTCTTGTATATTTGCATTAGCAACCTTATCCTTAGCCATTTTCTTTCACCTCTAGATTGGCTGCACTCGTATATTTCCACATGATTTTATCGATTTTCCTACGTGCGGAAAAGTTTGAGATTGGTTGGAGAACGTTTTTTTTTTTTTTTTTTTTCAATCTTACCCAAAAATCAAAATTGGAGCTGGGTTTCCAAAAGTCTGCTGAGTCTGCTCTAATATGATTTGACCAAGGCGCCTTGGGCGGCCTTGACTAGCTATTTCCTACCCTAATCCACCTGTGATTCTCCTTCAGTGGCAAGCCAATGATCATTTGGATCAACAAGCCGAATGTCAAATTGCTGGAACAGACTTAACAGAAGATGGCGCTTAAAATTTACTGAAAATGACGGTTGCAAGCATAATTGTTGGTCTTTCCATACACAATAGATACTTTGCGAGTTGCGACTCTAATGAGGTTGATGTGTGCATCTATGACCTGCATTTAAAAGTTTAGTACTTCAACACGATGCACATTTCTAGTACGAATATGTGAACTTACAACAAAAGTGGTTAGTAGGGCTCATTAAACATTTTAAGAGGTAGAAAAAAAATAAATGTGCCTCAAATCTCACGACTATTATTTTTGTTACTAGAGTTTTAAATTCGTTTTATAATTGTGCCATCATAAGATGCAATGTAGATTGTGCTGGTATTGAACTTGAGTATCGACAAAATCAGTGTTGTTGTTTTTTTCTGTTTGTTGTGCTGTGAAAGTTCTAGCTCACAATTTTCCTTAGGAAAATTTGTATGTCGGACACCCAAAGTGACGCTCTTTGGCTGGCGGACATCGTCTTTCTCCATATTTGCCAAAACACACTGCCGTTTGATATAATTTAGCCTGTGGACACCGAGGAGAGAGAAACTCACCACCAAAACAACTACCATTTGTAAACCATAAGACCAATGGCTATGAAATTTGAACAACAATAAGATATGATAGTTATCTACAAATCATCTAATAATCACTTCCATATAAAATGTAATTAAGGACATGATATGACATCAAGAATAATTAAGTCCACCATATCATGTCCTTAATTAGGTTTTCTATGAAAGTGAGTATTAGATGATTTGTAGATAATTGTCATATCTTGTTGCTATTAAAATTCCATAGTCATTGGTCTTATGGTTTACAAAATGACATTTGTTTTAGTGATGAGTTTTTCTCTCCTCGGTGTCCACGAGCCAAATTATATCAAACGGCAGTGTGTTATGGCAAATATGGAGAAAGACGATGTGTGCCAACCAAAAAAAAAACACTTTGAGTGTCCTACAGATAAATTCCTTTTTTCCTTATCATTAGCAGTTTCCATCACTTCTAGATCGTCGGCGATGTGTTCAAGTAACATTTGGGCGAGCTTCCTCTTTATTTGATGTTTGATTAAAGAACTACAGTATCCAAGCTTTTTTTTTTTTTTTGCGAGGATAATATCCAACCATTTGAGAGAACAATATGGTCAAGATAACCTCATTGTCAGTACACGGTAATGGTCTCCAAAGATTGGAAACCAACCCGTGTTTTTTATACCATTTTCAATAGACATTTGTTTTTGCACCTGGCAGGTAAAATAATATTAAGAAATACGCACCAAAGGCCTTGCATACAAATGATGATTACAGATGAAATTGTTCGACTACCAAACTAAACATGGGTTAGGGGTTTGGTATGTACAGAACAAATACTTTAGAATCATCAAACAAGACAAACATCATTCGAGGCTAGACACGTCATTTTTAGAAGAAATCAGATCATCTCCTAATTGTTGGATGTGTTTTTTCCGAAGACATGTATTGCCTCGTTCATTAAAAAAAGTATTGCCTCATGGTAAGTTATATATGATTAATTAATAGTTAGGCCTTTTAATATTTGAGGATATAGATGTAACTTTACAAGATTTGAGCAAAGCGAGGGATATGTTTAAGAAAGACTGCCATTGCCAACTAATTTGTCGTATCTTTTTTTTTTTTTTTTTTTTTTGAATTGTCACGTCTTGAATTTTTTTATTTTTTGACAAGATATGCGTCTTGAATTTCAAAATTTTTCCTAGTTTGACTCAAAACTCAGAGTTGACACGGACTAAGTTGACAAATCCAAAACATAGCCTACCATCTACTAGGTCGAGCAATGTGACATTGTGATTTTTTCTTTAATACTCACTCAGTTCTAAATTATAAGTCATTTTGATTTTTTTTTGTTTATCTATTTTACAATGTATCTAGACACATTTATATTAAGATGCGCAAAAAAAACAGATGTAACAAAAAAATTAAAAAATTAAAGCAATTTATAATAATTTTGAGTGGAGGGAGTAATTTATATACTCCCTCCGTTTTTAAAAACATGTAATTCTAGCACGTTGTCGCGGTTTAGTATCCCAAGTTTAATTAATTATAGATAAAAACTATCAATATTTATGTTATCAAATAAATATCATTAAATTCAGTACCAAATGTAGTTTTTCAAGAAATTAATTTGAAGTCATAAATGTGAATAACATATTGTAGCATATGGAGTATAATTTTTTATGGCACGGAACACACAATTGCATGTTTTGTGGAACGGAATGAGTATGTAATACAGGTACACGGCGCCAAATCAGCGCCGGAGAGGGCAGTGGTGGTGGCCAGAGCGAATGGACGGGGATGCCCAACTTCATTAAGACTATGGAAAAGTCTAAATACCCCCCCTCTCCACGTATTAGCAGGTGTCTAACTAAGGCCACGAACTCTAAAACCAGTTATCCTACACATTAAAATTTGACAAATTGGGCATGTCCACAACTAAACCTTCTGGATAGCCAGCAGTAGCTTCATGAGCCCTCACCATGACCGACAAGATTCATCATTCACTAACAGCACAAGACCTGAGCTCATATCCATGTGTGGCCGCAACCAATAAGTCCTGATGACATTGTCAGTCTTGTAGTGATCTTCCAGATGCCCCTTGATCTCAAAAAATGAAAGCTTGTCCAGATCAATCCATGATTCAGCGATATCTCCACCAAAATAACTCAAAGTAGAACCAATTCTCGAAAGCAACCACCATAATGAAACCTAATGCATAATATGTCAAAGCTCGCCATCGTGATGTAGCCTGAAAACAGCAACAGGGACCGTGATTACGAACTCATCACAAACTCTACCAAACCAAACTCTACCAAACCGGTCTTTGGAAATCGGTACCAAAACCCTACCAAAACCCTAACCTCTAAACAGCAGGAAAACAATCCACATAGTCAAATCGCAACAAAAGAACAAGACTTGCGCCTCCATTCTTGACCAAATGAACTCTACTGCCACTACACCAAACCCTACCCGTCACGCAGAAAACCCCAACTTTCTCGACGAGCTCGTCGCTGCTACACAATCGCGCCAAAGAAACAGGGGAGGAGAAGAGTACACGCACCTGGAGGAGAGAAGCTCGAAGCCGATCACGGTTACCCGCCGCCGATCATCACCACCTCGTCCGTGTCGCTGGAGAGAGAGCAGGAGCGGGGACGATGAACGCACCGCGAGCGGAGAGCGAGGGAAGAAGCAGGGAGGTGAGGCGTCGATTTAGGGGAGGGGGGTTCGATGGGTGGGGGCCGGCAGTCAGCGGATCCGCGCACTGTTCGCCTTCCATCGGCCAGCGTGGCAATTGCCGCTCCACCGTGGGACGCCATGTCACCGAAACCACTCTCCCAAACCGCCCAGTGGGTTAGTTGCCCGGTTTGTCAAATTTTAATGTGTAGGATACCCGGTTTTAGAGTTCGTGGCCTTAGTTAGACACTGCTAATACGTTTTTTTTTTTTTTTTGTGTGTGTGTGGGGGGGGGGGTATTTAGACTTTATAGTCTTTTGTGATGTTCAAGCAAATACTATAGCTAACTCCTAATTTTTAATGTCACAATTCTACTTTAGGTAAAGACAATGTAAATTGGTAGGGGAACAGGCAATAACACTTGCCGCTAATTTAATGGTGCTCAAAGCTGAACAAAAGATGTCTCATACAGCAAGCATGTGATCAGTCCTGCTGTGCATGGTGTCAGTGTGAAAGAAACCACGCTTCTCCTAAAAATAATAAAAAAAAATAGCAAGAATCGGATGAAAGATGGACCTGACGGGATGGATCGGATGATCAGCCCAGGCTGCCCAGCCCTGCCTTTGCCCTTCGCTATACAGCAAGCATGTGATCAGTCCGTCACGCCGTGCGCGTTGGGCAGGACGCAGATCGACTCGCCGCTCGCGAGAACGCCCAGGAGGGCAGGAGTCGCGCCACGTGGAGGAAGTGAAGCGGCGTCTACGCGTCGTGCGTGCAGTCTGGTCGAGTGGGCTTCAAGGCCTGGGGGTGCCTCCAGCTAGACTTTGGGGGTGCCTAATGGGCCATGACTTTCTAAACTCTCAGAAATTTGTCAAATCGGGGGTGCCTGGGCGGGCATCGGCCTTCGTGGGCTTCGCCCTGGGGAGAGGGAAGATATCGGGGAATCAGCGCCGGAAAGGAAACTCAAATCGCCCTCTTCTCGCCCTGGAGAACTGTAGCAAGGGGAAAGGTCGAGAGAGTTCTTCTCCAAGTAATTTGGTTAATTTTTTGACTTAACCGAGCTGTAACGAGGAATCGTGTGCTAACCCCGTCCATCCATCCACCATGGACCACTCACTGTGGGCGTTCGGTAAATACCGAACCGATCGGTTCGGTTCTTCGGTATCGGTAAAATTCCGAGAAATGGTACCGATCGGTCGGTTCTAAAAAAATTCGGTACCGAGGGATTTCGGTTTCGTAAATTCGGTTCGGTTCGGTATTTACCGAACAAAGACCGAACTGCTCACAAAGAAGATGTAATATCATGTTTTAAAACTAATTTTGACATGATTTCATAGATAATAATGGTACAAAATACAAATGCATATAAAAGTCCACATAACTATAAGTGTTAGTGCCAAAAATATATAATATAATAGTCTATAATAGTATAATTAATAATATAACAACACTTAAACTTGTCCGAGGGTAACTTCGGTAAGTTCGGTAAACTCGTAAATTCGGTTCGGTTTTCCATTTACCTCGTAACTCGGTTGGACCCCTGAACCGAACAGGAACCGAATTATTCGGGGTACTATTCGGTTCGGTTCTCGGTTTTTCGGTTCGGTTTCGGTTTTCGGTATTTTGTGCCCACAGACCACTGTGCCCAGGGTAGATGCGCACTCCACTCCAATGCCTCATTCCCTTCCCTCCGCTGGATCCCTCTCTCTCGCTCAGACCACTGTTGGGCCGCCGCCGCCAGAGGCCAGGTGCTGAGGCTTTCGTTGGTCTCTTCTCTCGCTGGCGACGAGCAGGTACTCCCTTCCCTTCCCTTCCCTTCTCTTCTGTGCGTAGCGTAGCACCGAAACCCTAACCTAAAGCTATTTGACAAGCCTCCTAACTTCGAAGTTTTTGCAAAAATTATTGGGTGTACATCCATGCGTCTTTATTGGATCCGCCCCTGGGGAAGATGGAGACGTAACTCCAATGCACGAAATAGTCAAGTCTTAATGTAACTCTGCTGTCGCAATTGTTAAGATGTCATTGTCTTGGATTACTACGGTAGGCTCTAGCGCATTTATTTAAGATAAGAAAACAATTCTTGCATAATGTGCATCTCTCTAGAGACTCAGACTTGCGATCGACCTGGACTCCTGGTTATAGTTTGTTTCCCTAATTTCCTGTTGTAGATTTTAGCAGCAAACATTAGAGACCTTTTTCTTTCGAGTTGTGCTAATACCGCAGCTCATATTTATAATGAACCTCTAATGACTCTGTGGTTCTTACCTCTCCCATCATGTATGCAGTTTAGATAGATGATTCTGCTGGTGCCGCGGGTGTGAGGTTCTCAGGGGAACAGGATTTTCATTATAGCAATATACAGAATGGACCGTTTCAATTCCACCAGTTTCCAAGGGCATCATGTGAATGGAAAGCGGAATCAAGCGCAAACCATTGATCCTCCTGGTCCTCCCATTGTTGAGATGGGACCAAGGCACCGCCCACTGAGTTTCATGAGGAGATCACGTGGAGTATTGTGTTTGGTGATTATGATATCGACGGCATTTCTGATGATGGTTTACCTGTCCCCTGTAACTACTTTCCTTGTGCGGCTGTTCAGTGTGCATTACAGCAGGAAGTCTACATGCTTCCTGTTTGGGATGTGGTTAGCCATGTGGCCTTTCCTGTTTGAGAAGATTAACAAGACCAGGTTTGTTTTCTCTGGTGAAAGTGTGCCAGCAAAAGAGCGAGTGCTGTTATTTGCTAACCATAGGACTGAGGTTGACTGGATGTACTTATGGGATTTTGCATTGAGGAAAGGCCGCTTGCAGTGCATCAAGTATATCCTTAAGAAAAGCTTGATGAAGCTACCTGTTTTCAACTGGGCATTTCACATTATTGAGTTTATTCCGGTAGAGAGGAAGTGGGAGATTGATGAAGCAATAATCCGAAGCAGGCTTTCTGAATTGAGGAACCCAAAGGACCCCCTTTGGTTGGCAGTTTTCCCAGAAGGCACTGATTATACGTAAGATAGCTTCCCATTCTTTCTTGCCACATGTTTGCCTAAATGATTGGCATGATTTGGGTTCGCACTCCAGGCTTCTGCAAGAATATTTCGAATAATTCACCGTCAATATTTTTTTTTTGGCTGCTATGCTTCACCTGTCCTTTTATCTATCTGTATTCTAACTAGTGCTAATGTAAATATCTCAGCGAGAAGAAGTGTATCAAAAGTCAAGAATATGCAGCAGAGCATGGTTTGCCTGTTCTGAAAAACGTACTCCTTCCCAAGACAAAGGGTTTCAATTGCTGTTTGCAAGTGCTGAGGAGTACCATAGATGCTGGTTAGTGTTCACACTGTTTTTTTTGTAATATTTTTCTTATTTATTGGAGCATTGCAGCAGCCATGCCATGAATCCTTCCACCTTATGACAGACTCTGCTGACTTGTTCAAATCATTATTTACTGGGCTACATGGTTGATTTTTCGCAAAACCTCTACTAATGGCACTTGCCAAATGGGGGATGAGCATAGCGCAGTTGGTTGTACCCAGGCCACACACCACACGCCCTTGAGACATGTGGCTTGGCATTCTAATTACCTTGCTAGAGTTGTGGCAGGTTGGTTGACAGCCAGGGTAGAGGTAACCCAGTGTCCACACATCCTGACTTGGGTGCCTAATCTAGACTTTGGCTCTTAATGGTTGCTGACAAATAACATTCAAAATGCATTGCGGTCAGTATCCTGGAAATGTTACTGTAGTAGATGGAACTAAAATCCAATGCAATTGATAGTCCTTTCAAATTTGACACGCAAATGTCACTGTAGTATTTAACTGGAGACCTGAAGCATAGGCTGATATGTCGTACTTGTACACCGTTCAAAGTTGAGAATTCAAAGACTTGTATAACATTATAATATTTTCAAGAACTCAACATTATACTTTGATTTACTTTACTCCCAATAGTTTCAATTTTTTGCTATGCGGATTCTCTCTTTAGGCTCTGTTTCTTATTTGGTTCCATGACTACTTAGTAGCTATATTATGGATGTATCAGACTGTTTCTGTTTCTTATTTGGTTCCATGGTCTTTTTGTTGCATGACCCGTGCCATGTTGATTAATGCAGTTTATGACATCACAATCGCTTACAAACATCGACCGCCAACTTTTCTGGACAACGTATATGGCATTGGTCCTTCTGAAGTCCATATCCACATCAACAGTATCCAAGTTTCCGACATACCAACATCCGAAGACGAAGTAGCTGACTGGTTAATAGAGCGGTTCAGGCTGAAGGATGAGCTGCTGTCCAGTTTTTCCACGCTAGGCCACTTCCCTAACGAAGGAACGGAAGGGGATCTGTCAACAATCAAGTGCCTTGCAAATTTTATGGCGGTAGTTACGGTCACAGGCTTCCTCATGTACCTAACCCTGTTTTCATCCATGTGGTTCAAGGTCTTCGTGGTGTTTAGCTGTACTTTCCTTACGCTCGCTACCTGCTACTCTATACATCTGCCCCAGATGATAGGTTCAAGTTCCCCTGAGAGTATCCATGCTAAGAAAGTTTGAGTGTAAAATGTAAGCTGTAACTTAAAGCTGTATATCAGCAGAGAATTAGTACTGCCTTTGCGCAGCTTTGTATCACCAAGTTGCTGTGTATGTGCATATGTGTTGATGAATGTGTTTTGTTGCCGCCATGGCCTTGTCTTGTTCAAGCATTGGGAGGATCCCTTGCCTGGAGTTTTGACCTTTTGAACAGTGTGCTGCCGTCCAGATCTGTGTGCGTCAGTGACATTGAAACTGGTTGAAGGGTGCATCCCACCCAAGTGCTGTAACGAACATAACGTTTTGGTCTTTGGTAATACTAAAGGCAGGGGCAATGGCCCTAAAACTCTAAAAAAAACAGTGTGCTGCCGCTGAGGTCCTTGTGATTGTCTGATCGCCGTGCGCCTGGTTTGCCTCTGGTTCGTCTGCTGCTTGGGAGATGGTTGATGGATGGAACGTTCACGCTCAAAACCAGGGCTTTGTTTTCTTGATTTTTCATTTAGGAAATGACGATGGATATGCTGTCAGCTTTTATTCTGGATCATCCGTTACTTGGACAATCGTACTTAAGGACTATAAAGTTCTAACATCCCAACCAAGTCGTTGTAGTATAGTGGTGAGTATCCCCGCCTGTCACGCGGGAGACCCGGGTTCGATCCCCGGCAACGGCGCATTTTTTGATATTTTTTTGGGAGTAAATCTATAGTATTGATCGGCTTCTGTTTCCGGTTGCTTTTTTATATCGAGTGCCTCTTCATCAGTTTGAAAAACGTAGTGGTGCACAGAACTCAACGGATTACATACATGCCAAGCGATATACGGACATACCAGAATATATGGTTATTTTGTTTTCCTAAAACATGTATTTTAGTAAACTTTGGTTTACTTTCTAGAGCAGTTCTTCACTTCTTAATCTCTCCCTTTTTTTAAGAAGCTTCACTTCTTAGTAAACTTTGGTTTACTTTCTAGAGCAGTTCTTCACTTCTTATCTCACCCTTTTTTTTAAGAAGCTTCACTTCTTATCTCTCTTCCTTTTTTTAAGGGAGCTTCTTATGTCTCATTTATCACAGAAATGAGCACATGCAAAATAGATCTTCACATCGTGTGCTTCAGCTATGTACAGTTCGCCATCAACAGTAATCTGATGATTAGTAGACTGGCAATATATTAACACTGTAATCGTTGTGGTATAGTGGTTAGTATTTCTGCCTGTCACGAGGGTGACCCGGGTTCGATCAGCGATTACTTTTCGGTGTTTTACTGTTTCGCTGCATTGCATATACTCACATAATGGTACTTGTATTCCATTAAAACAGCATATTATCTATAACATTCACCCTACCCTACTTTACTATGCAGTATCCATCTATATACATTTGCCAAAACACGTTCTAGTCTCACAGTTTCAGCTTCTTCCCACATCCGGGACCCAAACTTAGCCTTCAGAAATAATGCCGTCATCAACTGAAGATAAGGGCTGGTACTGATGAGCACTGATGCATGATCCCGTAGAAACATCACTCGACGTCCTTGACTTCGGCCTCGACATCCACAATCATTCCTGAAGGCGCCGTTCCTACATGCAGAAGCACACAGTGTGGTTACTGATTACCCAGATGGCTTGCAAAAGTTCATTGACAGACAATTTCGAAATTCGAAGAAACAAAACCCTGCTTGTTTTTGTTCAGGATTTAAGTTCTCCCAAGTTTTAGTCACTCAACTCTTGCCCTCGTTGAAAATTGGTCCCTCTACTTCGATACTATAGTTCAATTTGTTAGTCATTTGTTGGTCGGAATGGCAAGTTCTTGACCGGAGGTAGTAGAAATAGTCCCTACAACTCTTTGAAACGATCATAGACCAACCCCTTTTCACTCATTAATTTTACTATGGTTTTTACAACACCTGGCCTTCAAGTTGGCGTTGACGTGGCCTTGGGGTTAAGTTGCTAAGCACAGCACTCTCACCCCCGTTCCTCAATGGGTAAAGGAAGAGAGCGAGAAAAAAACTGCTCTTTTGATGGGAGGAGTCACTGGCATGCGTGCTGTTCTACTTCCAGCTCTAGCCCTGATGGCCTGATCTATCCACTCCTGACTAGGTAGGCGGTAGCCATGGAAGGTGAGGGGGCATGGGGGATGTATTCCTGACAGTGATTCGCTACATGCCCTTAGCCATGACCCAAGGGCCTCATCATGGCCGACTTATCTCGATAATCAGCAAGATCTGTTACATCTAACAGTCAGGTGAGGTAGGAGACAGCTCCAACTCAGTTCTTTCATACCCCCTTGCACTCTCCATGACAAGTGTGACCACTGACCACTGCCAACACAACAGTTCCCTGCCAAGTCAGATATTCAAAACCACCATCAAACTGGCATAGGGACTTTTTTTGTCTGGTTTCGAGAGATGAGGGATCAATGTATTCAGGATTGAGGTCGACGGAAGTTTTTAAACTATGAAAAGGGTTTGGGGGCAAGGTGGGTGAGGGTGGGGCTAAAAGTGAACTTGACTCTTTTATTCATGATGTTCACTAAGCAAATGAAATTAGTCCCTTTAGATGGCTCTAATGCAAGCATACAAAAAATAAATATTGAACATAATTATTTGGCACCTCTCATGTTGCGGTTGAAGAACTCATTGAACACTTGCCCGTTTGTAGCAGTAGCACCCCTCCCAGATGAAAATCTAGCAGATTCTCTAACAAATTTATTGCCCTGAACTGCAGCATGTACAAGGATATCTTAGCTCCAAAATAAAGGGTCCCACACAAACAAGCATACCAAAGATGCGAAACATGGAACGATAAGTTTGTCCGGTGGAAATATTCAAGGCAATTTCACATATACAATGTATTCTAGTTGGCAGATGATAGAATAAATTGGTAGATAAGTGATCTTAATCCAAACTGATACTAATAATAGTTGTAAAGGTGACCATAGGGTTCAACATAACTCTATTGCCATATCAGATCTACAGGACATTAACAGTTGTACAACCATAGTTTCAATGAAATTTGTGGTTAGCTAATGTCATTATACCAAAAAACAGAGAAAGAGGGTGAATGGGTGGGTGGTAATGATGGTGGGAGGTAAGCTGCTGATTAAAAAAAATGCTTACCAGAAAAAGGTTGAGTGCAATAAGGGCATAATTGTGGGCCATCCTTCAAAGCTGACCTATAGGACAATTAAGCTAATCAGAGCTTGCTTTAAGTACAAATGTGTGATAGAAGTGGTTTTAAATAGTGCTGTTTATGCTCACTTCAGTATCTGGAAGCTTTTTCCACAATTTGGACACTGCCAGCAAAGGAAAGAGCATATGAATATGGGAACGATAATAGAACTGTGCATAGAGGAAAAAAAAGTTTCTTCTTCCAGTTTTAGGGTGTGAATGAGACAATCATACTACTGCTAATAGACACAACCTAAGTAACTTTAAGAAGCAATGTTTAGTGCGGAGGATTATGCAGAAACTTTTTTTCACAAGTACATAAAAATCAACATTAGAAAGAAGTAATATCTGAATGTCAAATGTATGGGGAGACTTACATCGCCCTGCAGTATATCTTGTCCTGCAAAGAAGAAAAATGCACCCAGAGCCAGAACAGGCAGCAGTATTGTGAGGAGCTGTTTTCAGAAGAGATGTAAAAATCCGAATTAATGACAATTTAATAAACTAAAATCACATATTGAATGAAAAAACACGGAGATCGTATGGCATTTTGTGGCATGTACACACCCAATTATCAAATAGACAAGCTTATAATTGTTAGTTGAAACATATGGTAAGCTAAATCAAGGTTTCATAATTTCAGTGTCAAGATTCTATGGAATCTCTATGACTCATATTGTCATCGAAGAAACAAATCAAACAACCTCGCGCCACTAATCCCAAATGTTCTCATAGAATAGAAGAAGCAGAATATAAACAATTCATTTCAGCAGCAAAGAATTCTCGTACCCAGAGAGAGACGATGGCGTCAATAACCCACCGGAGCTGGCCGGTGACGGCGAGGTACGTCACGACGGCGGCGAAGGCGAGGTTCCCCACGACGCGGGTGGTGCCCTTGTCCATACGCCTCCCTCCGCCGCCAAAGAAGGGGCCTCTCCCAGCTCCGGTGACGCCAAGGCCAAGCCGCCGCCGCCGCTGTCTCCCCGCCGCTCTCCAAGCCAAGGCCCCGCCGCTTTTACCCGCTAATAGCTCGCTCCGGTCCCACGGCGGCCTCGCCGTGGAAGTTGAACAGGCCCCATTTGAGAATCTTGGAGGTCGGTAGAGGCAGGAAGCATGCGAGCAGCAGCAGAGCGCGGGAGGAGTGAGAGGAGGAGGCTGGAGCACGGCCATGGACGCGAGGGAGCGAGCGCGTGGGAAAGATTATTCTTGAGAAATATATATCCCGCAAATGTTCGACATTTTTGTGGTGAAAACGAACCAGGGGTTTGCAGCGGCAGACATGGCGTTGGAAATTGGATTGGAACGCTGCTGGACTGGAACTGGAAGCAACTGGGACCGGCAAGAGATGTCTCGGCGGTCGACAGCAATGTTTCGGATACGCCGCTTAACCGGATAGACAGTTCGGGAATACAAGCTTGTCAGCTCCACATGTTAGATGACCTTTTAAAGCGATTTTTTATTTATTGCTTCTCCAGAAATGATAATAACCTGTTACTTATCTATTGCCTCGGTCCCAGTCAACACCAAAATTTATTCTCGAATGATGTCAGTTTTCTGGCACGGTATCAATCGATAGGATGTAACAATCCATTCAAGGCATTACAGAGTCTTGGTGTCTCGATTATGACTGGAACACTCATAGTGAGTCTTAACATAGTACACCGGGGGCAAAGCCCCAGACACCTATCGGCGATGCCGGCCGCCTCTGCCACGTCTGCCAGAGGAATGCCGGCCACCGCGCTGCTGCGTCCTTCCCTGGCCGAAGGACGAGCTCCCTTGATGTAAGGGCCCCGAACTGAACTGCAGAGGTGAATCTGGTTCCCCATCTCCACGAGGTGGCGCCGGGTTTGTAAATCCTTGTGGATTTGGAGGCTGACCAAAGTTGCCTTGCCCCATAGGCACTTGAGGCGCTGGACCGAAGTTCACTGGTGGTCTCCCACCGAATGGCATTGGATTTGCCGGCATTCCTTGGTGCATGAACTGAGGAAAGGGCATCGGCATCTGGTTTGGGAAGCCACTGAAGTTCTGGTTCGGAAACGGCTGCTGGAATTGGTTGGCTCCCGGGCCACTGAAGTTCTGGTTAAACGGCTGCTGGAATTGGTTGGCTCCTGCACCACTGAAGTTCGGATTCTGAAACTGTGGCGGGAATTGATTGGCTCCTGCACCACTGAAGTTCGGGTTCTGAAACTGCTGCTGGAATTGATTGGCTCCTGCGAGGAGGTTCTGCATGATGTTGGCAGCGAGCGCGACTCCATCTACCCCCATGTTCGGATGAGGAGCCTGTGGAAATCCACCAGGCCAAACCATATTAGGCTGCTGCTGTGCCGGATTCATGAAGCAGCCACCCATCTGATTTGCAAGAGGGATAGGTGATGGCACAGCAGGGTTCATTGGGCCATGCTGCAGCATGGTTCCAGCAATCATAGGTGCGTTTTGAGGACCCAATGAACGTGCTGTATTTTCGGCAATTGCAGGAGCCATATCTGAGCGGTGAAAATGAGGCCGTGGCTGGTGACCTGGTGTTGATGTATCCAGGTTCCTTGGTGGCATGGGCTTCCGGTTTCCCCTACCTCTAGAATGTGATCTCTTCCTATCACCAAAATTCTTCATAGGCTCATGCTGTCTATCAGTCCGCCTTTTTGCTTGATGTAATGACCGTTTGTACTCAGCCTCCTTTTCATCATCAGAGAAATCAGGTAAATCTTCTTCTTCATCACTGTCTACAGGATCAGATTCATCATAGCCTTTTGCATAGAGCTCCTTCATATTCAGGATGTGATCTGCAAACTCTGCTACAAAAGAGACATTGGTTCCTGCACTGATCCCAGCAGGCACCTCTTCCTCAGAGTTGTACCGCACAAGGTAGTATGGGTTCTTAACAGGTCCAAACAACTCCTCCACTATACCAAGTGGCGTCCTACTTTCTGTTATCCAGAGAATTGAACCCTCATTTAGGGGGTTGTGTTGGACTGAACCTTCAACAATTACTCTCTCACCCATTATCTGGATAGATAGCAGACAGGTAAATAGTCAGGATATGAAATCAAATATTATAGGATATGCATTTTTATAAATTACGACTACATCGACCATTATATGACAACAATCCAAAACACCACAATTGAGAAGCATTTCAGCAAAAAAAAAGGCTAACAGCTGCAAACCAAGTAAAAATAACCACCACCACACTTCAGGTGCCTTTAAGCTTCAGATAGCACTAAATATGTTGCACATACAGTTTTCCTTATAGAAGGGTGAAAATGCAATGAGACTCAGTAGATTCCATCTGAGTCTCTGCACAGTCAAGAATCAGGAGGGTTTCAGTACATTCTATACCAGTTTCTACCTTTCTGGGCGGTCAGGGCACCCCAGGGATCAGAAACAGGTCTGGCCATCAACCAATTCAAGTGGCTAAATTTCATTGTTTTTAAGTAATAACAATTTCCCAGGAAGGTCCGAAATGCCACAATAGATTCAACACATTACCTTCCCCAAAAAAGTCCCTACTGCTTTTAGCAACTATAAGGGGTGTTTGGTTTGAGAAACACCTCCATCATCTTCTACCCACTTATTTGTTTGATTGTTTGATTTCTGGAATGGAGTGGCTTAATCCATCACCACTCGTCCCTCAAAAGCTATTAATTAGCATAGGCATGAAGAATTGTTGATCCCACCAAAATTAATGGGGTGAACTCATGATGCACCACTTCATCTATGAATGTGGTGGTTCCTCAAACCAGACACCTTAAATGTATGAACTACAAAAGTGAACCAGTTGTGTCTTCAAATGATGACACCATGAGACGAAAATAAGCAGATGGTTTAAATAAACTCAAATAAAAGGATAACACCAACTTTTCTAGCATGGCATATGATGTTATGAAAATCGAACATTAGAGTATAATTCCATGGAAAAATATAATATAAAGTATAAACATAAAAGGACCTGTGCAGGAAATATAAGACTTACAGATGAAACAGTCCCTACTGGAAGAGTCTGATGATGTGGTTCCAACTGTATCTCAATTTTTGGGACTGGTGGAAGGACCTGCAATGTATATCCACATTAGAAGATGCATCTACAAATACAAATGCAAACGAAAAATATTAGGAATGTTGTAGATCCTGGTAGCAACTGAATGTCAGACTTTCGTATTGGAATTGCATAGCAACACAGAGCTGTGTGTTTCTGCACAGTTTCTGCAACACTACTACAGCCTTACAAACAGGACAGAGTATCTGTTAGAACCAATTTAACATCATAAGCATAAACTTCATTTTGATCAGGCTACTCTTGAAAATTAACTACATAATAAAGAATGTGTCAAGGTAATTGCACTAACTACTTAACTAGTAACTAGAATCATATAGTCGCAACCCATTCACAAATGATTAACACAGAATGGCAGACACATGTCACATGATACCTCTGTTTCATATTTGGACTTGATGCCTCCCTTTTGCTCCTCATCACTCCCGATCAACAACTCACCTTCCTCAAGGAGACTCTCTAGGTTACCACCATGCCTCTTAACTCCCAGCTCTTCATCTTCGCTGCTTGAGGCTTCACTCGATTCCTCATCCTTGTTGACCCCCTGTTCTTTCTCCTCTTCACTGCTCGAGGAAGCCTCACTTGACGATGACCCATCATCATCATCTTCACTACTCTCTGACTCAGACTCTTCATCGCTGCTCTCCTGCCCTTCCTTGCCACCTCCCGGCTGCACTTCAACAGACACCGTGGTATTCATCATCTCAACATCGGCAGGTGCGGGCGTTGCCTCCTGCCCTTCCTTGCCACCTCCCGATTCCACTTCCACGCACACCGTGGTATTCATCCCAGCATCAGCAGGTGCGGGCAGTGCGGCAGCCATCTCCATAGCAACCGCTCCCTCTGGAGCATCCTCTCATAGCCAAATCGCCAATCCCCGACACCAGAAGCTGATCCGGGGCAAGCAGCTCGTCCACTCCGCTGCTCACCACCTCGACCTTCTCATCCTTCACACCACCAAACTCGAGCTCGAAGCCTCTTCTCCGCCGCCGCCGCCGCCGCCGCTTGCTCAGCGGGGCCGAGACCCTTGGCCGCTAGCTCACTCGACATGGCCGGGTCGAAGTCCACCAGCCACTCCTCGATGGGGTCGAAGCCGACGCCGGGGTCCGAGTCCGAGGGCGGGCACGGCGGCGTGGACGGGGACGGGGACGGGGACGCGGACGCGGGCGGATTAGGCTGCCGCGCCATAGGTGAGGGAGGGAGGCTGGGGTTCTGGGGATGGAGAGGGAAGTGGTGCTGCGGCGGCGGCATCATGGGTTTAGGGCTTTAGATTAGTGGCGGCGCGATTTTGGAGGGAGATAGGAAGGACTACTGGAGTAGGCGTGGATATAGAGCCAGCTCGGCTCAGTGCAGCTCTGGCCGATTAGCTCGCAAGCTACCACAGCGCCCGGCGGCGGCTGTAGAGGATGGGGGCGGCAAGCCCCGGCCGGTGGCCGGTGATTGGGCGAGCGGAAGAGTGGCGGGGCTGCCGGCACTAGCGCCTAGCGGGCAGACCGACGGAGAGGAGTGAAGGGGACGGACTCCGGAATCGGGGAACTTGGGGAGTAGACAAAAAGGGCTGGCGGCGCGATTGGTCCGTTCACATGGGACTAGGGTTGGTTTTGTGGTGGGCTTGCTGGGCCTCCCTCGTGACCGTGGGCTGGCAAGACTCGCTGATAGGCCGGTTCAGAGACTTAGATTATGTTCATTGCAAAACGCACGGAGTATTTTGGGCTCTGTTTGTTTCAGTTTGTGAGAGTAACAAGTGGATATCTTGGCCGAAAACACAGCAAAGCTGCATTCATAACACAAGAAATAAACAACCTATTACACTGGCATGCAAGACGTATGAAGACACATTATATTCGCTACACCAAAAAGATAAAAAATAAAAAAAAAGCTTCATTGTTTTCCCTATCAATGACACCTAAACCATGGCGAGAAATGAAACCAACACCCTGAAACATCGATATGTTCATATTTTACAGAAGAGCAAAAAGACGATGAGCTGTACGCTTTCAGAGATCCAAATCCACGTTCCCTTCTACCCATCAACGTTCCCTTCTATCCATCAACTGGCTGTAATCAGACCGCCCTATGTTCATCAGAAAGCTGAGCTTAGAGCACTACGTGCTGCCTCACGTTTCATCTCTGCAGCTTTCCCACTTCCACGGAAATACATGTATACTTGCTGCAAGTTGGGAGAAAACTTAATGATCAGGTGTGAAGAACATAAAAATTTTACTAAATGAAAGAATATCCCTTGGGCTGTATAGTATGATGAAGGATTCTTTTTTTCTCGAACAGTATGATGAAGGATTCATTCAACAAAGAATAGATTCAACCAACCTGAATGACACCGATGCTCAGAAGTGACTCAAGGCAGAATAAGCCAAATCCAACAAAGTAAAATATCTGTCAAACATTAAAAAAATGTAAATTATTTAGGAACTAAATAAGCTATGCCAACCAATATATGACTATTTGATGCAACTATGATTTGGTAAAGAGCGCAGTTTTATTAGGAATTAAAGAAGACAGAGAGGCAACTGAGTGCCTGTAACTGTAAGAGTCTGAGGACATGATACAGGATATATGCAACGAAAATGTAGTTAATTCTGCTATGGTGAATATATAAACATATATTTCCTTGGTAAGTAAATGGGCTAAATGCTATGCCCATGATTCATGAAACAGAGTAAAGCAGAGTCATATAGGTAAAGTGAGACATGACAATAAACTTAACAGCTCAAAACTGACACTTACCCCCACAATAGCATTCTTGCTTATGACATCAATTGCAGGTAAAATCCCACTGTTGAAACAGCAAAGAAAAAGTTAGCAATTGGATGCATAAAAAAAAAAGCATGCTTTAGTTGATAACATCCAAATGATTTTGATTACAACCCTCAAAACCAGTATTTTATCACCATAGTTTAGACAACAACATTACATGCTGTGCTGGGCTTCTTATAACACAGGTGGAGCAGGACTCCTCAGTAAAGTTATGACACATGGTCGACAAAAAAAATATAGCTACCTTAACTTTAGCAAGCACTACCTGATTTAAAGTTTTATTCGTAGTTCCAGGACTACCAAAGTGTGTATGTTGCTCATGCTGAAGATTCGTGGTAAATATTGTATATCCACAATGATTCCTTGTGGAGATTATTATTGACTACAATTCAGGAGAAGTACCGAGTGGGTAAATATGCTGATTCTTAAGTGGAATAGCAATTACTTTTTATGAAATAAGATTGTATGGAAACACAAATTATGACTAGGGACATTTATGGGCCCTCACAGCTACCCTTCAAAGAGAACTTACAAAGAGATTATTGCATCTCAACCCTCAAGTAAAGTTCAATAAACTATACTTACGCCAAAGATTTTCCTTTGAAAGGGAATGGAGGAGCCACAGCTGCCCACACACAGAAGATTATATGAATCTGGAAATGGGCAAAGATTGGCAGTGAGACATGCAGTAAATGTATGAAAACAATGCCAAGACATGATGTGTGAAACCTTTAGTTTATTTGACTCGACATCTTACCATGTAAAATAGAAAAAACCACCCAAACTTCAAAGCACTCTCAGTTCTGAAACAGAAATTCAAACAAAAAAGATATATGATTATAAGGAACATTGAAATAGTGGAAAAAAATTATTGCATTAAGGGATGGATGCATATAAACAACCTCATTGCATTATAAAAGAGGTCGATACCATAATACATAAGCCCCGGCGCACCAGATATGAAGTAGATAATGGCAAGCAGCCAGATCATAACACTTTTTTGAAGTAGATAGGTCATATTAGTTTGAACTTGAAGTGTCAGTAAGGAATATGTGCTGATGCAAGAAGATAAATAGGATGATAATTAGGCACAGTTTAGTTGTACCTTCCCCTTTAATCCATGCTGTTGTAGTTGCTATGATATTCCAAAAGAGACATGCTACCAATCCTGCATGAGGAACAAGCATCGGGTAAGAGAAGTAGAGAACCTCAGTTGAGAAATGCTATGCCAAATGAACGTACTAGCCACTATCTAATTATCTATCAGATCATTTTCTGCGAAATGCATCAGTCCATGGATCAAATGAACATAATAAAGCAAGGAAGTGAAAGCGTATTGCCATCCGCTCCCTACTAGTAGTAACATTATTAACACATAATATAAAAAGAAAGATCAATACAATATACTTAGGTAGAGAGAGAGAGAGAGAGAGAGAGAGAGAGAGAGGACACTAGTACAGTAGTACTAACCAACACATATTGGATGCTTAAAAGCTTACCCAAGAATGACGAGAATGCAAGGTACTGCATCCTTTGTAGATGGATAGGTATCTCATTGGAAATGTCGTGGTGGATGAGGGGAAAAAAGGGAGGCCAATTTTTCTCTTCTATCACAATGCCAGCTGAAAAAATAAAAGATGATAAATGTTAGTGGAAAAAACTGAAAACATATTGCAAGTTGCAACCCAGATTTCTTCAGGGTGTTTAGGCTTTAGGGTATCCAACTCTCTAGTAAAATAAATAACAAATTTTCTTTTTTAAAAATGGAAAACACACGTCATGATATCTGCAAACATCATCTAGTAGAAGTACTCTTCCTAGCAAATAGCATCAATAACTGAGCATAGAAATAAAACTGAATGTGTAACCCATGTTGGGTGACAGAATCAGTTTCTCAGAAATAAAACTTAATGTGCAACCCGTGTTGGGTGAAAGAATGAACAAAGATGAATGTACCTTGGGATGCCGCCTCTTCCTTCCTTTTCAATTCCTACGCCAATGAAGACGAACAAAGAGGAATCGTATCAACATTTTAGATAAAGAATCATGCACAAAGTAAATAAACAGATGGAACATAGATTCAAAGTTTCAAACACATGAGAAGCAGTAAAAACAACATTTCCTTCATTGACTCAAAATGCTCAATATCTCAGAAGAAGCATCAAAATATCCAATAAAAACATCAACAGACAATACATATAAAGCGACACGTCTCTCTCAATCAATTGTACAAAGGAGTGATTTTTTAAATCAATATAAATAATATGCAAAGCAACATAAGCCTCTCAGATGAAATACTTCAGTACTAGGAATGCCTTGGCAGCATATTAATACGAGAGACAAATTGCACATCATAGAGCAGTTTGTGAAACTGGCAAAAAGGAGCAGAAAAAAGACTAAAAGCTCTCAATGATAAGGCAGCATACCCGTTCTCTTTTGTTTAGCTCAGCCTCCATAGCCTGGAGTTCTTTCTCCTTTTTCTTCAGATCCTAAATATCAACATCAACAGATGTAAGATACAGGGAGTCATCCACATACAGACAAAGCAGATAGATAATCAAAACCAACTTGGCAAGTTGGCATACCTACAGTACAACAAATGACATGCATGAGCTAGCTAACTCTTTCTTTTTTTTATCCAATGGGAAAAGAATTCTCAGAACTCTAATTTGGTTCAATTGTGCAGTGATCCAGATAGAAAGAGATTATAAGTTTACAAGTACCTTTGATGAGTCAAGAGGAATGTCCACATTGTAGAAATCAGCTGGTTCATGTGATAGAGGTGAGAGCCGAGAATTGGTGGCAGGTGGAACACTTCCTCCCTGCAAGATAGGGAATATTTGGGAGATAAGCAGTCACACACAAAATAGAGACTCAACTCAGTGATCATCATATGTTATTTTAATTTTCTACCAGCTACGACTAGACAGTTACTCAGCACAAAATACAGCAATCAACGCATAATACCAATAGCATGTGAATTGTGAAATCAACCGACTTAAACAAAACACCAACCGATTAAATCCAAGTGGGCTGAAGACTCTGCGAGTCTGGAGTCTGCATGACTATACTTGTAAGTTTGATAGTTTGCGTTGTGTTAAGCAACAATCAGTAAACATGCATGATCAAAACCTAGCAAGCCATATAAGGTGGCAACGGATCAGGGAAGATGGGAGAAGCCCTGCAACACAGCACAAGGCCACCGCGTCGCGTTACCAAGCTAATCACACTGCATCCAACTCCCCAACAACTAAGGCAGCTCAATGCAGAACCGCGCATCTCACATCCAACCTAGTCCCTGACGCGGGCACGCACAGATCTAGAGTTAAGGCAGCCCCTCCCACCAGTGTTCTAACAAAACCTTCACGGCGCACGTGATTACCAGACTCGAAGCGCACAAATCTGCATCTCACCCGTCTGGTGCACTCACGACGCTCAGATCCGGAGCATGAGCAACAACTAAGCGACGGATCCCAAATGCGAGCGCAAGCGGGAGGTGATCGGATCGGAGAAGCACGCCAACTCCCCCGAGATCTAGGCGAGTGGAAAGGAAAGGCCGCCGAAGGGACAGGAACAGGGTAGTGCGGGTGACGGGAGGGGCACTCACCGCGAAGGGGTTGACGTTGTCGTCGTCGTAGCCGTTGCGCCCGTGCTTCCCCGCCATCGCCGCGACGCCGCCTCCTCCTCCGGGCCTCCGGCGTCGGGTGGTGGTGGCCAACCGCTGCTACCTGCTAGTGCCGTGCTGCTACCTGCCGCGCTGCCTTCGACTTCGAGTATGCAGCAAAGGGAAACGAGGGGGCGCTGTGCGGTTCGTAGTCAATGACAGGTGGGGTCAGGTAAGTCTGTCCGGTGGGCCACGGGGATCCAAGAGGCCAGACTGGCCGTACGGTGCGGGACCTTGTTGCTTGATTGGCGTGGCGTCCCTTTCCGTCGCAAGGAAGAAATTTTGTAGAAATTCAAACGGATTTTTTCTTTCATGATCTCACGCGTAATTTAAACGGATTACTTCTACTAACCAAAAAGAAGAAAAAAACGGGTTGAGGAGACAAATTTTGTAGCTGAAAATTAGTTTATATGGGAGCTCTCGCATTGAAGTGTGTCAAATATACCAAAAATTGAAGGAGCCCAAACTGTATGTCGTTGAATGTCCTAGTAAGAGTGTAGGATATCATCTAGATCGTCTCTACCTGCAAATTGAGCGTAGCCCGTCTCGTTTTAAATTCTCGAGTAGACAAAAACAAAATGTATGATACCATAAAGTTCTCTTCCAGCAGAGAATTGATGCGCAAATTTAGTTGTTTAGCTTGCTTTATGGTACAATATATATATTCATCTATCTATTCTATCTCAACTTGACATGGATGCTGATATTTCTTAACTTATTTTAGTATTTAACAATGTTTATTATTTCAATGGTATACGATGTGCCTATTGATAACAAGGGGGCCACAATCGTGCTGTCCACCACTCTTGTTCATGGTGAGAGCTAGTAGTAGTTCTAAGATAACTTTTTCTAGCGGTGCTAAATTTTAGCACATACTCCGTGGATAGCCCCACACGACACTCATACATAATCTCGAAATGTATAGCTCATGATCAACAACTACCTTTTCTATCTTCTATTAAAATATAAAAAAAATGCTTAGAGAATAGCTCAAAAGGATTGGCCAACAATTCTTTTGATACCCGTACCAAGAATCGAAGAGTCTTACTTAATCTCATCTCTAAATCATCATTTGGATAGCTATTTGAATAATAGTTATCTTTGCATCCTTTAACAGCTTCTTTATATCTAGCATGTACTCTAAAAGCAGTTTCTTTATATTTTGTTCGCCCTCTAAAGACTCAATTTCGTTTTCAAAATTTTATGAGCGATAAATCCAAAATAGAAAATTGCAATATTTGGAAGTGAAGAAGCTGACGTAGGTGTTTTTATTGAAATACTTATTTCTATCAATGAAGAAAGATACAGAGAAGACTTTAATTGTGTTTAGTTGTGGTTTTAATTGTGTTTAGTTTTAATTTTTTGGAACTGCCCTGACAAATCGAGCTGATTAGTTAAAGAGCCTTTTCCATACACGCCATTACAAAAGTTTTACAGATTCCATACGTGCCCACTAGAAAGTTGATTGGTCACATGTGCCATCGCTCCGAACTTTTTTACCACCCATGACATTCCGTCCATAGTCTCCAGTAACGGCGTCAAACAGAGCTGCGAGAAGACATAAATGCCCTTCTCTCCATTTTGCTTCCTCCGTCCTTCCTCTTTCCTCCGTCCTGGGCATGCTCTTCATCCTTGGCCACGAGCGCATGCATGCAGCAAGCAGGAGGCACGAGCACGACATGCATGCGGCAAGCAGTGCCACTAGTAGGAGGTATGTATGACCACAAGTCAGCGGCATTCAGCACAGCAGAAGGAACGCCATCGGGTGGCATCGAGAGGGCACCGGCGAGCTGTGGCGGGTGGGGCGTGTGTAGGAGAGCGCCACCATCGATGGGCACCTTCAAATCGTGGACGCGCCAGTGAAGGCAGGAGGAAATCCATCGTGGCAGAGGGCCCGTCCGCTGCCGCGAGCACGAGCCGTGCGAGGGAGCTTTGTCCGGTCGCCGTCGCGACAGCGCGCGCGGGGAGCTCCGCCCGGCCGTCGCGAGCGCGCGCGTGGGGATCGCCACCCGGTCGCTGCGGGAGCGCGCGCGTAGAGCTTCGCTCGGCTGCCGCCACTAGCACGCGCGGGGAGCTGCGACCGGCCGCCGCGAGCGCGAGGGTGGGGAGAGCGCCACCCGATCGCCGCGATAGCGCGCGCATAGAGCTCTGCTCGGCCGCCGCCACTAGCACGCGCGGGGAGCTCCGACCGGCCGCCACTGCCATAGGCAAGAGCCAAGAGGGCTCCGCTCATCCACCGCGCGAGCTCGCCATCCCCGCCCGCCATAGCGGTCCCGCGCGCGGCCATGAGCTCCAGGTCGCCGTCGCCGACGCCGTAGCGGTCCTCGTCAGTGGCAGGGCCGTGGCGGAGGAATCCCAAGGCGGCGGCGGCGCGCGCATCCGGGCTGGCGGAGGAGGCGCGGGGCTGCCCTGTTGCGAGTCGCCAGGGGTGGTCGGGGGCCTGTTGCACAGTTGTTCTGAAGCCTTGCCGTGTGCTAAGAACGTCGGAGCCGCGCCGTCTCACAACGCAGGACAATGAATGATGCCGAGAAATTTTAATATTTGCAACTCGATGGGCCTTGCCATGTGCTAAGAAGTCACGCGGTCCGGCCATGGCCGCACAGTTCGCCGTAGTCACGAGTCCGCTTGCCGCAGCGTCCCGTATCCGCCGCGCATCGCCTCGAGCTGCGGGATAAGAGGACGGATGTGGGCCTGGCAAGGTCGACACTCACCCCCGCGCAGGACGGGAGACGACGCGGCGCAGTGCTGACTGCTGAGGAGGGCCGTGAGGAGGAGGAAGGATGAGAAGGGCATTTTTGACTTCTTAACTGACTGGGCCCACCTGTCAGGGCTGCCAAACGAATGAAAATGTGACAGAAGACGGACGGAATGGCGTGGGTGGTAAAAAAGTTTAGGGCGATGGCACATGTGACCAGCCAAACTTTCTAGTGGCTTGTGTGGAACAATGAACTTTTGTAATGGCATGTATGGAAAAGGCTCTTAGTTAAAGCACGCTTCGTCAGAGATAACAAACTGTGGTCGGTAGTAGTGACTGGTTCATCGCTTTTGACTCCCGGTCTCCCACCACTACCAGCTGCTCCGCCAACGCTCCTCACACAACTCAAAGCACAACGGAGGGAAACCCAACACCACAGTGACACGCTCACAATCCCCTCGGGCCTCAGCTCTCTCCGTTGTGCAGCCTCCACTTCTTCCCGGGCTGCTTCCCTCCCTCCGCTACTCCACTCAGCAGCAGCTCGCGGGAAATGGCTGCCTAACCTAGCTCAGCAATACAGCAAGCAAGAACAGGAGTAGCTGAGAGGAGCAAATGGGTTGCTGCATCAGCAAGAAGTTCGACGAGCCATCCGGCGTGACGGCTGGGGAAGCTTCCCGGCGTCGGTCGGAGGCGCGCGACCCGCCGCCGCCACCGCCGGAGGAAGAGACGGTCAAGGAGGTGCTCTCGGAGACCCCGAAGGCCAAGCCGAGACCCAGGCCGAGGCGCGTGGCCGCGTCGGCGGCGGGGCAAGAAGCCGGGCTGACCCTGACCGCGGCCAAGCCGAAGCTTGGCACTGCTAGGGCGAAGGATGGTAGTGGTGGTGGTGGTGGGAGGGCACGACGAACGGTGGGGCCGGCGCGTTCCGGGCCTTCCGGCGACGAGAAGTCGGAGGTGGCGTCCGAGTCCTCGGCCGCGACCACCGTGGCGGGCCCCGAACGGTCCCCGGCGAAGGCGGCCGCGGCGTCCAGGAGGCGGGCGGCAGCGGTGTCCGGCGAGGTCGTCCCTCGCGGCGCCAGGCGGGACCGAGGCGTCGGCGGCGGGCGCCCAGCTGGCGGCCGCGCGTCCCCTCTCCGCCGCCGCCGACGTCCCAGCCGGTGCGACGGCGCGATACCGCCACCGGGGAACGGGAACGGGAACGGCCGGCGCGGAGGTCCCCGTCTCCGGCGGCGAAGCGGACGCAGGAGCAGCGCCGTGCTGGCGCCGGCGCCGCTTCGGCAGCCTCTGGGACACAGCGTAAGCCGCCTGTCCCCGTAAGGCCCTGTGGCCGCGCGTCGCCGCGGCGTGGGCAGGAGTCGCCCGCGCCCGTTCCCGCGCCCGCGCATCCCGAGCTGTCGCCGCCAGAGCAGCCACGCGAGCCTGAGGGTTACCCGTCTCCGCCGCCGGTGCTGCCACTGCCAGAGGAGAATGCCGCCGCCGTTGCCGGCGATGGTGAGGGGAAGGAGTCGCTTGACAACCCGTTGGTGGCCATGGAGTGCTTCATCTTCCTGTAGCGTTAACCTTCTCATCCTCTCCCATTCTCAGCTGTGTCTTATCAGCCAATTACTCCACAGTTTTAGTTTTAGCAGGAGTAACTAGCATTAGCAGTGTAATTTGGTGAGTATAATCTCGTCGTGTAAAACGTACGTTCCCCTGGGCTTGGCTTTTTTCATCCCCGCGGGAGAAAATTACTCCCAGGTTACTGTGTATTTCCGTAGCGCTGCTGTCAGATTCAGATCACAAGGTTGGCTGGCTCTGATTTGCTGTGTTGTATGATCATGCCCGTGATGTTAATCCGTTGAGTACAGTACGTATGATGATGCATGTCTATCTAGTTCTAATCTTGTGTTACTTTTGCAACGCCGAATCATTCGGAGCTGGAAAGGCAGCCACTCCGCATTTCCGTTTGTTAATGATGTATTTTGCCACTCTCACTGCCCGCCGATTCGATTTGCACTCCTGGAAAGCTCGTCGATCACTCACACACGTGCGTCCTTTTACCGTCAGCGTCCCTAAGCACACCGTTGGCCCAATTTGAGGTGCAGAAGGGAGGATTTCGCGGTAGCCGTGCAATTTCGTAGTGTCTGTCTTCCATGAACCAAGGCTCTTTACTTCTTTTCAGGAACTGTGTACATACTAGTACTAAGGCCACGTTTAGGTTTAGATGGGCTAAATTTTAAAAAAGAATCTGTTGGAACTCCCCGAAGAAGACTCACGAAGCATTTTCGTTTGTTTGTGGTAAATATTATCCAACCGTGGGGTAACCAGCCAAAAGATTCGATCTCGTGATGCATAAACGTAATCGTGTAATTAGTTATTTTTTTCTACCTACATTTAACGCTTCAAAACATACGCTTTTGGTGTATTTAATGTGATGTGATGGAGAGAGAGTTGAAAAAGTTGCAACTTTTGGGCTAAAATTTAGCCATCTAATACTAGTGCGTACTCCGTATATACTAGGATGGTCCATCTCCTTCAGAGTTCAAGAAATATGTTACTGTAGTACGTACTCGTGTTCAAGGTAGATGCAGCCAACATAAAAAGCCATCTCCTCTTGCATGTCCTGGTGCAAGTGCAACCGGATTGCCGATCCAATGCGACGGATGTCTCGCGCCCGCATATTCAATGGCGTGGTCTCAGCTCCAGACTTGGCACCCAAACACGCCAATGTTGCTTCGATTCCGTAGCAGGGGCCAGGTGTCAATCGCATCGCAGCAGGACAAGTGTACTGTCACTACTGTGTACGCGAGTCGCGACCGTGGGAGCTGTCGCAACTGTGGTAAAAACCACCGGACTCGGGGGTGGTTCGCGCGTTCCTGAGATGAGACTGAGACAGGTATGGACGGGCGCGCCTCGGGCGGGCGCCGGTCAGGGGATCGATCAGTCATCAGGTCACTCGGGGTGCGTTCGCGCGTTCAGGGCCAGGCTGACGACCAGAGACACCAGTCGCGCACGAGGCGCACACCGCACACCGCGCCCGCCTGTCCGCCGCTCCTGCTCTTCCTGTTCCAATCGCGCCGACACGTCGCCGTTGCGGCGTTGCCCTCCTCCCCGCCTCCGCGACGGTTCTGCTGGCTGCACCGTACCTACCGGCGGCTACCGACCCGGTTTCCACCGAGCAGCGCGCCAGGGTGGACGGACGGGGATCTTTACCGAGTGCAGGACCGAAGCAGTGGGCCGTGGCCCGTGGGGACGGCGCATCACCAGCCCCGATGCGGCCGGCGTGCACGCAGCGGGTGGCAGGCAGGCAGGCGGCGAGGCCGCTGCTGCGCTTTTGCCCGCCACTCGCCCGCCCGCCCGCAGCTTTGCGTTGCGCCTTTGCAGTTGTTGCAGCCTGTGGTGACCGGTGCAGCGTGCAGGTGCGCCGAAGGCGAGCCAGCCAGCCAGTGCCACTGCCAGTTTCTCGATCCAGACGATGCGGGCGGGGAAAAGGGCACTCGCGTGCCGACATGCGCCAGAGACGCCCAGTCCGTCAGGCCCGTCCCGCCCTTTTTCCTCGTTGCGCCGCGCCGCAGCTTTCTGGTGCCGACGACCCTTTTCGATCCTGGGGGTATCACGACAGCAGTGGATGTGGATGGATGCCGTGCGCCCGTGCTGCCGGTGCGTGCGCGTCGTACAGCTGCAGCACTGCACGTCTCGGCACGCAACGAAAAACACGGACAGACCAAGCCCAGAACAGGTCCGTATATCGTGCAGGCCAGGCCCACTAACAACTGCTGAATTCAAATAACCAAATGCCTGCTTCCCTCATGCATTAGATTCTCAAAAAAAAAAAAAAAAAAAAAAAAAAAAAAAAACCTCATGCTTCCCAGAAACCTCATGCATTAGTACACCACAGGAATACGAAGTACTACTCCGTACTCCGTACAGCGGTACAGCTTACAGAAGGGCCGTTCCAGTCATTTGGACACCTCTGTCGAATTTATTCCATGGCACAACCTCGTGATGAAGTGAATTAGTAAGTTCACAGAGGTCTCGGTCGAATTTATTTTCAGGCACAACATCGTGAGGAACTGATTCAAGTTCACAGACGCCTGGGTCTGACTTTATTCTCAGCCACAACTCGGTGAGGAATTTATTCAAGTTCAGAGAGTTTTACTTGACAGTACACAAAAATTTCGATCAGTCACACAACAAACATAGCAACTCCAACGCGAGTCTTCCTTTTCTGTTGTCAACGGAGTTGACAACTTCTTTTTCTCGTTTATCTGGATATCCTTCGGTGGTCATATAATTAATCCCGTGGCCAAAATTGTGCTGGGAGCCTGGGATTTTTATCCGACAGAGGTGAAATCTTTACGCGGCTGATGGTGACTCCGCCCATTTGTTCACTACCTCTTTCAATTTGTCGAATCCCTGAAATACGAGAGATGGATAAGGTGTGATAAACTAAAAGACAATTTCAGAAACAGATAGGAGGAATAGACCAAGACAGCAAGCGCCAAAAAGATCGCATGCAAAATAGATGGCGCTATGCCTCATGTAAGCAGTCAGCTTCACTAGTGCTGCCAAGGGTACTATCCATACAGAAAAAATCCTGCCATATTCATTATTCAAACAAATGTCCCATTGACGAAAAAACCTACTATTCAAGGATCAAAGCCCCGCCTTCTGTGAAAAAATTCCATCTGAGACTCCCCTTGCACCCCAGCAAAAATCAATTAGCATAATCAAAGACTAAGATGTACAACTCGAAATGATGACCAGAAATGTGCTAAGCATTCCAGACTGGCTCTATATAGTTTTTGTTCAAACACAGGGTTTGTTGCATGGCATAATTCCATAGCACCACCATGCGGTTGTGATAGGAAGCTTTGAACTTTCCTATCGATACAAACAGAAAATGTAGGTGCAATAGTGATTATGAAATACTAGTACCCACATGCATGCAGCCTTTCTACTGATTAGTATAACACAGTTACATAATAGTGACGATTGAACAATTCTAGTAAGTTCACTGTTTTGACAATAATAGTGTCAGGAGAAGTCTGAGCATCACATAAGAAATATTAGAATTTTCAGACGGCCAGTCCTGATTCCTGAGAGTGAAATCCTAAACGATTCACCACCTCCAAATGGACTAAATTACAAACATGAACACCATATATGCAGGAAAAGAAGAATCCACTTACCGTTCTGTTTGTGAAGCTTCCAAAAGATTCACCTTCCTGGCGAGTGCTATTCCAATAGGAAAACAGAGGTTCCAAAACCTTCTCGATGTCATCGAGCTTCACTTTATCCATAAATGATTCTGCTAGCGTGCTCTGGTTTGGTGTTCCACCCAGCCAGATCTATGGTCACAGTAAAGTAGAGTGCAATAAATATACAGAAGGAGTGAAACATAAAACTAGAGATGCAAGATTGCCAAGTGAATGTAGTCAAAATGATGTGTAAACAAGTCAACTCCTGTTACCTGGTAACTTTTTGGGCCATCACCAACAAAACCAAGCTCTGCCATATATGGTCTAGCACATCCATTAGGGCAGCCAGTTATCCTCACAACCACAGACTCTGAATCCTTGATACCAACCTATTAAGCAGATACAGTAACATCAATGACAGGGCTCCAATACATATTATGCATCTGTTTCAGCTAAACTGATTTCTCATAGTATGACAGACAAATACCTTGTTGAAAACTGTTCTAATCCGCTTAAGAATAGGTAAGATCCCCCGTTCAGCTTCTGTTTGTGCCAAAGGGCACAGTGGCAAGGCAGGGCATGCCATGGAAGTTATATTCAGGGGGTCCACATCCTGCGGTTCCTATATTCATGAACACAAACTTCAGTTATATTCCACCAGCATTCCAAAATGTTGGAAAATCCAACTTCCATAGTAAGTAATCCTGTTTGCTATGTGTTGGAGCAGTTATAACAAGAACAATGTTATCAATTGGAGCAGCACAAAACCAAGGAAAATTGAAAGATTTTTTTTTGTAAACCAGATGAATAAAACAGAGAAAGGTGATCTTACCAGCAGGCCAGCTTGTGCAAGAGCTGTAGTAATGGGTTCTCTCCATGCCTGATCAATCCCACATAAAATAAGATTTTGGTTTGGGGTAATACTAACATCCAAATTATACTTCTCAATTATCTCTCGTAGAGTTTTCTTTGCTTGCCCACCAACACGACCATTATCAACATGCACTCCATAGAATAATTTCCCATCACCCTAAAATAGAAAAATAGAGGAAACTTAGAGCTCAAGATATATAGATAATAAGAACAAAATGTTGCAACTGAGCAACCATGTAAGTGACTTACTAACTTATCAAATGCACTTCTTATAGAGCACAAAGTAATAGCAAAGCACAAGGATGTCATGTCAAACTAGAAGAATTAAATGGAGAACATAACCTTTCCTAGATAACAACAAAACCACAAATTACTTGGACTACACTCACTACAAGGTAACATTATTTTTTGTTCCTTTCCTTTTTTAGGGGTGTTGGGTAAGAACACAGATTATCATTAGTTGCCCAAGACAACAGAAGAATCATAGCAAAATAATACCTGTTCTTGCCAGCCAAGGTAGCTGTTAAACTGCCACTCTGGCAATGGTCGGAAACTTTCAAACTTCTTCCCGTAATACTTTTCAACTTCAGCCCTAAACTTGTCGATTCCCCAACGGTCAATCAAATACTTCATCCTACTGTACTTGCGGTCATCCCTTCTTCCATTTTCCCTCTGAGTGACGACAATGGCCTTTATAGCATATAATATATCTTCTTTCGGAACATAACCCAACGGATCAGCCAGCCGAGGGAATGTAGTTTCCACTCGGTGTGTTCTTCCCATGCCACCACCAACCTGGAAAATAGGGTAGTAAAAACATTATAGAATAAATTAACACGTAAGAAAAAGTTACTCAAAAGCAAAGTAGGTTCAGAATGTTTTTCATAGGCCTTACATAAATGTTAAATCCAATAGGTTCTCCTGCATCATCTGAAACAACAACAACACCGATGTCATTGGTGAGAATATCAACAGAGTTATCACCAGCAGCGGTAACTGCGATCTTGAACTTCCTTGGTAGATACTGGGTGCCGTAGATTGGTTCAGGAGAGTCAGGGAAGTTTGTTCCATGCGAGTTGTCATTGCGGGCTTTTGTCACCTCAGGAGGCTCATCAGCTGACATTATCTTCTCTCCATCCACCCACAGGTCATAATAGGCACCAGACTGTGGCGTAAGAAGCGCTGCAATGTTCTCTGCTGTTTGTTGAGCAAAGAGGATATCCTTTTTGACATAAGGTGCTGCAGGTGCAAGTACATTCCTGTTGAGGTCGCCACAAGCGCCCAATGTTGAGCCCATATTCTTTATGACAGTGCTGAGAACAGTCTTCAAGTTCTTCTTAATAACACCGTGCAACTGGAATGTCTGCCTGGTCGTCAGGCGGAGTGTTCCGATGCCAAACTCATCAGCTAGTGTATCCATAGCCAAATAAAGTTGGTTTGGAACTTTTCCACAAGGATTCTTTGTCCGGAGCATAAACGAGTAATTCTTCTGCCCACGGACATCTCGATCAGTTTGCTGGTAGCTTCCATGAAACTTGATCAACTGAACAGCACTCTCGTTGATATTTGGGGCCTCCGAGACCAACTCCTCGTTCAAAGGGTACCGGAGGAAATTGCTCTTTTCCTTGATTATCTCAACCTTGCTTCGCTTAACTTCGGAAGCATCCTTCTTCGCAGGCTGCAGGCATGATTTACGGATTCAGAATCTCAGATAATATAATTGTTATTTGTTACATGATTGCATACATTTTCGTTCGAACCCAAAAGTATAAAATGGCAACAATATGGGAAAGGATAACAAATTTGCCTCCTTAAATTAATATAGTGATGAATGCCCAACAGAAATAATAATAAAAAAAAGTCGACCTAACACCACCACTGGGACATATTCGCCACCAGGCACCAGCACTAAATAAATCCTAAATCACGCACAAGTAAAACCCACAAAAAAAAAAAAATCGCCCAGAACCGCAGGTTCAGATCGCATTTCAGATTTCACAAGTATCATTTTCAGCAAAGCATCCCTATCCCTTAATTAATTCCCTTGAAAAAAAACGGAACCCATGATCCCCTAGAAATGACGGCGCCCCGCACACCCCAGCCCGAGGAATCTCCCTGGCGCGAAGGCCCGAGGAAACCAAGCGACGCAGACTCACCGCGGAGACGGCGCGTATGCTGCCCGCGGACGCGCCTCCCGGCGCGGCCGCGGCGGGTGGCGCCACCCGGATCGGCCTCCCGAGCATCCGCGACCTGGGGAGCTGCGCCGCCGCGCCCCGGAAGCCGTGGAGCTCGGCGCCCCCGATCGCCGCCGACATCGCCGGAGCCCGGAAGAAGGTGGTGGGCGGAGGTGCGGCGGCGGGCGGGGAGTAGTTGCGAGTCTGCGAGTGCGAGCGAGGATTTTTGTCCGTGCTCGTTCGTTCGCAGTGTCGAGGGGTCGCGACGACCGACGGGTACGGTGTGCTTTTATTGGGGAGAGAGGGACCCACTGGGGTTTGTGGGTGGAGATCACTCGCGTGGACGTGGTCCATGGGAAAATGCTCGATGTGGTGAGGTGGGGCCGGTGCGTCAGTGATTCGTTGGGATTACGGTGTAGGAGTACAGACACGGGGTGCGGGATGGGTGGTGAGGGGCGGGGTGGGGAACACACGACGAACGAACGGCTAGCGGCTGCCCACACCTGACGAATGTGGAGGCCACGCGTCCCGTGCGAGTCACTGACAAGTGGACTACGGTCGTGGTAACCCAGGCTGTCAGTGACAGAAGGGAATGCTCCCGGTGGCCCGTAGCGTTTAGCACTGGTCGTAGTAGGAGTACTGGCACGAGGCGGCCAAGATGCGATGCGCCTGCACTTTGCAGGCGTGAACGGCTGGCTCGGCGGCTCGGGATTGGCCGGGATCGTGCGGGTGCATTGCACCTGGGCCTCGTTTAGTTGTTACAAAAATTTGCGGCAGAAGCTGTAATGACGTTTCGTTTGTTTGTGGTAAATATTATTATACGGGAGGAAAAAAAAAAAAAATCGTCTCGGAATGTACATCTAAACTGTATAATTAGTTATTTTTTTTTTTACCTACATTTTATCTTTCCAAACATTTCTTTTGGTGTATTTAATGTGATGTGATGATGGAGAGGGTGGAAAAAGAGTTAGAAACTTTAGCCAACTAAACGAGGCCCTGGACGTCTTTTTCCGTTGCCAAAAGCTGGATTCCCCTCTCCTTCCTCGCTTTCGCTTCCCTTTCCGCGCCCGCAGCCGCACCGCACGAGAGTGAGTGAGGTCAGAAATGAGATCAAGGGCCCCCGTGCGCCGGGATCTCGTGTGGCAGCTTGTAGTACTAGTCTGTTCAATCCCCCAAAAAAAAAAAAAAAAAAAAAATGTAGTTTGTTCCTCGCGTGATGCTGCGATGCAGCGAGTGCCGTGCCGAGTGGCCTGCTCCTGGTGGGCTCGTTGGTCGTTGCTCCAGTCTCTTGTGCTTGGACAAAACAAATCCAAGCCGCGCACTGGATAAAATATACGACAGCGATGCAGCTCGGTTTATGGGAAATTTGTTGTATGCGGTAGCCGGTAGCAGTGGGATTTGCGGATCATTGGCGGCGTGTCACGGTCGTGGTGGCTGAGTGCGTAGGTGCATACCACATGCACGGCGCAGCCGGTGCTGATTCTCTGTGCCACAGAGCTGAGCCCGAAAGCGTTGCCACAGTGTCAACGGTCGACGTCACCACTGACCACCCCGTTTTGTTTTCAGGGAGGGCACGTCAAGATCTTGGCAGAAGTGAGTAAGCATTGTTCGTTGGAGAGTTTTTGGGCAGAGGACTCATGCCGGAGGTCGTTTGGACAAAAGGATTTTTAACAGAAAATCAAAGGAAACCGGTGGAAGCTAATAGCTAGGAGCGAACAGACCGAGCAGCGCTCACGCGACTCCCCGACCCGCCGCCGACTGCCGCCGGCTGCCCTCCGCCGCCCGTTGCCTCCCCCTCGGCCCAGCAGCGGATCCGGAATCCCCTCCCGAGGCGCGTCGGCTCGAAGCCCGGCTCGTCCTCGCGCGTCCTGGGACGGGGGGAGATCGGGTCGCCCTTTCCCCGAGGCCTGCTCCGCCCCGTTCCTCTCCGGGCGCGCCCGCCCGGCCCCCGGCTGCCCGCGCCAGTAGCGTCTTACCGATCCTCGCCCCCCAACATCCGCCCCTGCCTCGCTGCGGCCGCCGGCCGGCAGCAGCTCCGACGGGGGCCGGCAACAATCCGTCGCGAGGAAGCGAGAAGAAGCAGTTTTTGGGGGCGCTGAAGGACACCTCCGGCAGCGTGGCAACGCAGCAATCATCATTGTCGGCCCCATCGCCCTTCCGATGGCGGAGCCTCATTCAAGCGCCGTAGTTGGCGGTGGACGCCGCCTCCTCCACAAGTCGACACCACTTTCACCGCGCGGGCGGTGGAGCTTCTCCTTTCAGCGGCTCCTCCTCCATCGACAAGCTTCTCTTCCTACGGCGGCTCGTGACCGCGACTTGTCGACGGAAGTGAGAAAGCACCATGTCGCTGTCTCCAAAGCTACTCCCGTCGCAGAGGCTCGAGTGGAAGGGCGCTCCCTCAACACATCTTCATCATCGTCTCCGTCACTCGGGACACGGTCGAGCGGAGTCTCACCTTCAAGAGGTGGGCTCGAGGTCGATGCTACCGTTGTCTTGCCCGCGACCATCAAGTTAGGTCTGTCGTGACTCCTTTCTTTTCGCCGCATTCGATTTGCCGGCGTCTGGGCATAGAGAGCGGAATGCCGTTCTCGGCATGGTCGGAGTTGGGCGGATGTTGTTGCCATGCCTCCATCGACAGAGCCCCCGTGCTTCATCACCCGCCCAGACACTACGCAAGGCACCCGGGGAGTGCGGGACCATCACAACTTCGTCATCGACCGACAACCTTTCGGTTCGCATGATAAAGATGTTGACCTTGTTTGTCGCAGAATTTGTTGTTATGTCTCTCCCGCTTCGGCGACCGACTCTCCAATCTATGCTTGCACCTTTGGTGGAGTCTTCATGGAAAGGCACTTGTTGGAGTCCTTTGCGATCAAACCTCGATCGTTTGATTGCATTCGTATGGAGGAAGCGATGCGCCCCCTCGGGGAGGAGGCTTCAACCATCAAGCTTTGGCTAGCTCGTATAGCCAACCATTTTGGAGTGTGTGGAGCCATGTGGCTGATCATTCTTCTATTCCCTGACGTGACTGAGCTCTTTGGTCCATGTTCTCCGGTTCGGACGGGACGCCAACACCTTCGATCATGGCTTCCTGCGGCGGCTTGCATGCTGTCGATTCCTTGTGTGAGGACACTAGTGCGAGATAGTGCAGACCCCATTCTTGGCAAGATGGCCATAGAGGTGACTACCACGAGAGATTCACCAAGAGGTGACTAGCACGAGATTCACCAAAAGACAACCACGGAGCAAGCTAGCGAGGTGCTTTCGGGGACCTCGGCGGAACGGAGGTCACCTCTATTGAGGATGTTGTTTTGGTGGAGGACGATTTGTTGATGAGGAAGTTGTCTCTAATGCTCGTGTGGTTGAACCTATCCTTCTCACAATGTAAGACCGCCTCTCCATTCGACGACCGAGGTCAACATAGAAGAGCCCCGGGAGGATCCATCTATGGAGATAACGCCTCCTCGGACCCTACACCTAGGGAGGGAGAGGACCTCACATGCCCTCCAATACAAACCACGACAACAAGACATCGCGGCCGTAAGTCCTATGAAAGGTCATCGGTCGATGTGGAGCGCGTCCGCGGCTAGGATGGAGCGTAGCGCCGCGGGTCCTCCAATACACCCCTCTTCGCCACCTCCCGTGATATCAAGTCGCCATCGTCGACGCAAGTCCTATGATAAGTCTTCGCCGTAGAAGTGGGCCGCCTTGCTCGACGTGGTGTGTTAGGGGATTTGGGCATTGTTGGGAAGGATGGGAAGCTCGATGACGACGCAATTCAAGAAGTCATGGTCTTTTTGAAGGACCTGTTGCCGCCGCACACCCTCAAATCTTTGATGGGTTTAAAAAGGTCCCTGCCTTCTCGGAACCTTGTGGCGGAGGTCGCTTTGCCTCTTCGTCATATGTTGTAGGGTTTTTTCTTGTTGTCGTTGTCGGTAGGCTGTTGTTGGTAGTCGTTTTCGTTGTCTTCGTGTTTCTTTTTGCTGTTTGTGGTCTTAAGGTTGTTGTATTGTTGTGCTCGGCCCGAGCTTACCTTCTTTTAATATAATCGCAGCTCTCCCGCCTCGGTTCGTTTCAAAAAAAGGAAAACCGTGGAATGGGCAGCAAGTAGGGCGTCTGTTTTTTGATAAGCACTGTTTTTGGAAACCGATGTCTTGGCAAAAGTGAGCTAAAACAGTACAGATAAGCACTGTTTTTGGATAGTTTATGGGTAGAGAACATATGGGTTTCGGTCATGCCCTCCAAGGTGGTTTGGATCAAAGGATTTTCATAGAAAATTAAGGAAACCAAAACAATAGAATGGAATCACAGCGTAGCTCCTTGTGCCCCTCTCCCCTCCAAAAAAATATAAATAAAAAAATTAAGCACAGCATAGCTCAGCCGATTAGGTTTCTTGTGATGAAACCTGTCCATTTGTGTTCAGGTTACCAACTTGATTCAAGTGCTTATATTTTTCTGAATTCATTTTACAATTTAATGACACTATTTGTTTCTGGTGGTAGATGAGATTCATGGATCCAAGTTCCAACTCAGTTTCTTCAAAGGTATTGATGATAAGAGAGTAGCTCTTTCCTTTCCTTTCCTTTGGGAGTTGGAACACTAATGATGGCGTCAAGGATAAACATGGTGGTTGTCAGGTTGTCTGAAGAGAGTGGGGAAGAGAGAAGAAAAATAGGACCTGTTGGAGAGTGGAGCTCGATGTGTCTCAAAGATCAAAAACATTATTACTAATACGGGCAAATGAATGGTGTCAATAGGTTTTGTGTCAACCAGTAAGATGCCGTAGGTAGATGGTAGTTCATGGGTCTCGTACATCAATGTGATGTGTAGTTTGATCCATTGTTTTTTTTTTTAACTTAGTTTGATCCATTGTTTCCATGGCTTTCATGTCGATGGTCTTGTTTTTGCACCGTCTGCACAGGGTTTGTGTAATTGTCTTGAGCTTTGTTAAGAATTAAGAATAGATTCAGATTTACTAGTTTTTTTTTTTTTTTTTTTTTTTGAGAATGATTCAGATTTACTAGTTGGAATACTCCTATTTATAAACTATGGGGTCAAACCATTTGGAACCAGACCAAGGCAGCCCACTCCAAACTGGCCGAACTTCTCTATCCTAAGCCCAATCCGTAGGCAACGAACCAAAACGGGCCGAAAAGGAATGCCATGACCCATAGAAAAGAGTCTGTCGGCCCTTTTACGGCCCCAAAAAAAAAAAAAAAAAAAAAAAAAAGTTGGCCCTTTTCACCCAATCGGCACGTACCCTAGAATTTAAGGTCACCATGCAAAATTCAAGGGGAAGTGACTATGCATCGTTCGACCGTTTTCAATTTGAGTTTCAAGTAGATTCTTTTAACTATAAAAACAGTACACGTGGGCATGGAGTCGAAGGTATTAGTAACTATACAAAACAAAAGACAAACAACTAAGATTTCACTGATTTTTCCATGCGGATTCCGGAATGAAAGCTGATAACAAATGAGCACATACCGTGCTACCCACCTAACAAAACTAGGCTGGAGGACGCAAAGCCCATTAAGAAAAGCCAGCCCGAAAAAAAAAAAAAACCCAACCGAATACATGAAAGAAAAAACAGTTGATAGATGAATAGAAATTTCAAAATTCAAAATAAGTTCCTTGATTAAAGATGTAACAAATATACATATGAAATCATTACTCTTTATCACAAAGGTGCTCATGTATTTGAAGGTGCAATGCTTGTTATTGTTTTATCAATAATTAGTCTAATCAAGTGAACTTTTTTTTTTTGACAAACAATCAAGTGAACTTTGGCGCACCCCAAAATTTTCTAGACCATGTCCTCTACTGTTGCACTTGCAATGCCTATTCTATTAATTAGCTTGATTTATACTCCAAATTATAAGTTGTTATGGCTTTTCACATATTTTTTGCTACACACTTAGATACACATTATGTCTAGATATAAAATATAAAATACAAATATCTAGAAAAGTTAGAACGACTTATAACTTGGAAAAGGAAGGAATGTATAAACGAAGACTTTCTAAGTAGTTGGAAGCTTATTGGGCCCCTAAAGCATCAACCCCAATGCATAGTTAAAGGTCCTCAAGGTTTAATGGGTCCAATTGATTGATTGGTGATCTAAAACATTCCATGTTTACAGCATTCTGGCTGGGAGCCCATGATGGCTCAGAGTATTTTTGGATTTTTCTTTTTGGTTTCGGTTTATGTATTTGTTTGTCACCATCCATATATATTGTAAAGTTTAACCATAGTTTTTTTAGTGTATATTTTTTTTTATATTGAAGGGTGCGTGGAAAGATTTTAGAGGGAACTTTAAAACTTCAAGATTCTTTTAGCAGGTGGGTCTTCCTAAGCACTGATTATAAATATGCACCCTTCAATATGGGATCCAAACAGACCTGCTAATTATTAGTTAGGAGGCTGCTACCTTAGTTCCATTAGCTAGTTTAAAGTTGCTAATAGGTCATAAGAATATCTCCAAGAGGTTCTAAAACCTACCTTCCAACAACTCCCCAATCAGCAATAACTCTTTATCTCAATTACCATCATTTCCACACTTGGGAAAATCGATCCAATCGTGCGGGCATATTCAATCAACTGATGTAGAGGTGGAAGGATGTGGAGAAGAACAAGGAGAATGGATAGAGTTCCCAATGCAAATGTACATGAGAGAAAGAAATAAAGTATAAAAATGGCTGCTGATATGATTTCAAATTAGAGCAGGATTCCTATTGCAAAATCGTCTTCGTGCTACCTCATAGCAGCGAGATATTGGAAATGGTTAGAGGAAATGAACAATGATCTTCCCTACTGTTTTAAAGGCTTGAAAAATTCATTGATTTACCTAATGTTTTTTTTTAAAAACTATTGAAGATATTTTAATATAATAGTATATATAAATCTTCAAGATGTTTTTATCTCTTCCATATTGATAGGAATAGAGATTTTGATGAAAAATTTTCTCTAATAACTTCTTTAATGAGATCTTCCAAAATTGTTATCCTTTGTACCGGATTTTCACCGATCAAAGACAAAGAACATATTTCACTCTCTAGATTGTGTACAACATATGTAAAACATTTTTTCTATGAAACAATATAAAAAGCAGATTTTTTATATTGAAGTGTGCGTGGAAAGATTTAGAGAGAAAAACCTCAAGATTCTTTTAGCAGGTGGGTCTTCCTAACCAGGGACCGTCTTATATTGATATCACTACGCAGCCCAAACCCATCTTCATCAACAATCCACATCTGACAGCCAAACAACACACGCAGTCCTTCACGCTGTCAAATTCTAAAAAAAACGCTGTCAAGCGTTAGCAGTTTAGCACTCAGCTGGATGCAGGCTGTCAGCACTTGAGCACGGCTGTCTACGGGCAGAACCAGCTAATCGCACGGGTCAAATTAACAAAGACAGATCAAACACCACCACCACGGGTAGTACAAATGGGGACCCAACCTAACCCGTCAGCAACAGCTTGGTAGCCTGGCAGGCCGCGGGCAGCGGCCGCCGGCCGGCCAGAGCCAGCCAGCCAGCCAGGCTCTCTCTCTCTGCCCCCAACAGCCCCCGTGTTTTAAGCCAGGCAATCAATCAAGCGCCAGTGAACGATCGATGCTGTATGCATCACGCAACACCAGCGAAGCAGCGCGCAGCTAGCCAACCACACGGGCGAATCACTGAGAAACGCCAGATGGTTTCCAGCCAGACTCCTTTGTTTCCAAGACTCGATCGCCTTCCCTACCTACCTACTACCTGCCTCAGATCCTCCTCGTTGTATATAACACCCAAGTGACTTCATCCACCTCCATCCGCGATCCAACGCGAGCTCGCTTCACACGGCCTCCAAAGCTAGCTAGCTTCTTGCTCGCTGCACTCGCAAGCAATCCATCTCGTCGTTCCACTACCAAGAACGCACGAAGCAAATGGCGGCCACTCTGAAGCTCAGGATCCTCACCGTGGCCGCGGCCGTCGCCGCCGTCGCCTCGTCGTCCCTGGTCGGCACGGCCTCAGCGGCTGAGGGACCGGCGCCCGCCCCGACGTCCGGCGCGTCCATGGCCGCGCCGGCTTTTGCCGCTGCGTCCTTCACCGCGCTTGTCTTCGGCTACCTCTTCTAAACGCCGTGGATGTACATGCGCGCGTACGCCTAGGCCATGTCGTGTGCCAACTTGTCTGCTTGCTCAGATTCTCTCTCTTTTTATCCCCTCATGTTTTGGACTTCTGGTGCGTGTATGGGTGGTATGTAATTACGTGTTCATTTTTTTTATTATGGGTATGAGTCTTGTAATTAGTACATGGATATACTATGTATGTATAGAGAGCTCCAGTTTGGTTCTTTTCACACTGTTGAGAAACGCTAATCGGAATAGGAGTACTTTTGGATTCAGGTCTTAGAATTTGCGCTCCTTATGGCAAAGGCAACAGTTCGTATAGCAATGGTTTGGCACTGGCAACAAACGCCTTACGAAATCGGCTTGTTTCGCTGATTGTTTCTACGGTCGATGTTGTTTTGTCGTGAGAGAGAACACTTTTTAGCATGGTTGATAAGTTCAAGCAAAACATAGCAACGAAGACCCTTTGTTAGTCAATATATTGCCAGGCAGAAGCCGACCAGCCTGCAACTACAAGTCACGTTATCCACGACCATGCATCTTTAGTGGTTTGTACACACCTCTACAGGTTTAATTTCTATTATTGAAACCACAAGAATATCACTCTAACCAATTGAGTTGTCCTTAGTATCTCGTGACTTCAATTTCTTTTCATCCCAAGGTACCCTTATCATTCGATCCTGTAAGCACACCGAAGACACCATGTGCAGGGCATCAATAATCGAGTGACTCCCATTGAATATAGCTCTGGTATAAGATGACATGATAACATGAATGTACTAGTACTACCATCAGTGAAGTACTGACAAAATAAATCGAATTACCCTATTAATGAAATACTGAAATACAACTAGCTAAGTTCTCATGTATATTCATGACATTTTCACATCTTGTGCTTATATATGTAGTTCACATGGCTGTGATTGGATATAGGCTTCTTATTTGTCATGTCCGCTGTAGCTCAGCCATCCTTTTCTTTTCCTCTGGCTGGTATGAGATGAGATCTGTTATGAGTGCGAGGCATCGGAAATTATGTTGTGAGTGACTTCATGGTACTCTGTGAGCTAGTTCCAGGAAGAGGGTGCCCAAAAACCGTGCGTCGCGGTTTCGACTCCATTTTCTTTATTGTTGGGTGGTTCCTCTGGAAGGAACGAAATGTCAGGACTTTTGTTGCCAGGGCTGCTACAGCACCACAGCTCGCTTTGATGATTAAGGACGAGGCCTCGGCCTGGTGCACCGCGGGCAACAGGAGATTGGCAGAGTTGCTCGCATGGGCTGGCTTGTAGATTATCTAAGCTGTTTAGTCGCACAACTATTTGCAATGTAATCACTATCAGGGAATCTAGTAGAATTAGGTGCTCTTTTCGGTAACCCATGATTACTACTTGTATTTTGTTTGAACTTTTCTCTGCTTAATGAAATACACGCAATGGCGTGGTCTCAAAAAAAAAAAAAAAAGTTGCTGAGTTGCTATATTGGTCCTTCGTGGTGCAAGGCACTGTGCAATGTTCTAGTATGGAATGTGCGGCGTCTGAACTGTGAGCATAGAGGTGTTGTGCGTGAGTTCCAGGAACGTCTTGCTGTTTTTGGCAGTCTCCATGAGAGCAATGTTGTGGTAATGTCGCAAGACTTGATCTATGATATGATGGGAGCCCACTTTTTGATTATTTTGCTCTCCCAGCTGTGGAAGCCTGTGGCTACATCCTGGTTGCTTGGCGTCCTTGTGACATATTGGGATGGCTCTCGTATGTCGTCCGCCCAGTTCTCAGTCACGGTGAAAACTAACGTCGTCGTGCTCAGTCAATGCCTCAATGGTGGTGGCTCACAGTTGATTATAGTCCCTCCAATGACGCCGGCAATCAATCAAGCGCAAGTGAACGATGATGTATGCATCTCGATCGTCCGCCCAGTTCTTCCTCGCAAACAATCCATCTCGTCGTTCCACTACTAAGAACGAAGCAAATGGTGGCCACTCTAAATCCCATTGAGACTGGCCTAATTAAGATCAAACGAAGATTGCAATAAAGATCTTCGTTAGTCAATAATGCCAGGCAGAAGCTGAGGTCAGCCTGCAAGAAGTCACGTCATCCACGACTATGCATCTTTAGTGGTCTATACACAGCTCTACAGGTTTAATTTCTTTTATTTATTTTCTCGAACGTGCTCATTGCACGTAATTCATTAAGGAGGAGGAGTAGAGTCCAATACATAAAAAATACAAAGGTAGCTAGCAGTAGTAATCTACTGATTACTAAAGCAACTCGCCGTGTGGCACCACGCGGTTGTGATTTACATAATGGATTTGTGACCAAATCACAATGAACCTAGCTCGTGTCGCCTACCAACCCGCTCAGGTTCAGGTTCCAAGCCACCAGGTCAAAATCATCGCCAAGCAGGGCCTGCAGCGCCACCTCCCTGCGGGGTGTCGGAGGATCCACAAAGGCCGCCAAAAGATTTTCATCCATAGTTTCCGAGGGTTGGACGACGACCCCAACTCGTAGCCGCGTTCTGCTGGAGCGTGGCGTTAGTCGCGCGAGGCTTCGGGCAAGCGTCGCGTTGTGCCTCGGCGTTCTTTGGCGGCGCGACTGCGCAACTTTGGCCTCTCCTTGAGCAATGGGGAGTCCATTGGAATGCACACATGTTCCTCGATCTCCAGAGTGATGGCTGCGAGCGAGGACCGTTGGGGGTTACCACCACCGCAACCTCCGTCGTTTCAGTAGGCAAAAGGGGCTCCACCAGCACTGCATGAGGCACCGACAAAGGCATGGTGTCGACATCTGCAGGGAGCTCAGACATGAGGGCCGCAGGTGTCTCGTTGAACAAACAATCCACCAAGGCGTCCTCGCCAACCACCGGCGCCACGATATCGACCCGGATGCGGCGACGGGGGGGGCAGCGATGTTTGGGCCTCCAAGAAGACAATTGTCGAAGTAGATGGGCATGCGGCGAGGGACGCAACAAGCTCATCAAGCATCGGGTGATGCCTCGCCGGTGCGCATTTGAGGCAACCAGACGAAGGTGCACCGGCAGATGATGTGGTCCACCGCCAAACAATTGAAGCGAGACCAATAAGAGCGGGCGGAACCGCCGACGGCGAGGGTGAGGCAGGGCACGACGGCGCCCACGCCGACGCTCGGACAAGCGTGAAGCCGTCGGGCGTCAACTGCGCGCACGCCGAGGAATGTGGTGTCGAGGTAGCCCATGGGTAATTTAACGGTGTCGAGGTCGCCTGGCGTTTTCATGAACAAGATGGCGACCGTCCAGCGGCGCGATGCCCGATGACGCCGACCGAGCCTCTTGTGCACGGGCACGCTCTTAGCGGCCATGGGCCAAGCCGCCATGCGCGCAGCACCCTAACGGCCGGATGTGAGGGCGCCGGCGGAGGACGCGCCGGTGTCCTCGCCCTAGCACTAACGACGATGGCGCCGCCTCTTCTTGTTGATTGCCACCGGGCTTGGTGTCGGGCCAGCACCCCTAGAGCCCCGATGGAGAGAGGCCCGATAGCCGCGGGCTTGCGCGGCCACGCCGGTTGGGGTGTTGATGAGGCAGTCGGTAGGGGCTCGTCGTCGGAGTCTTCGCGGAAGCCCTCGTCATCCCACCGATGGAATTTGGGGCGGCCCTCGTAGGCACCACCGGGGTAGAAGGGTGCGCATCGAGAGAGAGCTGTCTCAAAGTCGGCGAAGCAGCATAAGCCTGGTCGTCGTCTTCTTAGTCCTCCTCCTCGCCCTCTGTGATGTCCTCGATGAGGAGCAGCTCAGGCCGGCTTGTGCAGACCAACGCGACCGTTGCCACGGTGACCCAAAGTAGGTAGCGACTGACATGGGCCCGCCCGGAGCACTTGCCCCCTCACTAGACGCCGAGGTGGAGGCCCCCGGCTCCAGGGTGGCCGCTGGGATGGAGATCGGCGAGGGGGAAGGAGGGTCGCCGTCGCCTGGGGACGGAGACACTCAGGAGGGTGCGGTTCCAACGGCTCCATCTTCGTGCTTGCTGTTCTCGCATTAATTTCTTTTATTAAAACCATAAGAATATCACTCTAACCAATTGAGTTGTCCTTAGTATCTCGTGACTATAATTTCTTTCACCCCGAGGTTCACCAGGTACCCTTATATCATTTGATTCTGTAAGCAGTACTGAAGTCTGAAGACACCATGTGCAGGATAACATGAATGTACCAGATGTAGTACAAGATGACATGATAACATGAATGTACTACCATCAATGAATTACTCATAAATAAAATAAATTGAATTACTCATTAATACTAGTGGCTATAAGCACTTCTCACATATATTCATGACATGCACATCGTCTTGTGCTTATATATAGGTACACCCGTGACATTCACGTACTCGTGCATATATATGTAGTACACACATGGCTGTGGCTGGATATAGGCTTCTTATTTGTCATGTCGGTTGTAGCTCAACCACCTTTTTTTTGTGCTCTGGCTGGTATGAGATGAAATCTGTTACGAGTGTGAGGCATCGGAAATTAGAGGTGTTGTGAGTGAGTTTACGGTACTCGTTGTAATCACAGAGAAAGTTCAACGTAGTAATGGGCTAGCTGCGTGTCGAATCGCTACATCGGTGCTTCAGGGAACAAAGCAATGCTCTAGTATGGAATGTGCAGGGTCTGAACAGAAGCGCGTACTTCCTGGATTTGTCCCTGTTTATTGTCTTCATGAGAGCGAAGTTGCGGTGATGTCGCAAGACTTGATATATAATATGATGGGAGCCGACTTTGATTATTTTGCTCCCCCCAGTTGTAGAAATCTGTGGCGGCATCCTGGTTGCTATGCTTGGCGTCGTTGTGATATATTGGGATGGCTGTCGTGTATATATGTCGTCCGCCCAGTTCTCGGTCACGGTGAAAACTAACGTCATTGCGCTCAGATGTAAGTCAATGCCTTAATGGTGGTGGCTCACAGGGATATATGTATAGAGACATGCAGTTTGGTACTACTCTGTTGGATTCAATTGTTGGAATTTTCACTAATCTCCTCTCTTTGTGGCAAAGGCAGAAGTTGGCATTGGCAACAAACGCCTCAGAAAATAAAGACCTCTTTATTAGTCAATGCCAGCCAGCAGTGAGCCATCCTGCAAGAAGTCACATTATACACGACTATTTTTTCAGGAATCAGGAAGAGCCAGTTGCCCCTCGTGTAATTTTATTAAATGGTTAAACAGTAAAATACAGAAGAAAAAAAGGAAAAGCAAACAGCAGGCCGCAAACAGCGTTATGCACGACTATGCGTCTTTAGAGCATCTCCAGGTGCATGCCCTCAAATCGAGGCCTCTAAAATCTAATTTGCATGCCAGTAAAAAAAATTAGGGGCTTAAATTTTTTTTTTTTTTTGAGAATTACACAAGACAACGCAAACGCTCACACACGCACGCCACACTCACCCCCTATGAACACACGCGCACCAAAACCCTACCCCTATGAAGCACCTCCGCGTGGGCAAACCGGCAGATCTGGAGATTCTCGAAGTCACCATAGGCGTCGCCGCCGACGGAACGTCGCTACCACTTAACGCATAACGTACGGTAAATCCCGAGAAAATCCAAAAAGCGGTGTGGAAGACTGGGATTTGAACCCCGATGGAGTAGAAGTTGGTTTCAACTCCAGTGGAATCCAAAGCTCAGGACCCTATCCGTCCGTTTCTGCCTTCTTCTGTGTGCCTCGCCCGTGCCGCAGCCTGTACGCGACGCCGTGCCGCTCCGGCCCGCGCCGCCGGCTGCTTCCGCCTTCGCCGGCGCGGCCCGCTGCTTCCGCCTTCGCTGGCGCGGCCCGCTGCTCTCACCTTCGCCGGCGCTGCCTACTGCTCCTGCCCTCGCTGCCGCGCTGCTCCGGCCTTCTTGAGAGACGCGAATCTGTACAGGCTGGCAGCGGAGGTCGACCTCGGCCCGGACAGTGGTGAGCACTACATCAACCCCAACGTCAAATGTCCCTCCTCACTCCCTGTCCTGATTGCTCACAGTTGCAGACTTCATCCATCGTGGCTATCTGATGGCGAAGTTCATCCTCAATTCAATGCGTACAGCAGTAATCTTTCAGACAGCAAGCAAACCTGCTCTGTTTCGTGCTGCACTATAGGGATGAAATGCTTCTGATGAACGAAGGTCTTAAATTAGAGCCTGTACACTTAAAGATGAACAATGATTGAGCATCTGTGTTTACATTTTGCAAGTGGCTATTTATTCCCAGGCTGATGTCTCATGCGAAATTCATTCAGTCAACAGCACATTGCATACATTTGCTCACAAATTACATACTCATCTGTCGGTCTTCCTTTTAAGAGTTCTTCCTCTATATATAGCTACAGGCCTTATCATTTTTAAGTCGAATAGTAATTTTCTTTTGGACAAGTAGAGCTTATCATCTAGTACCTTATTTTGAAAATGCAATTCAATGCAAATTATCTAAGCTTCGATGTCTTTTTTTAGGTTAATTATTCAGTTATGCTGCCTTCAGTATGCAGCTGGAAACATGTTTTTTACTGAATGCACTTGCTGAGTGCACTTGTGGACCTACACTTTCTGATCATTTGCTGAATGTAGCTGCCATATTTTTTTTACTGAGGAAGTGCACTACTAGTAGCTAGAAAACAGGACAAGTGCCTTCAACAGATGCAGTTTAGTGAATCTGATCGAATTATTACTGCATACCTACAAGAGATGGCATGCCTGACAGCTACAAAGCTCTGAAGCTTAATGATTTGGATCCATTTTCTGGAAATGCCAGAAATGCTTACTGATCAGTCTCCTTACTGAAAAGAAAGAAAAAAAGATAGATTGCCCAACAACTGTCAGTTCAGACTTCAGAATTGTGAAGCGCCCCCTGAACACCTGAAACAACAAGCTGGCATGCTATCTGGAATCATCAACTTATAAATGATGGGAACACCTTTCATCTATATATAGAGCTATTTTAAACACAGCTATATAGACAGAGCTGTAGTGAGTAATAACAGGTTCCTCTCTGAAATCACAGATAGCCAGCAAACAACATCTTCTCACAGCCACACATCACTCACTGATTATTGTGATAATAAAAGCTAAAATGATGACACTGAAGTTGTATAGCAAGGATGACTTGAATACAATATTCAAATGATGATAATAAAAAGCTCTTCCATGTATTATAGGGCAACAATACATTCTGTAGCCACACTGTCACAGGCAAGGTTACCACAAATAAACATCAATCAACTTGGAGCTTGGCCAAACAGGACCTGAGCACTATAATTCAACTTGGAACTCAGATATATTAGAATGACTACATTACTACAATGGGAATCACATTTTTTATCCTTAAAATCCAGTGTTTCAAGAACATCCTGCCGAAAGTGCCAAGTGGAGGCTGGTCGTTGGCGAGCCGATGAGTGAAGCCGCTGCTAGCACTGTCGGGAGAAGGCATCCTGCCATTGCTACCGCCGGGAGAAGCGCCTTCTTGGCGACGAGGTAAGGCTGCGGCCGACGCCATCTGTCGAGAGGAAGCCACCGCCGAGAGGAATCGAACAGGTTGGCGATGAGGCGATTTAACGCATAACGCCTCGCGTGGCACCCACCGCCGACGGGGAGGCAGTCCACCTCCGGAGCCCGGCCGCCATGGCACTAACAAGTAGTAGTACATCAAGAATCAGTCCGAGAAAAACACGAAGGTACCAAGTGATTTGGAAATTGAACCATAGCATGGCATGGCGTGCAAGATGATTCAAAGGCAACAAAACTCAACTCCTACATGAATCAAGGTAACAAGAACCATACAAAATCATGGCTAGATTTCAAGAACATGCAAATACCATCTCGAAACTAAATGGACGGTTAGCCCGTAGCAGCCCATGGCTGTTGGTGTGATGTTCTTCAAATCTAGGCTGCGGAGTGAGCATGTAGTCACCTCGGCCGCGGACCAGCGGGGAGGAGACGCCGCGGCGGCGCGCGCGACCCGCTTGCCGATCCGTGGCGCTGGGAGACGACGCCGGGCGGCGGCGGGCGCGGCGGGGACGGTTGTCGATGCGGGCCGCTGGGAGGCGAGGGCGGGCGGCGGGACGGCGCAGAGTGGCGAGGTCGTGGGCGTGGTGCCGCCAGCGCGCCGGCTGGTGGAGAAATGCCGGCGGCGCGGGCGGCGGCGTCTGGGCGGGTAGCGCCGACGGGAAAGAAAGGAATAGGGAGCACCAGGTATACGGGGTCAAAACTAAAATTTGGGATTTTTAAAATTTAAGGTCTCATTAAGGGGCTCCATTGAGTTGATTTTTGCTCAAAGCCCCTAGAATTTAGGGTAGGGGTTCAAATGGGGGCTGGGTTGGAGTTGCTCTTATAGTGGTTTAAACATCATATGTTTGGATCTTGGTTAAGGAGGTTTACTCGGGAATAAGATGTCAAATAATTGTGGGAATGGCGGCCATGTGTTGGGCCATATGGTTGAATAGAAATGATGGTGTGTTCCAAAGAAAAGTGACTAACTCCTTTTTTGCGGGTAATTTTCAGGGGCACCTATTGGATGCGCAATGGTTCCTGCTGTCAAAAGAGGAAGAGGGAAGATCGATGATTGATGGCGGCGAACAACTAGAGGGATTGGTGCTTCAGTTCTTTGGCTCCAGGTATTGGAGGAATCAGAAGAAATTGGAAGTGTAATGCTTTATTGTGGTGTTTCTCTGAAGCTGTTGTCTAGTGCTGTGCAGTTTAAGGTCGCTGGAATATTGTGGTGGCTAGTAAGCTATTTGGTTCATGGACGATGTTACAGTTTAGTTTGCTTGTAAGGTTTCAGTTTGTTGTCAGGTCTGGTCCGCTTAGCGGAATTCAGTTTGCCGTCAAGTCTTGTCTGCTTAGCGGAATTCTGGGTTAAGTCCCTTTTGTAAGTGTCAAGCTCTAAGCATTCAGTGAATGCGAGGACTGAGATATTCTATTCCATAATCTAAAAAAAAACATATGTACATGTTTCTTCCAAAAAACCGACATCTATACATGTTTAATTCTTCTGTCAAAACTTGCAGAATATCACCCTACTCAATTGAGTCGTCCTTGGTATCTCGTGACTTAATTTGTTTCATCCCAATGTTCACTAGATACCTTTATCGTCATTCGATCCTGCAAGCACCGAAGGCACCATGTGCAAACATCAATAATAATTTGATTCCTACTGAATATAGCTGGTACAAGATGACATGAGGAAAAAATAAATTCCCTACCTATTAGTGAAATACTAAAATACTAGGTAAGCTATCATATATTGACGGCATTCACATCTCGTGCATATATATAAAGGTCGATATGACAGGCTCAATAGGATTCTTATCATCATGTCCATTGTAGCCTTGCCACTTTTATTTGCAACCTACGAGGGAGGGTGAAGAAGACAGACAAGAGAAGTTTGAAATTCTAGCTCTGGCTGACATAAGATGAGATCTGTCTCGAGTGCTAGGTATTAGAAATTAGAGGAAGTGAAGCCAATATTTAAGGCTTACTAGTTCATCTACCCGTGCTGCCGCATGGGTTAGGTTCTTCCTTATGGGCTTACTTTGTGATACTTAAGCAAAGAGAACCATGTTTAATATATATTTAAATAAAATTATTGCATTCAATTTACTTGAAATGGTCAGAACTGCTTATTAGGTTTCATGGAAATACCATTGAAACTGAATTATTTATCTATATCATCTCTGTTTGTTGATATGTGCACAAAAAAGTATAACATTAGATGATGTTTTTTAAGGAGTACCTCATTGTTTGAATTTTTAATGGACTTTTTTTTCCCCTCTTTGTGCCTTTTTTTTTTGCTGGATCTAGTCTTGTTTCCATGTTTCATTTGCTAACATATTTATTTCATGCAAACAATTTAAACAGTTATATTGAAGAAAATTATAGTTAACCTAATAATTGAAGATAGAATGTGTTTGTTAATTTCCCTACATTATTTTCTGATTTAAGCACATCAGTGATGTCAAGACCCACTTTTCCTTTGTCTCTGCTTGGTAGGTCCTCAAACTATGGACACACTTTATTATTTTGCACACAATGGAAATAGAATAGACATTGTGATGTGATTTAGTACACCTTTGCAACCAACCTGCTTTTGTGCTTTCTACAATCAATACTTTCTTGGCAAATGTTCCATCACTATCTGAACCTTCACTCTTAGGATTTACTGCTATAGTGAAGTTATGTTAAATAAATGGGCTCTAAAAAAGTATAACGCTCGAGAAGTGTTACTTTTTAATTTATCACGTAAGTTCTTGAGCTACATTTTTGTTTTATCAAAAGTAGTCTTGAAACTGTGTAATTAGGTCTCCAATTTGTGAAGTTGTAGTTTGTCAATATGAATTGACAAATCAATGTTTGACCCTATATTTTCTGGATCTATTTTGATACTTATTTATTGTCATAATTGTCTGAGGTGATCAACGGATCTACTAACTCGCTAATTAGCATCCACGTGTTCTTTTTCAAAACGCATGCGAGTTGGGGTTGATGTTGATCTCTTACTTCAAGCTTAATTTTGTATATGTAAATAAAATTCCCTTGTTAGTTATAAAAAAGTAGTAATCAAACAATTTATCGAGTTTCCAATCACCTTTACTACAAAATTTGCATTAATTGTGGCTTCAACAATAAATATCTTATCCTGTAAACACATAAACATGTCATTTGTGTTCATGTAAGCGTTTTGAAAGTAGTGCATAATGATCAAACATACGCATACCTAATTTCATGAGTCGTACAAAATCAAACCTAATTCTTAATTCAGAGATGATGTAGATAAATAATTCAGTTTCAATGGTATTTCCATGAAACCTAATAAGCAGTTCTGACCATTTCAAGTAAATTGAATGCAATAATTTTATTTAAATATATATTAAACATGGTTCTCTTTGCTTAAGTATCACAAAGTAAGCCCATAAGGAAGAACCTAACCCCGTGCGGCAAAGACGGGTTGATGAACTAGTTTTTTAATAATGGCCGTACTTTTATCTCCTCCAATACGTGGTTTATGTTTTTCTAGGATTTTTTTAATTTATAATGGCAGAGGTGGGTAATTTTCTAGATAATAGCAAAAACAGATCCAATGGTCATAGATGGCTATAGATAGGATTTGATGGCTAGATGATTCGATTAATGTGATAATTTCTAGCATTTATCTTTTTTTCTAGAACATCTAGAGAGAATTAATGTGGAGGCTCCGTGTGGGTAATTTTCTAGATAATAGCAAAACAGATCCAATGGTCATAGATGGCTATAGATAGGATTTGATGGCTAGATGATTATGATGAATGTGATAATTTCTAGCATTTATTTTTTTTTTCTAGAACATGTAGAGAGAATTAATGTGGAGCCTCCGTAGGAGCCTCCAATTAGTAATAAAGTAAGATTTGGTGAGGTTTAGGAGGCTCCAACTCACATTATGAAGAAGCCCATATAATACCTTGCTTTACAGTTGTCCTTCTTTGTACGATTTAAATTTTTTTAATTGAAAACAAAGTATTTACCGTGAATAATAGTGGTACTACAATGGAGTTACATGTGAAGCCATAGCTTTTGAACTTCGTCAAAGAGGCTCTTAGGTACATGCCTTGTGATTTGTGAAGAAGTTTTGAATCACTGACTCAGGCCCATTGTCGAATCCTACTCAGCAGTTGTCTAATCCTACTCAGCCAAAAAGTACTTATGTATGCCGAACGGGCCAACCTGGTCTTTCACTTATGTATGCCGTAACGGGCCAACCTGGTCTTTCATAATAAAGAGATAGACGGAACTGCTATGAAACGGCTTATTAGCAGATTAATAGATATAACACCCCAAATTTTGCCTCTTTTGAAAATAGAATAAAATGATTTATTTATGTGTTTTTGTGCTCATAAAAATTATAGGAAACACAATATTTTCACTAAATTAAAATTTATCATAGGAAGTAGAAACATGGTTGAGCATTCATGCTGGTGCATAAGATTTATTGAAATGTGTGGTTTCGATCAAAAGTTCAAAAGTATTTAAGATCATTTGAAATCTGATTTAATTAAAAGAAAAGCATTTCTTTTTGTTTTCTCTCTATCACTCTAGTTTTCTGGCCCGTTCTTTTCTACGTGGCTTGTCTCATCACGTAGTCCAGCTTGAAGCTTGGCCTGTCCCTCTTCCTTCTGTATCCTGGGCTGTCGATGCCACTAGCCCATTTGAGCATGGAACTTGGCAGGTGCAGCGTCGCCGTCTTTACGTCGTGTTCGATACGGACTCTAGTCTGATGGCACACCCAATGCTCTATAAAACCTTGAGGTCCCAAACCGTGCCTCTATTTCATCTACGTGCCGCCGGTTTAGCCCCTAGCTACACGCGGTCGACATCACGATCTCGCCGAGCTCGAACCTGCAGCCGCCTGAAACCCTAGACCGCTGCCGTCGGGCTTGGGTTTGCGATTCATCGTCTCGTCACCGCTGCCAAGATCGTTTCCGTTGTCTCGCTGTTCCATCTACATCCAACACAGGCCTCCGCCTCTCTGTCCTGTGCGTCGACGTCCTCCTTCTAAGGTCGATGCCGACATGAAGTACTCGTCGCGGTTGCTTTACGTCCAGGCGTCCAGCGATGTATCCATCGTTGTCTTGACCTCGTGACGTCGTTGGTGAGTCTATCTGCTGATGATCTGTTCTCCCAACTCTCAGATGTCAGTGCTCAAGTTCGTGTATCCTTTGTTTTCGTTGGCACGAGTTCATCTGTTTGCTGTTGCAGGCGTGCCTCCTCCGACCTTGCCCCTTCCTCTGCTCTGCGCAGCACCGAACAGCAGCAGCTCCATCCTGCCAGGGCTGTACAGGAGCAGTACACAAGTTAGAAGGTGACCAAGTCTGTACGTATGAGCTGTCCAGAGGTACAAGATGAGAAAGAACTGTACGTCACCAGTTAGATATCTCTGTCATTCTCATTTATTCGTTTTAGATCCCATTCATCCTTTTGCTAGCTAGGTTCTCACCCCACGCATGTATGCACGTAGACATGTTGTGCTACAACTTCTATCTGAATCGATCCATCCTGATACCCATTGTTAGCTTGTTGATGACGTCATGTCATGACATCACATGTTTTCCTTTTGCCGTTTTCCTTCACAAGAATAAATCTAGGAATACAATCTGAATACACATACACATCTATCACCCTAAGCCATCCAATTCTAGATCAAGGGTCAAGATTAGAAGGTACCCTTTCATTGGCTCTTATTCTAAGAGCACCTCCAAAGCAGGCCGCAAAAAGTTTAACCGTGCCAAGATAAAGTCGAACCATACACACCGTGAGTACCGAACCGTTGTCGTTAGTACAAAAATTCGACGCCAAACTTGGTTCGACTCTTTTAATAAAAAAAAAAAGAATATCTGAACAGTGGCAGGTTGGTGTCGGTGTTCGTAGAGGAATGGAAAAGTGAAGTCGTGCTCTCTCGGCTAGGACCCCACTACAACCGCGGCTCACTTTGTGCCGACCGCACGGTTCGCCTCTCACACTAGAGCATGCGAACCAAGTTTTGTGTTCGGCCGGGCGCCGACCGCACGGTTCGCTCTCACACTAGAGATGCCCTAAAGAGCCCCTCGGCTTTCTTCATAATTTTTGTTGTCAGTCCTCATATCAGTTTCCATTTATTTACAGAACTGCCATCCTGTTTTAAATCTTAATAACTTCTCCGTTTTTAAATCCGATTTGAGCCATTCAACTTTCGTTAGATTCGTAATTCCGTAATCTACATGTTTATATTACTGTAGACAGGTTTTTGAACTTTTAAATTTCGAATTTATATTTAGTTTATTATTTTATTACTAATAAACTTGTAAAATTCATATCTACGCCGCTTTAGCTCCGATTTCGTGATCTTTACGCTTGTATGATCGTAGTGACGTGTAGAATAGTTTTATAAGCTTTTAAACTTGTTTTCCCACTATTGGTGTACTGTTCTAATGGTAGTCTTGTTTGCCATGCATGATTGGATCCATGCGTTTGTGTGTTCTTGATTGGAATTGAGTAGATCGGTGAGTTTTTATGTTGTTGATCTCAAGAAGACCGTGATCTATAAGAAGTTGATGAAGAAGGTGTTTTTGGGAAAGCATTGGACTTGAAGAAAGGATCTATATTTAAGGCAAGTATAGCATGGGACTATCCTTGTTACCTATTCACTTTGTTAATCACTTAATCATATGCATGTGTCTAATTTGTTACCCTTAAGGACATCCTAGCCGTTATCTTGTTCATTGAATCCTATGGGTTATTGCATATGGGTAGTTTTTGCTAGTGCTCTACATAATAATTATGATATGAATGAATATATGATATGATGGTTAATACTTGAATGTTGGCAACATGACTTCGTGAGTCGAGCTCATGCTTTTACATGATGCTCGACTCTCCATAAGGACTTATCCGTCGTGATCATCAGGGATATACAAGATGTGGCTATGGGGGTCACATGGCTCGCTCTAGTCGCTCAGGGGTGTAATGTAACCTCCTAATTATCGGGCCCACTCGCACTGTCTTTGTCCCAAAGACCTTCGCAAATTGTCTTGGATGCACCCAATAACTTAAGAAGCTCGTCAGTGTCATCTGAAACCCCGATTACACCACTCATACCAGATCAACAAAGGAGTAGCTACAACATTACAACATTTGTTACAAAAATACAGATCGAGTGCGGAAGAATAATAACATTAATTTTACAAAATATGAGCAAGTTACTTTTTGAGTAAACTTAACTTAATTTGCGGAAGCCGGGGAAAACTAGAAGAAACCGGATCATGTCGAGCCCACCGACATAACCTTGGTTAACAAAGACGAGTCAACACCGCAACAAGGGTTAACAAACCCCGAGTACACAATGTACTCCCGCAAGACTTACCCGACAAAAAAAGAAAAGACTCTAAGGATATTTGGCTTAAGGGAAGTAGAGCTAGAAAAGGGGAATTTGCGTAAAAGCTTACTACAAGTGGATCCTTACTTTCAAAGTATTTTTAGCATCAATTTTTGTTGAATCATAATAAAGCTAGATTTGCACCTGCTCTATCTCAAACACTTTTTAAGCAACACATCGCAATTTATCTCTCGTGATCTCTTTCCCTTTCATAACCATGAGTAACCTTGTTTCTTCAATTACTACGATGAATGGGCAGGAATCGGGTCCCCTTCTCCGAGAAGCAACGGCGATTCATGAATCGATTCAAAACCCAAACCGGGGATCCCTAACCACACGACATATGTAGTACCCAAACTTGCATATATCAACCTTTTCTCGATTTGTCCAAAACGGAACGAGGCCCCGCGCCACCCGAGAATACCGTACACCTCCAATCCGGGACTTTAACCCACGAGGGTAACATGTACTCCCGCCATCTCTCCACTCCCGGCGCGGGTTGCCATTCCGATTTGGCTCCACCGAGATCCGGCCACGGAGTATGTGGTTAGTTAGGTCGACCGACGGGGGTGACAACTGCGGCCCGCCTTTTCGCCGTAAGGCCTCAGCGCGAGATGCGCTCAACACGTCCCGATTTCACTCAAGCCAAACAACGGACGGTCCTTAAACGACCAACACGGGACAAGCACACAGCTAGGTATCCCGCCAGGCTTTCAACCTACGCCCCGTCCGATCTCAAATTCATCACTACCATACTTATTCTCATGAACCACCATCGTGGTGTTCTCTTTTTCCATAGCCAGGAGGAACAAAGATAAAACCTATATCTCGCGAATGATGAAACCATCACTCGACTTCTACCGAAGTCTAGGCATTACTAAGCATAAAAGATCGACCTACACATACTAGTGGGATAAATCCTGAATAAACGTAGATCAAGGTAATCATGCCAAGAACGGTATCAACCAACTCCTACTAACTTAATGCACATTGCACTAGACTTAAGGTGAATAAAACATTTATAAAATAACGAAGGGTTTATGCTCAGGGGCTTGCCTCAGATTGCGAGGGAAAAGTCGATTCCTTAACGAGATCACCCGAAGTCATACTTGACATTATCCTTGTCGACGGACGGATCTTCTCCGAAGCTTGATCATCGCAAACCATATCAACACCCTCCCCAAAGCTTCATCAACACGATCCGACTCTCTCTCTCGTATACTCTACACGTAGATGATGATGCATGCTTTAGCATGACGGAAGGGTAAACATGATGCTTGATGAATGCATGAAATGATAAACAACTTGAGTATAACTTTCCTTCACGATAAAGTTGCAACCCAACAAAACCAACTTGTTGAACTACTCTAAAGATATCATCACCATTGCCTAAGGAGTTCTCAAGGACCACTTGATTGTGATATGATCCAAGATTCACAAAACAACCCAAAAGTCACACAAAAAACCTAATCTATTTAACACTAAACAATTTTAAACCACATAAAAATAATAGGGCTTAAGATAGAAAATAATTTAAACATTTCAAAAACGACTCCAAACTTTTTTATACAAGTAGGATACATCATAAAAACAGTACCAAATAAATTTTCAAGATTTTTGGATAAATAGAAAAATTATTAAAAATCCGGGAAGATGCATTTTTCAATTAAAATTTGTATTTTTAAATCATGCAAGAACTACTCAAGATCAAAGTTTCAAATTTTTTTTCATGGATTCATATACTCATAAGAAGCTTCTACAAAAATTTTCAGAATTTTTGAAGCTAAACTTGAATTTATATAAAAATAACAAGAATCAAGACTATACACATAAAAGAAATTGAAAATTCATTTGCTAAAAAGAAAAGGCCATCGGGCCTAAAGCGGCCGGCCGTAAAAGTAAAAGCCGCCCGCCTGGATGAACAAGAAAAGGCCGACCCAACTACGGCTGCCCCGAACCTTGACTTGACTTTTTCAAAAGACCCTTAAACTTTTAAGAAATTACAAAAACAAGACAAAACACTATTTACTTGAGTCACAAGACTTCTCACCTAGCTCCTCGAACTTTGTCGATTTTCCAATCAGGTCCTTCCTTTACTTCTTTTTCCTCTTCTCTTCTCCTTTCTTCGTTCTGCGGAGCACGAGGGGAGGATGCGGGCGTCGGCCGGCCGCCTCGGCCGGTCGACCGTCGGGCGGCGTAGAAGGGCGCCACGACCCGCGACGGCGTCGGGCGCCCGCCGCCCCCCTAGCCCGGTTGGAGGTAGCCGTGGGGGCTGGCCACCGCCAGCGGCCGGCCGGGGCGGCGGCCATGGCGTGAACGGCGGTGGGCGGCTCGCGGCCAGCGAGGAGGCGGAGGGAGGACAGAAGCGAGGCGAGGGGCGTGCGGGGGCGCGGGTGGAGGCGGCGATGGTGGCCCCGGGATGGAGGGAACGACGACGGCCATGAAGCTCGGCCGGCCGTCCATGGCTGACGCTCGTCGGTCCTTGCTACGGCGGGGCAAAAACCGAGGGAATCGCGAGCCAAGCGAGGGAGAGTGAGGCGGGCTGTCTCTGGACCTCTACGGATGGCCGCGGAGCTCGGTGTAGCGCCACACGAGGAGGAGGTGGACGTGGCAAAGAATGGCGTGGGCGCCTGACACAAAAAATCCATTGAGGCATTACATCGAACAGTTGACACGCGTGTAAAAGAAGGTCGGTTTGGATGTCGGTTTGGGCTATTTCGGGCCGAATTTGGAGATGGGCCAAAAGACAAAAATGTTCTCCACCGATCAATCTTCATTTTTCATTAAAGGCCCATGGTCATTAGCTGCTCGGATTAAGAGATAATGATCTCCAAAGATGGCATTGTCAACGGCTTAACAATGATTAAAAATCGCTGTCAAAACCTTGTCAAATCAAACCGTTCGATCTCAACTTTTGATATGTTGGTCCTTAAAGCATAAACTCAAATCCATATTTTTGGTCCAACTCAAGTTACTTAGTAAAATCTCGAGAACGCGAGACGCCGATCCATATTCATTGTTTTTCGGACTTAGAATATTCTAAGTTCGAATTTAGCATTTTCTTTCAACTTGAGGGTGATATTTGAGGCACTTAGAAGCTAAAACATGACTTGACCCAAAAATAACTTTTGTTGTACTCCTCCAAATCTCCAATTTGGCTTAAAGGTCAAACTTCATATCTAGCTCGAAAAAATATAATTCCAATCGTGGTCAAAGCAAAGAACTTGATAAACTTTCGAATTAGGGTTTTGAGCCGATCGGGGCATTTTCGAGGCGGTTGCTCAACATGAACCCTTAATTACTTTTGTTGAGAGTTCATTTAGAGTCATTTGAGTACTGTGGCAAGGGTTGGTTGACTTCACCGCTCAGATTACATTATTGAGCCACCGAAAACACTATATAAGTAATGGCATGACTTATCATTTCATGTGACTTTTTGATTCCGATCTTCATGAAACTTAACCATTAGCTAGGGCACATTTGAATTGAGATGTGGAGCATGAGAAATCATAGTTTCCCCACTATTCACTTATGTCCTTAATCGGGCTCCAGTTTAAGCATCAAAACTTACTTTTGCTCAAATTGATGCCCCGAAGTTCACAACCATGAACTATTACACTTTATCTTTATCCAAATCCTTTGCTTAGCTAGTAATTAACACTGGGGTGTTACAGTCCTTCCCCTAAATAAATCTCGGCCCCGAGATTTGGGGTAGAAAAACTTTAAGGGAAGAGGAAACACGTCACCCTTGATCTTGCTTTGGCGATAGCAACACACCACTTAGTTGCAACATCGGAGAGATAAAATTTTGGTGGTGCAACTCTCGATACTTGCTCTTCATAAAGGTTTTTGTCTATAGAATTTCCTTCATTGACTCCCATGAAGCATTGTTACTTTGTGAGGAATCCAAAACAACTCTTCCTTGCATAGCCACCTTTTAAGTACGGCAAAAGTTTAGGGTAATGCGTATCATCTTAATACCATCATGGATTTCTTCTAAAGTGGGTGATACAACTATAGGAGCTAGTGTTAGCTTCATCCTTTCATGGTGAAAAGCCCCGTATTATTCTCGATGTCCGGATGAATGGTATCCAAATCTTGATATTCATGTCATTAATATATGTCCTTAATGTTGACAACAATTTGAGCTCCCTTTTTAAGTGTCAACCATCGATGTTCTAAATCCATGTTCAGAAAAATCCAAAGAACGTGAACTAATCATCCTTTGAAGTTACTTGCCCATTTTGGAGTTCGGATGGGAAATCTTCTCAATCAAGACCCCCGATCATCCCCACTCAAAACTGCATAAGGTGCCTCGTGATAAATCTTTACTCCAATTAAATCAATTAGCTACTTGACTCTTAATACATCCTGTCTTCCCCGCGGATGCAGACAAAACAATGTAACTATCCTTTGAAGTTGAGCTGCCCATAATATTTAACTTTCAATCCAATGTCAATAAGCAACTCATAGAAACCTTTCTTGCAAAAAGAACACGAAGTGCCTCTAAAAGAATTTTTTCTTAGCGCCTCTAATGACTTGACCAATAGCACCCATAACTTAAGAAGCCTGTCGGTGTCGCCGGAAACCCCGACATTACACCACTCATACCGGGATCAACAAAGGAGTAGCTACAACATTACAACATTTTGTTACAAAAAATACAGATCGAGAGTGCGGAAGAATAATAACATTAATTTTACAAAATATGAGCAAGTTACTTTTGAGTAAACTTAACTTAATTTTGCGGAAGTTGGGGAAAACTAGAAGAAACCGGATCATGTCGAGCCCACCGACATAACCTTGGTTAACAAAGACGAGTCAACACCGCAACAAGGGTTAACAAACCCTGAGTACACAATGTACTCCGCAAGACTTACCCGACAAAAAGAAAAGACTCCAAGGATATGCTGGCTTAAGGGAAGTAGAGCTAGAAAAGGGGAATTTGCAGAAAAGCTTACTACAAGTGGATCCTTACTTTCAGTATTTTTAGCATCAATTTTTGTTGAATCATAATAAAGCTAGATTTGCACCTGTTCTATCTCAAACACTTTTTAAGCAACACATCGCAATTTATCTCTGCATCTCTTTCCCTTTCATAACCATGAGTAACCTTGTTTCTTCAATTACTACGATGAATGGGCAGGGAATCGGGTCTCCTTCTCCGAGAAGCAACGGCGATTCATGAATCGATTCAAAACCCAGCTGGGGATCCCTAACCACACGACATATGTAGTACCCAAACTTGCATATATCAACCTTTTCTCAGATTTGTCCAAAACGGGAACGAGGCCTGCGCCACCCGAGAATACCGTACACCTCCAATCCGGGACTTTAACCCACGAGGGTAACATGTACTCCCCGCCATCTCTCCACTCCCGGTGCGTGGTTGCCATTCCCGATTTGGCTCCACCAGAGATCCCGGCTTACGGAGTATGTGGCTAGTTAGGGTCGACCGACTGGGGGTGACAACCAGGCGGCCCGTGCCTTTGCCGAAGGCCTCAGCGCAGTATCGTTCAACACGCCCCCGATTTCACTCAAGCCAAACAACGGACGGTCCTTAAACGACCAACACGGGACAAGCACGGCTAGGTATCCCGCCGGCTTTCAACCTACGCCCGTCCGATCTCAAATTCATCACTACCATACTTATTCTCATGAACCACCATCGGGGTGTTCTCTTTTTCCATAGCCGGGAGGAACAAAGATAAAACCTATATCTCGCGAATGATGAAACCATCACTTTCGACTTCTACCGAAGTCTAGGCATTACTAAGCATAAAAGATCGACCTACACATACTAGTGGGATAAATCACGGAATAATCAGAGATCAAGGTAATCATGCAAAGAACGGTATCAACCAACTCCTACTAACTTAATGCACATTGCACTAGACTTAAGGTGAATAAAACATTTATAAAATAACGAAGGGTTTATGCTCCGGGGCTTGCACGTATTGCGGGGAAAAGTCGATTCTTAACGAGATCACCCGAGTCATACTTGACATTATCCTTGTCGACGGGCCGGATCTTCTCCGAAGCTTGATCATCGCAAACCATATCAACACCCTCCCCAAAGCTTCATCAACACGATCCGACTCTCTCTCGTATACTCTACACGTAGATGATGATGCATGCTTTAGCATGACGGAAGGGTAAACATGATGCTTGATGAATGCATGAAATGATAAACAACTTGAGTATAACTTTCCTTCACGATAAAGTTGCAACCCAACAAAACCAACTTGTTGAACTACTCTAAAGATATCATCACCATTGCCTAAGGAGTTCTCAAGGACCACTTGATTGTGATATGATCCAAGATTCACAAAACAACCCAAAAGTCACACAAAAACCTAATCTATTTAACACTAAACAATTTTAAACCACATAAAAATAATAGGGCTTAAGATAGAAAATAATTTAAACATTTCAAAACGACTCCAAACTTTTTATACAAGTAGGATACATCATAAAACAGTACCAAATAAATTTTCAAGATTTTTGGATAAATAGAAAAATTATTAAAAATCGGGGAAGATGCATTTTTCAATTAAAATTTGTATTTTTAAATCATGCAAGAACTACTCAAGATCAAAGTTTCAAATTTTTCATGGATTCATATACTCATAAGAAGCTTCTACAAAAATTTTCAGAATTTTTGAAGCTAAACTTGAATTTATATAAAAATAACAAGAATCAAAGCACTATACACATAAAAGAAATTGAAAATTCATTTGCTAAAAAGAAAAAGGCCATCGGGCCTAAAGCAGCCGGCCCAACAGAAAAGCAGGCCGGCCCAGATGAACAGTAAAAGGCCGACCCAACTACGGCCTGCCCGAACCTTGACTTGGCAGCTTTTCAAAAAGACCCTTAAACTTTTAAGAAATTACAAAACAATTACAAAAACACTATTTACTTGAGTCACAAGACTTCTCACCTAGCTCCACGAACTTTTGTCGATTTTCCAATCAGGTCCTTCCTTTACTTCTTTTTCCTCTTCTCTTCTCCTTTCTTCGTTCCGGGCACGCGAGGGGAGGATGGCGGGCGTCGGTAAAGCCTCGCCCGGTCGACCGTCGGCAGCAGTAGAAGAGGCGCTGACCCACGACGGCGTCGGGCGCACCCACGCCGCCCTGCCCGGGTGGAGGTAGCCCGTAGGGGCCTGGCCACCAGCGGCTTGGCCGGGGCGGCAGCCATGGCGGCGACGGGCGGTGGGCGGCTCGAGCGCAGCGAGGGAGGAGGCTACTGGAGGGCGAGCGAGGCGAGGGCGATGCGGGGGACGCGAGGTGGGCGGCGATGGTGGCCCCGGATGGAGAGGGCAGCCACGCCATGAAGCTCGACCGCCGTCCATGGCGGACGCGCTGCCGTGTCGTAGCGCGCGGCGAGGGCAAAACCGAGGGAATCGCGAGCCAAGCGAGGAGAGTGAGGCGGGCGTCTCGGACCTCTCGGATGAGCCGCGGAGCTCTAGCCAGCGCGACACGGAGGAGGAGGTGGACGTGGCGGCAATAGGCGTGGGCGCTCTGGACACAAAAATCCATTGAGGCATTACATGAGCAGTTGACACACGTGTAAAAGAAGGTCGGTTTGGATGTCGGTTTGGGCTATTTTGGGGCGAATTTGGAGATGGGCCAAAAGACAAAAAATGTTCTCCACTGATCAATCTTCATTTTTCATTAAAGGCCCATGGTCATTAGCTGCTCGGATTAAGAGATAATGATCTCCAAAGATGGCATTGTCAACGGCTTAACAATGATTAAAAACTGTTGTCAAAACCTTGTCAAATCAAATCCGTTCGATCTCAACTTTTGATATGTTGGTCCTTAAAGCATAAACTCAAATCCATATTTTTGGTCCAACTCAAGTTACTTAGTAAAATCTCGAGAACGCGAGACGTCGATCCATATTCATTGTTTTCCGGACTTAGAATATTCTAAGTTCTGAATTTAGCATTTTCTTTCAACTTGAGGGTGATATTTGAGGCACTTAGAAGCTAAAACATGACTTGACCCAAAAATAACTTTTTGTTGTACTCCTCCAAATCTCCAATTTGGCTTAAAGGTCAAACTTCATATCTAGCTCGAGAAAATATAATTCCACTGTGGTCAAAGCAGCAACTTGATAAACTTCTGAATTAGGGTTTTGAGCCGATCGGGGCATTTTCGAGGCAGTTGCTCAACATGAACCCTTAATTACTTTTGTTGGAGAGTTCATTTAGAGTCATTTGAGTACTGTGGCAAGGGTTGGTTGACTTCACCTGCTCCAGTTACATTATTGAGCCACCGAAAACACTATATAAGTAATGGCATGACTTATCATTTCATGTGACTTTTTGATTCCGATCTTCATGAAACTTAACCATTAGCTAGGGCACATTTGAATTGAGATGTGGAGCATGAGAAATCATAGTTTCCCCACTATTCACTTATGTCCTTAATCAGGCTCCAGTTTAAGCATCAAAACTTACTTTTGCTCTGAAATTGATGCCCCGAGTTCACAACCATGAACTATTACACTTTATCTTTATCCAAATCCACTGCTTAGCTAGTAATTAACACCTGGGGTGTTACAGTCCTTCCCCCTTAAATAAATCTCGTCCCGAGATTTGGGGTAGAAAACTTTTAAGGGAAGAGGAAACACGTCACCCTTGATCTTGCTTTGGCGATAGCAACACACCACTTAGTTGCAACATCGGAGAGATAAAATTTTGGTCAGGCAACTCTCTGATACTTGCTCTTCATAAAGGTTTTTGTCTATAGAATTTCCTTCATTGACTCCCATGAAGCATTGTTACTTTGTGAGGAATCCAAAACAACTCTTCCTTGCATAGCCACCTTTTAAGTACGGCAAGCGTAGGGTACGTATCATCTTAATACCATCATGGATTTCTTCTAAAGTGGGTGATACAACTATAGGAGCTAGTGTTAGCTTCATCCTTTCATGGTGAAAAGCCCCGTATTATTCTGATGTCCAGATGAATGGTATCCAAATCTTGATATTCATGTCATTAATATATGTCCTTAATGTTGACAACAATTTGAGCTCCCTTTTTAAGTGTCAACCATCGATGTTCTAAATCCATGTTCAGAAAATCCAGTAACGTAACTAATCATCCTTTGAAGCTACTTGCCCAGCTTTGGAGTTCGGATGGGAAATCTTCTCACCGAAGACCCCTGATCATCCCCACTCAAAACTGTACAAGGTGCCTCGTATAAATCTTTACTCCAATTAAATCAATTAGCTACTTGACTCTTAATACATCTGTCTTCCCTGTGACAGACAAAACAACAGAACTATCCTTTGAAGTTGAGCTGCCCATAATATTTAACTTTCAATCCAATGTCAATAAGCAACTCATAGAAACCTTTCTTCGCAAAAAGAACACGAAGTGCCTCTAAAGAATTTTCCGTTTCTTCGCCTCTAATGACTTGACCAATAGCACTCATAGTCCTATCACCCTTTTACGTTAAGAAGCTAATCCACACACTCAAGTATTAGCGTCGCGAGAGAACTACCCAATCTTCTCCAATTTCCACAAAGGGAGACTATGCCAATTCCACGGGTGGAGCGACCATCAGCTATGGTGCACTCTGTGCTCAAGTATAGGGTGACAGGATTTTCGCAACGTGGAGGCGAGTAGCGGGCTGAGACCATGGAGGGGTTCGGTATTGTGTACTGGCAAGAGCTACGGGCAAACATGGCACACAAAAGAGGAAGAAAGAGGGCGTGGTGCAGAAGAGGACGTGACCCGACGAAGCGAGTGTGGGCACAGCGTGACTGCAACACGGAAACGAGTGCGAGAGGGGCCAGGATGCTCACGACGTTCAGAAGACACGTGGCGGCAATAGAATGCCACAGTGATCCTGTCATGAACGGGACCTAAAATAATTATAGCTCGGTAGATCCCCAAAGAATTGTAATTAGCAGTAACACAAAATTCTGTCAAAAACAGGACAACTTTCCGATCTTTCATGTCCTCTTGATCCAACAGTGACGGCATAAGTTTCTTGACAGCTGGTCAACGTTCCTTCAGAGATCGTTAAGCAGAGTCCCTTATCTATCACTTCTTGTAGTCTGTTAATGTTGATGTCAGTAACTTGCTCTTCAAGGGTCACCTTTCTTGTAACTTTCAGAAGACACTCACAAAGCAACTGATCCGATATACGAGTCCTTGGATAGAATATAGATAAGGAACTAAGGAAATTCACAATAAGGGAATGCTTAGTGTAGTTTTATAATGGATTATGATTAGAAATCATTAATCATAATACCACAGTTAAAACCACAACCACGGAGAGAATCCATATGATAAAAATTAGTGGTAACCAAGGATTTACAAGGGAAAGATAGCACCCAAAGAAAGTTTCAAGGTGTGGAGTCAATATGAAGGTGATTTCAAGATCAAAGCCAAGGAAGTTTTAGAGATCAAGGAGAAATTGTAGGGCATCGGGCTCCTTTCTTGAAGAAACGTCTAAGAAGCCCAACAGAGACTTGGCACGGTTCCACACGGCACAACATAAGCCGTGGTAAAGATTTACGCATAACATCCTAGTGGAACTAGGGTTCAACCAAAGTACACACAGGCTTAACAGTGAAACACAAACAATAACCAAAATTAACATCATTTTAGATAACATGTGAAACATCATATATGCATTACATGAATGCTATAAGCAACATATGCAATGCAATGATGCTTGCTAATGATGCGGACAAGATGATCATGAATAACTGGGATGTGAAGATCTTTCCCCCTTAAAAGAAATCTAATTTCTAAAATTTCAAGGTGTCAAATCCCGTGGGGCAAATAACGGGCAAGAAAATATGGCAAGCATATGGACTTGCAAGAAGTGTTTGAAACAAAACAAATTGATATCTTGATTGCAAATCGAAATTAAAAGATGGTTGCAATCAAGATGGTTTTGAAAATTTCAAAGAATTATGGATATGAATTTCGTTTTTTACAAGGAAGGAGAAAGTACATTAATTGTGGATTATAGTGAATCATGACCATAGACCCCGACATAGTTTAACGCCCGGCGGTATTTCCTTATGGCCGCGGTCCATAGGAGACCCTGGTTTCGACGCTATTTCGGTCCACAGGTCATGGTTCTATCATAAGACACAATTATTGCAACTCTCAACCAACACATGTTGGTTGTCAAAGTGAGAAGAAAAGCATGTGTCATAATGGAAGAAGTCAAAATACAACACATGTATGAGTTGAGAAATCAAGGAGTAGTCCGAGGCTTTTTAAATAGAGTTGACATGACAAAGTGCAAACTCCCAAAGATTAGGAACTTATGAAGCAAAGATTATCAAATGGAAGTCCATTAACCAAAAACCTGGTATAGGGACGAAATTTAGGACAAACAACTATAAAGAAGAATAGTTGTCCGAAAGAAAAGGAGGAAGTCTCATATTATGATGATATGATGCATGCTCGTCCCTATACGTCTTCACAACGTTAGGAGTACTCTGCCTTCATTATGTTAAATGTTAGTGGGTTATAGGGCTTTACTTTACATACTATCTTCACTGCACCAAGCGGGATGTCGAAAAGCACGTAGCAGAGCATTGTTGGAGAAGTTGACTCTCCAGTTATTCTTCAAAAGATGACATGAAAACTTCTTGAAATCTTTTACTTGACTCCTCGGAAAAATCTTCATGAAAGCTTCCAGCAAGCATAAGAAAAGAAGGAAGATCATTTTTAAATTGTTACTTTCAAAAACTTTTAGATTACAAAATCATTTTGAAGTTTTCAAAAGTAATATTGTAGCTGGTCCTCAGTATGAGCTCTGATACCATTCTGTAACAGAACCTCCTAATTACTGGGCCCACCTGCACCTGTCTTTGTCCCAAAGACCTCGCCACCGTGTCTTGGATGCACCCAATAACTTAAGAAGCACTGTCGGTGTCATCGGAAACCCCGATTACACCACTCATACCAGGATCAACAAAGGAGTAGCTACAACATTACAACATTTGTTACAAAAATACAGATCAGAGTGCGGAAGAATAATAACATTAATTTTACAAAATATGAGCAAGTTACTTTTGAGTAAACTTAACTTAATTTGCGGAAGCTGGGGAAAACTAGAAGAAACCAGATCATGTCGAGCCCACCGACATAACCTTGGTTAACAGCACGAGTCAACACCTGCAACAAGGGTTAACAAACCCTGAGTACACAATGTACTCCGCAAGACTTACCCGACAAAAAGAAAAGACTCTAAGGATATCTTTGGCTTAAGGGAAGTAGAGCTAGAAAAGGGGAATTTTGCGAGAAAAGCTTACTACAAGTGGATCCTTACTTTTCGGTATTTTTTAGCATCAATTTTTGTTGAATCATAATAAAGCTAGATTTGCACCTGTTCTATCTCAAACACTTTTTAAGCAACACATCGCAATTTATCTCTGCATCTCTTTCCCTTTCATAACCATGAGTAACCTTGTTTCTTCAATTACTACGATGAATGGGCGGGGAATCGGGTCTCCTTCTCCAGAAGCAACGGCGATTCATGAATCGATTCAAAACCGGTGGGGATCCCTAACCACACGACATATGTAGTACCCAAACTTGCATATATCAACCTTTTCTCAGATTTGTCCAAAACGGGAGCGAGGGCTGCGCCACCGAGAATACCGTACACCTCAATCCGGGACTTTAACCCACGAGGGTAACATGTACTCCCGCCATCTCTCCACTCCCGGTCGCGTGGTTGCCATTCCGATTTGGCTCCACCGAGATCCGGCTTACCGGAGTATGTGGCTAGTTAGGGTCGCCCGACACTGGGGTGACAACCAGGCGGCCGTGCCTTTGCCGAAAGGCCTCGGGCGCGGTATCGTTCAACACGTCCCGATTTCCTCAAGCCAAACAAGCGGACGGTCCTTAAGCGACCAACACGGGACAAGCACGGCTAGGTATCCCCCGGCTTTTCAACCTACGCCCGTCCGATCTCAAATTCATCACTACCATACTTATTCTCATGAACCACCATCGGGGTGTTCTCTTTTCCATAGCCGGGAGGAACAAAGATAAAACCTATATCTCGCGAATGATGAAACCATCACTTTCGACTTCTACCGAAGTCTAGGCATTACTAAGCATAAAAGATCGACCTACACATACTAGTGGGATAAATCACGGAATAGCGTAGATCAAGGTAATCATGCAAACAACGGTATCAACCAACTCCTACTAACTTAATGCACATTGCACTAGACTTAAGGTGAATAAAACATTTATAAAATAACGAAGGGTTTATGCTAGGGGCTTGCTTTCGTATTGCGAGGGAAAAGTCAGATTCATTAACGAGATCACCGAGTCATACTTGACATTATCCTTGTCGACGGGACGGATCTTCTCGAAGCTTGATCATCGCAAACCATATCAACACCCTCCCCAAAGCTTCATCAACACGATCCGACTCTCCACCGTATACTCTACACGTAGATGATGATGCATGCTTTAGCATGACGGAAGGGTAAACATGATGCTTGATGAATGCATGAAATGATAAACAACTTGAGTATAACTTTCCTTCACGATAAAGTTGCAACCCAACAAAACCAACTTGTTGAACTACTCTAAAGATATCATCACCATTGCCTAAGGAGTTCTCAAGGACCACTTGATTGTGATATGATCCAAGATTCACAAAACAACCCAAAAGTCACACAAAAACCTAATCTATTTAACACTAAACAATTTTAAACCACATAAAAATAATAGGGCTTAAGATAGAAAATAATTTAAACATTTCAAAAACGACTCCAAACTTTTTATACAAGTAGGATACATCATAAAAACAGTACCAAATAAATTTTCAAGATTTTTGGATAAATAGAAAAATTATTAAAAATCCAGGAAGATGCATTTTTCAATTAAAATTTGTATTTTTAAATCATGCAAGAACTACTCAAGATCAAAGTTTCAAATTTTTCATGGATTCATATACTCATAAGAAGCTTCTACAAAAATTTTCAGAATTTTTGAAGCTAAACTTGAATTTATATAAAAATAACAAGAATCGGCACTATACACATAAAAGAAATTGAAAATTCATTTGCTAAAAGAAAAAGGCCATCGGGCCTAAAGCGGCCGGCCCAACGAAAAGCAGGCCGGCCCGGATGAACTGATAAAAGGCCGACCCAACTACGGCCTGCCCGAACCTTGACTTGGCGGCTTTTCAAAAAGACCCTTAAACTTTTAAGAAATTACAAAAGCATTACAAAACACTATTTACTTGAGTCACAAGACTTCTCACCTAGCTCCACGAACTTTGTCGATTTTCCAATCAGGTCCTTCCTTTACTTCTTTTTTCCTCTTCTCTTCTCCTTTCTTCGTTGCCGGGCACGCGAGGGGAGGAGGATGGCGGGCGTCGGCCCGGCCTCGCCCGGTCGACCGTCGGCGGGTAGAAGAGGGGCGGCCACGGCGGCGTCGCGTCGCACCCACCTCCCCCGCCCTAGCCCGGTTGGAGGTAGCCCGTAGGGGGGCACGGCCACCCCCGGCCGGCCGGCGGCAACCATGGCGGTAACGGCGGTGGGCGGCTTCGCGCGGCCTTGGAGGAGGCGGCCGGAGGAGGTAAGCGAGGCGAGGGCGTGCGGGGGACTTGAGTGGAGCGGCGATGGTGGCCGGGATGGAGAGGAACGGCGGCGGCCATGAAGCTCGGCCCGGCCGTCCATGGCGGACGCTTTCGTCGTCGTCCTTGGCGAGGGCAAAACCGAGGGGAATCGCGAGCCAAGCGAGGAGAGTGAGGCGGGGCTGTCTCTGGACCCTACGGATGAGCCGCGGAGCTCCAGCCAGCGACACGAGGAGGAGGTGGACGTGGCAGCAATGGCGTGGGCGCTACGGACACAAAAATCCATTGAGGCATTACATCGAAGCAGTTGACACGTGTAAAGAAGGTCGGTTTGGATGTCGGTTTGGGCTATTTCGGGCGAATTTGGAGATGGGCCAAAAGACAAAAATGTTCTCCAGCGATCAATCTTCATTTTCATTAAAGGCCCATGGTCATTAGCTGCTCGGATTAAGAGATAATGATCTCCAAAGATGGCATTGTCAACGGCTTAACAATGATTAAAAGCTGTTGTCAAAACCTTGTCAAATCAAATCCGTTCGATCTCAACTTTTGATATGTTGGTCCTTAAAGCATAAACTCAAATCCATATTTTTGGTCCAACTCAAGTTACTTAGTAAAATCTCGAGAACGCGAGACGTCGATCCATATTCATTGTTTTCAGGACTTAGAATATTCTAAGTTACGAATTTAGCATTTTCTTTCAACTTGAGGGTGATATTTGAGGCACTTAGAAGCTAAAACATGACTTGACCCAAAAATAACTTTTGTTGTACTCCTCCAAATCTCAATTTGGCTTAAAGGTCAAACTTCATATCTAGCTCGAGAAAATATAATTCCAATTTGTGGTCAAAGCGGCAACTTGATAAACTTCTGAATTAGGGTTTTGAGCCGATCGGGGGCATTTTCGAGGCGGTTGCTCAACATGAACCCTTAATTACTTTTTTGTTGGAGAGTTCATTTAGAGTCATTTGAGTACTGTGGCAAGGGTTGGTTGACTTCACCTGCTCCAGTTACATTATTGAGCCACCAGAAAACACTATATAAGTAATGGCATGACTTATCATTTCATGTGACTTTTGATTCCGATCTTCATGAAACTTAACCATTAGCTAGGGCACATTTGAATTGAGATGTGGAGCATGAGAAATCATAGTTTCCCCACTATTCACTTATGTCCTTAATCGGGCTCAGTTTAAGCATCAAAACTTACTTTTGCTCGAAATTGATGCCCCGAGTTCACAACCATGAACTATTACACTTTATCTTTATCCAAATCCTTTGCTTAGCTAGTAATTAACACCTGGGGTGTTACAGTCCTTCCCCTTAAATAAATCTCGTCCCGAGATTTGGGGTAGAAAAACTTTTAAGGGGAAGAGGAAACACGTCACCCTTGATCTTGCTTTGGCGATAGCAACACACCACTTAGTTGCAACATCGGAGAGATAAAATTTTGGTCAGGCAACTCTCTGATACTTGCTCTTCATAAAGGTTTTTGTCTATAGAATTTCCTTCATTGACTCCCATGAAGCATTGTTACTTTGTGAGGAATCCAAAACAACTCTTCCTTGCATAGCCACCTTTTAAGTACGGCAAAGCGTAGGGGGTGCGTATCATCTTAATACCATCATGGATTTCTTCTAAAGTGGGTGATACAACTATAGGAGCTAGTGTTAGCTTCATCCTTTCATGGTGAAAAGCCCCCGTATTATTCTCGATGTCGGATGAATGGTATCCAAATCTTGATATTCATGTCATTAATATTTGTCCTTAATGTTGACAACAATTTGAGCTCCCTTTTTAAGTGTCAACCATCGATGTTCTAAATCCATGTTGCGAGAAAATCCCGATGCGTAACTAATCATCCTTTGAAGCTACTTGCCCGGCTTTGGAGTTCGGATGGGAAATCTTCTCACCGAAGACCCCTGATCATCCCCACTCAAAACTGTACAAGGTGCCTCGTATAAATCTTTACTCCAATTAAATCAATTAGCTACTTGACTCTTAATACATCTGTCTTCCCTGTGACAGACAAAACAACAGAACTATCCTTTGAAGTTGAGCTGCCCATAATATTTAACTTTCAATCCAATGTCAATAAGCAACTCATAGAAACCTTTACTGCAAAAGAACACGAAGTGCCTCTAAAGAATTTTCCGTTTCTTCGCCTCTAATGACTTGACCAATAGCACTCATAGTCCTATCACCCATTCTGTAACAGAACCTCCTAATTCTTGGGCCCACACACTTTTTGTCTTTGTCCCAAAGACCTACAAATTGTGCGGATGCACCCAATAACTTAAGAGCTGTCGAGGGTGTCGCCGGAAACCCCGATTACACCACTCATACCCAGGATCAACAAAGGAGTAGCTACAACATTACAACATTTGTTACAAAAATACAGATCGAGTGCGGAAGAATAATAACATTAATTTTACAAAATATGAGCAAGTTACTTTTGAGTAAACTTAACTTAATTTGCGGAAGCTGGGGAAAACTAGAAGAAACCAGATCATGTCGAGCCCACCGACATAACCTTGGTTAACAAAGACGCGAGTCAACAACACGCAACAAGGGTTAACAAACCACGAGTACACAATGTACTCCGCAAGACTTACCCGACAAAAAGAAAAAGACTCCAAGGATATCTTTGGCTTAAGGGAAGTAGAGCTAGAAAAGGGGAATTTCTTGAGAAAAGCTTACTACAAGTGGATCCTTACTTTCGGTATTTTTAGCATCAATTTTTGTTGAATCATAATAAAGCTAGATTTGCACCTGTTCTATCTCAAACACTTTTTAAGCAACACATCATAATTTATCTACGCATCTCTTTCCCTTTCATAACCATGAGTAACCTTGTTTCTTCAATTACTACGATGAATGGGGAATCGGGTCTCCTTCTCGAGAAGCAACGGCGATTCATGAATCGATTCAAAACCGGTTGGGGATCCCTAACCACCACGACATATGTAGTACCCAAACTTGCATATATCAACCTTTTCTCAGATTTGTCCAAAGCGGGAGCGAGGCTGCGCCACCCGAGAATACCGTACACCTCAATCCGGGACTTTAACCCACGAGGGGTAACATGTACTCCGCCATCTCTCCACTCCCGGTCGCGTGGTTGCCATTCGATTTGGCTCCACCGAGATCCGCTTACAGGAGTATGTGGCTAGTTAGGGGTCGGCCCGACACTGGGGTGACAACGAGGCGGCGTGCCTTTGCCGAAGGCCTCGAGGCGCGGTATCGTTCAACACGCCCCGATTTCCTCCAAGCCAAACAGCGGGCCGGTCCTTAAGCGACCAAACGGGACAAGCACGGCTAGGTATCCCGCCCGGCTTTCAACCTACGCCCGTCCAGATCTCAAATTCATCACTACCATACTTATTCTCATGAACCACCATCGGGGTGTTCTCTTTTTCCATAGCCGGGAGGAACAAAGATAAAACCTATATCTCGCGAATGATGAAACCATCACTTTCGACTTCTACCGAAGTCTAGGCATTACTAAGCATAAAAGATCGACCTACACATACTAGTGGGATAAATCACGGAATAGCGTAGATCAAGGTAATCATGCAAACAGCGGTATCAACCAACTCCTACTAACTTAATGCACATTGCACTAGACTTAAGGTGAATAAAACATTTATAAAATAACGAAGGGTTTATGCTCGGGGCTTGCACGTATTGCGAGGGAAAAAGTCGATTTCTTAACGAGATCACCCGAGTCATACTTGACATTATCCTTGTCGACGGGACGGATCTTCTCCGAAGCTTGATCGCCGCAAACCATATCAACACCCTCCCCAAAGCTTCATCAACACGATCCGACTCTCTCGTATACTCTACACGTAGATGATGATGCATGCTTTAGCATGACGGAAGGGTAAACATGATGCTTGATGAATGCATGAAATGATAAACAACTTGAGTATAACTTTCCTTCACGATAAAGTTGCAACCCAACAAAACCAACTGTTGAACTACTCTAAAAGATATCATCACCATTGCCTAAGGAGTTCTCAAGGACCACTTGATTGTGATATGATCCAAGATTCACAAAACAACCCAAAAAGTCACACAAAAACCTAATCTATTTAACACTAAACAATTTTAAACCACATAAAAATAATAGGGCTTAAGATAGAAAATAATTTAAACATTTCAAAACGACTCCAAACTTTTTTATACAAGTAGGATACATCATAAAAACAGTACCAAATAAATTTTCATGATTTTTGGATAAATAGAAAAATTATTAAAAATCCAGGAAGATGCATTTTTCAATTAAAATTTGTATTTTTAAATCATGCAAGAACTACTCAAGATCAAAGTTTCAAATTTTTCATGGATTCATATACTCATAAGAAGCTTCTACAAAAATTTTCAGAATTTTTGAAGCTAAACTTGAATTTATATAAAAATAACAAGAATCAAAGCACTATACACATAAAAGAAATTGAAAATTCATTTGCTAAAAAGAAAAAGGCCATCGGGCCTAAAGCGTACGGCCCAACAGAAAAGCGAGGCGGCCGGATGAACGATAAAGGCCGACCCAACTACGGCCTGCTGCGAACCTTGACTTGGCGGCTTTTCAAAAAAGACCCTTAAACTTTTAAGAAATTACAAAAGCGATTACAAAACACTATTTACTTGAGTCACAAGACTTCTCACCTAGCTCCACGAACTTTTGTCGATTTTCCAATCGGGTCCTTCCTTTACTTCTTTTTCCTCTTCTCTTCTCCTTTCTTCGTTTTAGGGGCGCGAGGGGAGGATGGCGGGGCGTCGGCCGGCCTCGCCGGTCGGCCGTCGGCGTAGAAGAGGCGGCGGCCCCACCGGCGCGTCGGGGCGCACCACCTCCCCTAGCCCCGGTTGGAGGTAGCCCGTAGGGGCACAGCCACCAGTAGCGGCGGCGGGGCGGCAACCATGGCGGCAACGGTGGTGGGCGGCTCATGGCGGGGCGAGGAGGCGGGCTGGAGGACAGCGGCGAGGCGAGGCGTCGGGGGACGCAGGTGGAGCGGCGATGGTGGCCCAGGATGGAGAGGAACGGCGGCGGCCATGAAGCTCGGCCGCCCGTCCATAAGCGACGCCAGCGCGTCGTCGTCGCGAGGGCAAAAACGCAGGGAATCGCGAGCCAAGCGAGGAGAGTGAGGGCGGAGCCGTCTCTGGACCTCTCGGATGAGCCGCGGAGCTCAGCCAGCGACACGAAGGGAGGTGGGCGTGGCGGCAATGGCGTGGGCGCTCCGGACACAAAAAATCCATTGAGGCATTACATCGAGCGGTTGACACGCGTGTAAAGAAGGTCGGTTTGGATGTCGGTTTGGGCTATTTTCGGGCGAATTTGGAGATGGGCCAAAAGACAAAAATGTTCTCCACGATCAATCTTCATTTTTCATTAAAGGCCCATGGTCATTAGTCGCTTTCGGATTAAGAGATAATGATCTCCAAAGATGGCATTGTCAACGGCTTAACAATGATTAAAAAGCTGTTGTCAAAACCTTGTCAAATCAAATCCGTTCGATCTCAACTTTTGATATGTTGGTCCTTAAAGCATAAACTCAAATCCATATTTTTGGTCCAACTCAAGTTACTTAGTAAAATCTCGAGAACGCGAGGCGTCGATCCATATTCATTGTTTTCCGGACTTAGAATATTCTAAGTTACGAATTTAGCATTTTCTTTCAACTTGAGGGTGATATTTGAGGCACTTAGAAGCTAAAACATGACTTGACCCAAAAATAACTTTTGTTGTACTCCTCCAAATCTCCAATTTGGCTTAAAGGTCAAACTTCATATCTAGCTCAGAAAATATAATTCCACTGTGGTCAAAGCAGCAACTTGATAAACTTCTGAATTAGGGTTTTGAGCCGATCGGGGCATTTTTCGAGGCAGTTGCTCAACATGAACCCTTAATTACTTTTGTTGGAGAGTTCATTTAGAGTCATTTGAGTACTGTGGCAAGGGTTGGTTGACTTCACTGCTCGAGTTACATTATTGAGCCACCAGAAAACACTATATAAGTAATGGCATGACTTATCATTTCATGTGACTTTTTGATTCCGATCTTCATGAAACTTAACCATTAGCTAGGGCACATTTGAATTGAGATGTGGAGCATGAGAAATCATAGTTTCCCCACTATTCACTTATGTCCTTAATGGGGCTCAGTTTAAGCATCAAAACTTACTTTTGCTCGAAATTGATGCCCCGAGTTCACAACCATGAACTATTACACTTTATCTTTATCCAAATCCCTTTGCTTAGCTAGTAATTAACACTGGGGTGTTACAGTCCTTCCCCTTAAATAAATCTCGTCCCGAGATTTGGGGTAGAAAAACTTTTAAGGGAAGAGGAAACCACGTCACCCTTGATCTTGCTTTGGCGATAGCAACACACCACTTAGTTGCAACATCGGAGAGATAAAATTTTGGTCGGGGCAACTCTCGATACTTGCTCTTCATAAAGGTTTTTGTCTATAGAATTTCCTTCATTGACTCCCATGAAGCATTGTTACTTTGTGAGGAATCCAAAACAACTCTTCCTTGCATAGCCACCTTTTAAATACGGCAAGCGTAGGGTGCGTATCATCTTAATACCATCATGGATTTCTTCTAAAGTGGGTGATACAACTATAGGAGCTAGTGTTAGCTTCATCCTTTCATGGTGAAAAGCCCCGTATTATTCTGATGTCCAGATGAATGGTATCCAAATCTTGATATTCATGTCATTAATATTTGTCCTTAATGTTGACAACAATTTGAGCTCCCTTTTTAAGTGTCAACCATCGATGTTCTAAATCCATGTTGAGAAAATCCAAAGAACGTAACTAATCATCCTTTGAAGCTACTTGCCCGGCTTTGGAGTTCGGATGGGAAATCTTCTCACGAAGACCCCCGATCATCCCCACTCAAAAGCTGTACAAGGTGCCTCGTATAAATCTTTACTCCAATTAAATCAATTAGCTACTTGACTCTTAATACATCTCTGTCTTCCCCGTGGAGACAAAACAAATAGAACTATCCTTTGAAGTTGAGCTGCCCATAATATTTAACTTTCAATCCAATGTCAATAAGCAACTCATAGAAACCTTTCTTTGCAAAAGAACACGAAGTGCCTCTAAAAGAATTTTCCGTTTCTTCGCCTCTAATGACTTGACCAATAGCACTCATAGTCCTATCACCCATTGCATGTATGAGAACCTCCTAATTATTGGGGCCCACACTTTTGTCTTTGTCCCAAAGACCTCGCCCGGTATGCGGATGCACCTAATAACTTAAGAAGCCGTGTCGGTGTCGCCGGAAACCCGATTACACCACTCATACCGGGATCAACAAAGGAGTAGCTACAACATTACAACATTTGTTACAAAAAAAATACGGTCGAGTGCGGAAGAATAATAACATTAATTTTACAAAATATGAGCAAGTTACTTTTGAGTAAACTTAACTTAATTTGCGGAAATTTGGGGAAAACTAGAAGAAACGGATCATGTCGAGAGCCCGCGACATAACCAGTTAACAAAGACGCAGTCAACACACGCAACAAGGGTTAACAAACCACGAAAGTACACAATGTACTCCATAAGACTTACGGAGCACAAAAGAAAAAGACTCCAAGGATATCTTTGGCTTAAGGGAAGTAGAGCTAGAAAAAGGGAATTTCTTGAGAAAAGCTTACTACAAGTGGATCCTTACTTTTCGGTATTTTTTAGCATCAATTTTTGTTGAATCATAATAAAGCTAGATTTGCACTGTTCTATCTCAAACACTTTTTAAGCAACACATCGCAATTTATCTACGCATCTCTTTCCCTTTCATAACCATGAGTAACCTTGTTTCTTCAATTACTACGATGAATGGGCAGACGGGTCTCCTTCTCCAGAAGCAACGGCGATTCATGAATCGATTCAAAACCCGGTGGGGATCCTAACCACACGACATATGTAGTACCCAAACTTGCATATATCAACCTTTTCTCAGATTTGTCCAAAGCGGGAAGCGAGGCTGCGCCACCGAGAATACCGTACACCTCAATCCGGGACTTTAACCCACGAGGGTAACATGTACTCCCGCCATCTCTCCACTCCGGGTGCGTGGTTGCCATTCGATTTGGCTCCACCGAGATCCGCTTACGGGAGTATGTGGCTAGTTAGGGTCGACCGACTGGGGTGACAACGGGCCGCGTGCCTTTGCCGGAAGGCCTCAAAGCGCGATATCGTTCAACACGTCCCGATTTCCTCAAGCCAAACAGCGGGCGGTCCTTAAGCGACCAACACGGGACAAGCACGACTAGGTATCCCGTAGGCTTTTTAACCTCGCCCCGTCCGATCTCAAATTCATCACTACCATACTTATTCTCATGAACCACCATCGGGTGTTCTCTTTTTCCATAGCGGGAGGAACAAAGATAAAACCTATATCTCGCGAATGATGAAACCATCACTCGACTTCTACGAAGTCTAGGCATTACTAAGCATAAAAGATCGACCTACACATACTAGTGGGATAAATCACGGAATAAGCGTAGATCAAGGTAATCATGCGAGAGCGGTATCAACCAACTCCTACTAACTTAATGCACATTGCACTAGACTTAAGGTGAATAAAACATTTTATAAAATAACGAAGGGTTTATGCTCGGGGCTTTGCCTCGTATTGCGAGGGGAAAAGTCGATTCATTAACGAGATCACCCGAAGTCATACTTGACATTATCCTTGTCGACGGGCGGATCTTCTCCGAAGCTTGATCATCGCATAAACCATATCAACACCCTCCCCAAAGCTTCATCAACACGATCCGACTCTCTCGTATACTCTACACGTAGATGATGATGCATGCTTTAGCATGACGGAAGGGTAAACATGATGCTTGATGAATGCATGAAATGATAAACAACTTGAGTATAACTTTCCTTCGATAAAGTTGCAACCCAACAAAACCAACTTGTTGAACTACTCTAAAGATATCATCACCATTGCCTAAGGAGTTCTCAAGGACCACTTGATTGTGATATGATCCAAGATTCACAAAACAACCCAAAAGTCACACAAAAACCTAATCTATTTAACACTAAACAATTTTAAACCACATAAAAATAATAGGGCTTAAGATAGAAAATAATTTAAACATTTCAAAACGACTCCAAACTTTTTATACAAGTAGGATACATCATAAAACAGTACAAAATAAATTTTCATGATTTTTGGATAAATAGAAAAATTATTAAAAATCAGGGGGAAGATGCATTTTTCAATTAAAATTTGTATTTTTAAATCATGCAAGAACTACTCAAGATCAAAAGTTTCAAATTTTTCATGGATTCATATACTCATAAGAAGCTTCTACAAAAATTTTCAGAATTTTTGAAGCTAAACTTGAATTTATATAAAAATAACAAGAATCGGCACTATACACATAAAAAGAAATTGAAAATTCATTTGCTAAAAAGAAAAAGGCCATCGGGCCTAAAGCGGCCCGCCTATGAGAAAAAGCAGGCCCTGGATAACGATAAAAGGCCGACCAACTACGGCCTGCCCGGAATCCTTTGACTTGGCAGCTTTTCAAAAGACCCTTAAACTTTTTAAGAAATTACAAAACAGTACAAAACACTATTTACTTGAGTCACAAGACTTCTCACCTAAGCTCTTTTGAACTTTGTCGATTTTTCCAATCAGGTCCTTCCTTTACTTCTTTTTTTCCTCTTCTCTTCTCCTTTCTTCGTTTGCCGCACGCAGGGGAGGATGGCGAGGCATCGGCCCGGCCCTCGCCCGGTCGACAGAAGGGCAGCCGAAGACGGGCGACGGGTCGCGGCGTCCACGCACTCCCCGCCCTAGCTTGGGTTGGAGGTAGCCCGTTCTTTCACGGCCCCACCGTAGCGGCCGGGCGGCGGCCATGTGACTGCGAACGGTGGGCGGAGCATGGCCCAGCAGGAAGGCGGCTTTGGAGGACAGGCGAGGCGAGGGCGGCGTCTGGGGGCTTTGAGGTGGAGCGGCGATGGTGATTGGGATGGAGAGGAACGGCGCGGCGGCCATGAAGCTTCGGCCGCCGCCCATGGCGGACGCCGCTGCCGTCGGGCGGGGCGAGGGCAAAACCAGGGGAATCGCGAGCCAAGCGAGGAGAGGAGGTGAGTCGCCGTCTCGGACCTCTCTCGATGAGCCGCGGAGCTCCATTGGCGCGATACGAGGGGAGGTGGGCGTGGTAAAAGAATGGCGTGGGCCTGACGACAAAAAAATCCATTGAGGCATTACATCAAACGGTTGACACGTGTAAAAAGAAGGTCGGTTTGGATGTCGGTTTGGGCTATTTACGGGCGAATTTGGAGATGGGCCAAAAGACAAAAAATGTTCTCCACTGATCAATCTTCATTTTTCATTAAAGGCCCATGGTCATTAGCTGCTCGGATTAAGAGATAATGATCTCCAAAGATGGCATTGTCAACGGCTTAACAATGATTAAAAGCGTTGTCAAAACCTTGTCAAATCAAATCCGTTCGATCTCAACTTTTTGATATGTTGGTCCTTAAAGCATAAACTCAAATCCATATTTTTGGTCCAACTCAAGTTACTTAGTAAAAATCTCGAGAACGCGAGGCGTCGATCCATATTCATTGTTTTCCGGACTTAGAATATTCTAAGTTCCGAATTTAGCATTTTCTTTCAACTTGAGGGTGATATTTGAGGCACTTAGAAGCTAAAACATGACTTGACCCAAAAATAACTTTTGTTGTACTCCTCCAAATCTCCAATTTGGCTTAAAGGTCAAACTTCATATCTAGCTCGAGAAAATATAATTCCACTTTGTGGTCAAAGCAAACAACTTGATAAACTTCGAATTAGGGTTTTTGCCGTCGGGGGCATTTTCGAGGCGATTTGCTCAACATGAACCCTTAATTACTTTTGTTGGAGAGTTCATTTAGAGTCATTTGAGTACTGTGGCAAAGGGTTGGTTGACTTCACCGCTCAGTTACATTATTGAGCCACCGAAAACACTATATAAGTAATGGCATGACTTATCATTTCATGTGACTTTTTGATTCCGATCTTCATGAAACTTAACCATTAGCTAGGGGCACATTTGAATTGAGATGTGGAGCATGAGAAATCATAGTTTCCCCACTATTCACTTATGTCCTTAATCGGGCTCCAGTTTAAGCATCAAAACTTACTTTTGCTCACGAAATTGATGCCCCGAAGTTCACAACCATGAACTATTACACTTTATCTTTATCCAAATCCTTTGCTTAGCTAGTAATTAACACCTGGGGTGTTACAAGGGGATAGTGTTTACTTGTGTAGGGTGGTTACCAAGCGGAAGAGAATGAGTTGTAGCCCTATCGCTATCCAGGCATACTTAGATAACCCCTTTGAAAGGCTTTTATATGGTTTTCACCGCCCGGAAACCATAACCCGTGAGTGAAAGTGTACACCTCTGCAGTGAGTATAAACTGTTATAACAGCCGTGTTCGCGGTCATGAACGGCCTTGGAGACATCTATGAATAGAATCACATGCTTATTATGTTGATAATTAACTTGATGTTTATAACTGTTGGCTTTACATGCTTATTAAATTGTTCATGATTTATCGTTTCATGCTATTCATTATTTATGTTATAATGATCATGGGTTTTGGGGTAGATATTGCCTAGCTATATTTTGCGGAGTTCGACATGGACTCACTCTTGCTATTCCCCACACCTCGGGGAAGAAGTTAGGCTTGTGATCAACCGGTGGGCCGTTCCTGTGGTGCCTACATCGAGAAGAGAACAGAGAGTCTTTCATTTGTCCCGCTAGCTGAGGTTATGTCTTTCTTGTTAGGTTTGTTTTATTTTAAGCATTGTGAATTGATTACCATTCATTTGTAAACTATATGTGAGATTTGACTTCCGGGGCTCACATATGGCTTCATCTGGTTTTGTTCTTAAAACCGGGTGTTACAATAGATCATTTAGGAATGGGATATACATCCCATATCTTTGGATCAAATAAAAGACTACGGGCTTCCATCAAGCCACTACTACATCGATTTCTTTACTTCAAATTTTTACAAAGCAGCAATGCAAACAAGTTGTGATTTGTGAAGATGCATCATGGAACACACAAATTGCAAAAAAAAAAGAAAATAAAGGTAATTACATAAATGACCAGGACAAGCATCTAAAAGAGCAATTTTTCCTGTAATTGATGAGCAAGAACACTTCCTTTTGACGAATGCTAAACAAATAACTAGCACTTCCTTTGCTACATCAAAATTTAGATTTATAACCAGAAGCAACTAGCCAAGTACAAAGTCTAAGCATAGAAAAATATAAGAACAAAAGAATACACAAAACAAGACGAGAACACTCAACAAACATCTTGCTCTTCGGTTGGCATGGACATGCACATCGCGCTGTTCCAAATTGTTTGCATGCTCAAGAACTTCTCTTATTATTCTTTTTGTTCCACATGTGTTTTGGTGTGAATGGGTATGTAATTACATGTTCATTTTAAAAATGATGAGAGAGAGAGAGAGAGAGAGAGAGAGAGAGAGAGAGAGAGAGAGAGGGAGGTGCAGTTTGGTTCTTTTTAAACTGTTGAGAAATGATAATTGGATTATCAGTACTTGGATCGATAATTGGTTTATCAGTACTTGGATGGAAAGTCCTAATTTTTCTTTCACTAATCTCCTCTATTTATGGGAAGACCAATGAATGTCAGCATCCTATTCCTCAGGCAGTATAGCACAGCTCGTATACCTTGGCTACACATAAGAAGTCACATTGTTCTCATAATTCATAGCATTCACATACTCGTGCATATATATATGTACACACGACTGGCTGAATAAGCATCATGTGCATTGTGTCTTGCCATTTTTTTTTATTTGCTACGTACATATGACAATTGACAACAGGAGCCTAGAAGTCTAGTTCAAGTTGTGGGCCTTGTGGCATGATATGAGATCTGCTGCGAGTGTTTTTTTTTTTTTTGAAAAGGGAATATATTGATATTCCAGCTTCGTGATCGACCGATGCATATGGCTATTCATTATTACAAGCCGTTCAAAAACCGATCTAGGAAAATACAATAAAAAAGTTCTGAGCCAATAAGACAAAAAAAGTTCTCAAAAGGAAAAAAAACTAAAGGGCAATTCTATTATTAAAAACGCCCGGCCGTGCTTTTGCAAACACTTCCATCGTGGCTGTCTCAAGGATCCTACAGCCCGCCTTCATAAAGCAGCGATCTTCTTCCTTACGAAGCAAGGACTGTAAACCGGTCCAGTACATCCCTTTGAAGATAACCTGCAAAATATGACGGTATTGTGGGCTTGTTAAACACAACATCATTCCTTGTTAACCAAATTGCCCAACAAATAGCACTTGCACCCACAAGAATCTGAGATCTTTTTTTTCTATTTAACCCTTGCAACCACCCTGTAAACAAATTGTGTACCCCAGTTGGTGGTTTTAGGTTAAAAAAGAAAAATGAATGATCCTCCAAATAAATTTAGCATAATGACAATCAAAGAATAAATGTTGTATGGTTTTCGTTTGAGGAACAATAACAACATTTCCTATCTCCTTACCATTGTCTCCTAGCTAAATTATCCTTTGTTAAAATTACTCCTTTGTACAAGTACCACATAAAAACCTTCACTTTGAGGGGTATTTTAAGTTTCTAAATTAAAAGTATTATATGGTAAAGCTTGCGATAAGTGTGTGAGGTAGCGGAAACTAGAGGAAGTGTGTGAGGTAGCGATAAGTGGACACAAGCGATGCGAAGGCGTGTTATCTACTGTTGCCTATCTGGCAAGGTCCGGGTCAGTCCGTTATAACTGAAGCGAGGAAATTACCAGCGAACATAAACCTCTAAACTGAATAATAGAATTATTTATCCTTGAGGATTCCTGCCACGTTCTATCTGTTCTCTTCCCCATTTCTTCTCTGAATTCCTCTTCCTAGCTGATAACGTGATTGTAACAAAGTGAAGGCAGGCTTGTTTGGTGGGGCTTCCGATGCTCCTACTCTCCTACTCTGAAGCTTCCATTACAGAAACAACAAAACGAAGAATCAACATTTCTTTTTCTATCTTAAGTACGTTTGCAGACTTCTGCCCAGTCGTGATTCGTGTGGGTGGCAATGAATTGTACTCTAGAAGCTAGCTGATCTCACGGAGTACTAGCTGGAAGTTTACACTCACCATTTGATCTCATCCTCATATTGATCATTGAGCTGAACACTCTGTACTCTGTACTGTATAGAGAGTTGCAGTTTGGATTTCTTTCAGTACTATTGATTTTTTTCGCAAACATGATTTGCATGTATATCATTAAGGAGGAGTAACAGTTTGACAACATTTAGTGCTGGTCGGCCTAGAATGCGAGCGGCACGGCATAGCTTCCCAGAGAATAGACCTGTAATGGCGTTGAAAAATGCTAATTGGGTTAAGAGTACTCTTGGATCAAAGTCTTAGATTTTTCACTAATTGATCTCCTCTCTTTAAGTCAAAGCAAATGAGTGTCTACATCCTATTCTTCAGGCAATAGTCAGAAACTTGTATAATCCTAGTAGTCAAAGCAATTATGCATTGGCAACAAATGCCTCCGGAAATAGAGACCCTTTTTGTTAGTCAATGCCAGCTTGGCAGCTGCCCAGCTTGAAAGAAGTCAAATTTTTGGTGAAATTTCGGCCGAATTTCGCGAAATTCAGTAATTTCGGCGGTGGCCAAATTTTTGCATTACCAAAATTTAAAACCTTGGTTATTACATGATCCACTACTATGCATCTTTGACTCTTTGATGCTTTACACATCTGTACATATTTAATTTCTTTTATTGAAACTACCAGAATATCAACCTTATATCAATTGGATCATTTTTTAGAATCTCGTGACTTTTGTTTTCACCACATATATTATCATTTTGTCTTTCAAGCACCCAAGATACCATATACGAACATCAATAATCAATTGATTCCTATTGAATATAGCTAGTACTCGGTTCCATGGTAATAAATTAAATAGATTTCCTGCAGATCAAAAAGGGAGCACATTCATTGCATTCACTCGATCGTATATATGTACACATGACGGGCTGAATAGGCTTCTTATTCGTTATGTTCATTGTAGTTCAATCTACGGGGCATGGTGACAAGTGACGGAGAAGTATTGCAGTTTGGCTATGGCTGTCACGAGATAAGATCTGTTATCAGTGTGAGGCATTGGAAACTGGAGTTAATGAGGCCAGCTCGCGAACACATGGTTGATTTAGGCCGCATGTGTTTAGTTTTTGTGATGTAGTGATTGTCAACAAATCAACATTCTCCTTCTACTTTCATTTATCTTTTATGCTTGGCTATGTTTCACGGCATGCATTGGAGTGTGTCAAGGCGTATCTCTTGGTTCGTGTTGTGCGGTGTGGAGCTTCGGAGATGGTAGTAGGTGGCGAGGTGAAGGGGCCAAGGAGGGCGTCTTGGGGCGACGAAGGAAACCGAGGAGGTGAAGGGACGGGCGTGAGGCTTGGACCGAGGACGGATCGCGAGGCGGTAGCCATGGTAGGTGACATCACGGGACATCGTACGGATGCAAGAGGGGCGTGGCGGGGCCGTGTCGTCGGGTCAAGATGGCGGCGTCTGCGGCCCGGGCGGGGGCTTCGGATGACTTGGCGACTTCGGGTGATCAAGGCGATGACCTGCGTGTCGAGGAGGTTTGGTGGTTTGCCCTCAAAACCATCGTAGCCGAGGTTTGGTGGTTTGGGCCTCAAAACCATCGGCGGAGGGTTTTGGCCCGGGTTTGGGCCTCAAAACCGGGCGGGGCGTTAAGGTGGGCGGAAGGGCGGCCCGCGTGGCGGATCGAGGGGAGGTTCGCGTGGATGCAAGGCTACGATGAGGAGCGCGGTGGCCGTCGTCGAAAAATATCGAGTCGACCAAAATAGCCCTAGGGTTAGTGGTTTGGCTCCGTATGTATCGGAGGGCAAAATAGGGATGAGAAATAAGGACCATATATAGAGGATGGCAGCCATCCTCCCCTCTTTCACCTCTCTTATTCTCGTTTTTATTTTCCTCCCATTTTTAGAGTTTTGCATTTTAGAGGTCCAAAACAAATTTTGTGGATATTTTGTCTTTGAGATTTTTTTTGAGGGGAAGGGCAGTCCCAATCTGCCTTTGCCCTCAGAACTGCCGTCATTTTTGGCTCTGTGATTTTTCGTCCTCCTGTGCTCTTGTTTTCCCTTTTTCATTCGTGCTCTCATTTCTGTGATTCCCGGTCATTCAGTCTATTTTGTGCGTTGATTTTCTAGGAGCAGCTTCCTGTGACCGATGTGAATCAGTGTGTGCCTAGTTTGAGAGCATGGGGTTTTGTTTCCTGTGAATTCCTTGAATCTTTGGATCTGAGCTGTCGTTCTTCTCAGTTCTTCAGGCGTCTGCTCTGTGCTCGTGAATTTCTCATGGGGACCAACTCGAAGGGGAGTTCCAGTGGCAGTGCTACCAACGCCTAGCGCTTAGGTGCTCTGTGTGTGCTCTCTTGAGCAGCACTCGTCGTCTCTAGGTCAAGGATCCCATCTGCTCGAGAAAGGAATCCGGTTGCTGGTTCTATCTGTTCTCTGTTCGTCAGTCCGTCAGTTCGGCTGTTGCGTTCTTGCTGGCTTGGGCGTTCGTGTTTTTGGCAGGGGGCAAACCGTGCATGGGATTGCTGAGCCATAGGGCAAGAGTGCCCAGCACCTTCGGCGCTCACACAGCAGTCAAGCTGCTTGCTTTCCCGGCGTCGAGTGCCTCCTGTCCCTCTCTACTCGTGTGCAGTTCGTGTGTTCGACAGTTCATCCGCTTGGTGGATTTCAGTGCTTTGGATCAGTACCAGCAGACTCGTATTCTCTCTGTTTGTGTCGTGCAGATCAATCCAAGGCTAACCATCTTCGAGCAGGAATTAGTGCAAGGGAACAGCTTCTCGTCAGGTAACTTGAGTAGTGCTCTGCATCTTCAGCTTGTGCGTGTTGCAGCACCAATCGAAGAGAAGCAGTCCAGCTGCAGCGCTCGTTCGTCTGATCCGGTCACTCCAGCACCGAGTGCCTCAGGTAGTCTGCAGCAGCTGTCGGTAAGTTGCAGCTCATTCGTTCCTTCCCACTCAAAGTGCTTCAGCAGGTTGCAGCTGACCGATAGCAACTTTGTCGATTGGAAATTGAATCAAGTTCAGTTCTACGCAGCTTTGTTTCCTTGCAACTGTGAACTAGTGTTTAGCAATCATGAGCCAATTATTACTGCATTTATTTTTATCTCTTTTTGTTTAGCTAGTAGCTGGAGTAGCACATCTTGAAATTGCTTCCAGGTTGCTCTTTGTAATCAGCACAGCAGCTCGTGCTTAGCAACTTGCTGTCTTTTTTTGTTCGGCAATAGCAGCAGACAAGTGCAGCACCTTGTCTTCTCGTGTTTTGGTTCAGCCACGATTAGCATCTCAGTTTGTTCATTGCCCGCTTCGTGAGTTGTGTGTGATTGAAGCTAAATCCTTTTGTCTTGTCTCTTTCAAGCAATAGTGTGGAGACTATTTAATTATTCATCAAACTAATCATTGTCCGATTAGCTCAACTCCTATTGCTTGAATTGAGTACAATTCTCGGTTGCTATTTGTGAAGTATCACAGTTTTTAGCGTGAGCTGCCCCACGATGGTTTCTATGCACATTTGATCTTCGATTTGAGATCCGATTTTTGAGATGACATTCTATTGATCCGAGGAATTCTTCTAACTTCTACCGCCACAAGTTGGCGTTGGTATTTTAGTTTCGGAGAACTCACTTCTTCTCTATAGAAGTCGAGTGACTCTTTTTCGATCCTCCGGTTCGATCTTTGATCTCGCGTCGATTAGGTGTCGCGATAGTTTGAGGTGTCCCGCTGTGTTCCGGGGAATATCCACCCAATCATTTGGGTCGTGGACATCTCAATGCTCTCTTTTGCTTGTGACACCTTGCTACCGGTTAGCAAAGCGTGCTATTCGGACCTTGTGTGAGTTTGCTTTTGGGATGGGATGTGGGCCGATGACCAAAATTGACAAGGAAAATCGAGGCTCCCATTCACCCCCCTCTGGTCGCCGTTTCGGTCATTCAATTGGTATCGAGCCGGTTAAGGATCATATCCACCTTAATCGGTCCGTGATCCTTGAGAAGCTTACATGGAGAGGTTCGGTCACTTTGGTGGCAAGCCTCCTGAAAGTTCGATGGCACCAACTATCCCTATTGGAAGATTAAGATGCAAGCACATCTTATGGGGATAGATTGGAGAGTGTGGGAGATTGTCGAGGATGAGAACTACCAAGTGCTAGCCGCTCGAGTGGGTGAGGATCAAATAGCCCAACACAATGCCAACAACCGGCGAGGAGGGCGTCTTGTTCTCTAGCCTCAAAGACACCGAAGTTTGAGAGAGTTGCCACTTGTGAGGACCGCTCGTGAGGTGTGGAAGACACTAGAGAGCTACCACGAGGGAACCCCACAAGTCAAGGCCCGTCTATATGAGACATACAAGAGAGAGTACAACAACCTAATCTAACTTGATGGCGAGTCCATCGATTCTCTCTTTGCTAGGTTTTGGGCGATCGCAACAAGCTTCGGGCGAACAAGCCGTCGGAGAGGCTTGACGAGCACGGAAAGGCGATGCGGCTCTTATGCCTGCGGATCGGAAGGTGTGGGATGTGAAGGTGTCGCGATCATGGAGTCTGCCAACTGCGACACCCTCACACCCGACGAGCTCTACAGCAAGCTCAAGTCCTCGAGATCGAGGCTCAGATCAGGCGAAGCTGAAGAACCCATACGCACCGAATGTTCCTCTCGTCTCAGGTAAGGGTAGTTCTAGTTCTTCTGCTAACCCTTCACAGATATCGTTTGCCTTGTCTTCTTTGGTGTCTGTGACAGAGGAGCAGATGGAGAGCCTTGGGATGATGAGGCTAGCTCTAGTCAGCCGGTTCTCGATTTCCCACAACAAACCGCGAACGTCGTCGGCGTGGCGGTGCACCCGGGGAGGATGCTCGAAGTGTGGTGATCCGGACCACTTTGTCGCCGCGTGCCCCAAGAAGAACAAGGACAAGTACTCCAGAGAAGTACTACTCCAACAAGCACGACACAAGCGCAAGGACAAGCGAAGTACATCTCCGGCAAGTACAAGTCCACGAAGGGCTTTGACAAGGAGGCGATCAAGAAGAAGTACCTCAAGCGTGCCAAGGAGCACAAGCACGCCTTTCTTGCCTCCCTCAGCGACCTCGACAACGACTCTTCCCGGACGGGCAATCTTCCTCAAGCGATGAGGAGTCCGGCGCCAAGGTCGAGGACAAGCTAAATGGACTTTGCTTCTTCGCCGACTCAAGCGGGGGGGCTTACGCACCATGGCCCTCGATGGAGCGGTGACAAAACAACGTCAAGCCACATGGCAGCGACTCTTCTTCCCCCGAGGTACCTCCTACAATCGAATCTCTCCGATGAGGTTGACTCTTTGGGCGATGCGCTTGTGTGTCAAGAGAAGTTGCTTAAGCGAGCCGCTAGGGAGAGAAAGGAGTACAAGGAGAAGTGGGAGATGGCTATGACTGAGATAGAGCTGCTTAGGAAGCCTGTTGATGTCTCTGATGAGACGGAGTGTGACGCTTGTGCCATGCATATGTCTAGCATCATGTCTTTGCAATCCAAATATTCTGCTTTGCTAGATGAGCATGTTGATATGAAGTCTAAGCCTGTGCTGTTGAGTGCGTGCAAGTCTTGTCCAGACTTGCGATCTGAGTTGGCAGAGAAGGCTGCCAAGCTTGCTGTGCTTGAGAAGGCCAACTCAGATAGCACCGTGCTGAAGTGTGCTAAGTGTGAGGCTTTGGAGTTGGAGCTCATGTCTTGTAGGCATGACAAGGGGAGAGTCGAAGAGGAGAACAAGTACCTTCGCTCTGTCTTGAGTTGGGTGTCTAGTGGAGAGCCACAGCAGCATGATGATGAGTCGGGTTCAAGAGGGGACTGACACATCGGGATTAGGCTCTGCTATAGGTGGGAAGGGTGAAGTTATCTATGGAAAGGTTGGTCAAGGTAGTGGTTTGAGCTCGAGCGAGAAACCAACAAACACTCCCAAATTGACCAAGATCACCCCACCTGAGCCTACCAAGCCCATTGTGCAAGATGGCATTCTCCAAGAGACCCCAAAGACTCCACCTCCCAAACAAGTGTGGCTTCCTAAACCAAACCACCTCAGGAACCCACTTGACACTTTGCCCAAGATCCCTGAGGAAACCCTTCCTAGAGCTAAGGCCACAACAAGAGTGAACCATCCACCCAAGAGAGTGAACCAACAACCACCCAGAGAGGTGAGGTATCACCGTGAGTACTTGCCGGAGAGATGGTCACTTGTTTGAGTTTTGCTTTAGGAGGAAGAGGGATGCTAAGCGTCAAGTTGAGTTTGAGAACCATGACTTGTATCATCCACCACTTGGCATGTATGAGAGGGGTGTCGCCGGTGGGTTCAGGCAGTTTGCTAGGCCAGGAGGTAGGAGGCCTCAGAGGGGCTAGGCCGCGGTTTGTGAGACCCTGTGGTGGTCGTGCTCCAGAGTGGATGTTGATCCTCGCTTTGGGAGTTTTGAGTTTGACATGAGGAGTGCTCCACGCTTTGTTGTGTGTGGCGGTTTGGGAAGAAGGTGGTGGGATGTTTGCTTTGCCTAACGCCTATCTTGGGCAAGATGGTCAACACCGGTATTCTTCCAAGTTTACTAACCCCGGTGTTGTGCCATTTGCCCATCCCATGTTTTTTAATGATGCAGGTGACTAAGTCTTGGGTTCCCAAGTTTATGCTTGTTAACCCTTCTCGGGATCCAAGACTTGGGTTTCTTTGTCCTCTCATGTGTAGGTATGAGGACATGGGGTGGAGAACACATGCTTGGTGGAACTTGATTCTTTGTCGTGGTGTGATCAAGACTTGATGGTTGTCTACACCACTTTGATGGCCTCCAAGAGGCATGTGCCTTATTGTGACACCTACACCACGGTCTGTGAGCTATCATATACACTCATGCCTTGTACATTCATGTTTCTCTACTTGTGGTATGAGATGTTCATTTGCTCACTTGTATATTTTTGGCACATTTTGGTTCTATGTCTTGCTTATGTATATACCATGGTAGGCTAGCCATCTTATTCATGATAGCTTTGTGTTATCTTGTGTATTATATGCCATGCTAGCCTTTGTGCCCTTTTCGTTTCCTAGTTTTCTTTTGCTAGGTGTCTTTGGTTGAGGGAGAGTTGGGAGTTTGCTATCCTTTTTGAGGGGTAGTTTTGTAGTTGATGTACAGTTGTAGCTTTAGGTTTGCTTTTGCTTTGTGCATCATCTTGTATCATATTGCATTCATCATGTACACTATTGCACTTTGAGCTTCTTGTTTATATTGATCACAATGAGACTATGCTCTGTTTAGTGTAATAATTACATGTTGGTGCTTATAGCTTGTGCTCTTTCTGCTTAATTGATATATGTTATGAGCAAAGCTGTTTTTCATGTGAACTTGCTTAACAACGATGAATCTTGCAAAATGTTCACCATTGAGATAGTTCCTAGCTTGTTTAAGTTGTTGAGATCCTTTGTGCTTATCATGTATGCTAGGTGACTATGTCTCATTCACTGAGTTATACACTTGCTTAGATGACCACATGCTTTTATCTGCTAAAGTCTGAAATCTAAGCTAAGTGTATGGAAAAGATCGAGATGGGTCCATACCGTCCCACATCCAAGTCTTGGGACTGCTGCTCATTGCACTTGAGTTGAACCTGAGCTTGGTAGTGTTTGACCCAGACCATTGTCTTAAGCTTCTGATTGCTCACATGCATAGGCTTGACATGGTTGATTAGTAAGGATGACGGTTGTGGATAACCACTGCCAAACATGCTTTGTCAATGCTTGTGTAACGCAACTCCGATAACTTTACATTTTGACAAGTGTTGGCTCTGTTTTTGCATGATGTATAAACGTTGCTTGGGGTAGTTTACTTGATATACATGTGTAGCACTTGGTAGATTTCCAGCTTACTTGTGCTATGTGCTATTCTTTGTGGTGGACGCCTTTTCTGAAATGCTTAAAACTGAATCAAAGTGCTAAGCCATATTTCATATCTCTTGATCAGTTTGAGCACCGTGTTAAGCACTTGATTTTGTTGTCATGACACTACCTAGAGCATCTTCTCATTTGGATTGCTATAAACTTGAAGCTCCCTCATTGCATTTTCATGCATTTCATAGCTTGATTAGTGCATTTGCCAACAAGGGGAGAAAGATACAAAGACGGTGATTGCATCTGTCAGGGGAGTAGCACTTTGAGCTAGATGTGATGAGCCTTTTGCCTCTGTCTTGAGGGTCTAGCTGGTTGTGTGTGAAAGTAATTGGTTTGGAGCTTTGCTAGTGGTGTTGAGCCCGTTTCTACCTCTTCTTGAGGACTAGCCGCCCTGTTTAGCTTGGTAATGTCGAGCCTTTTGCCCATGTCTTTGGAAACCAAGTTTTTGCTCCATGTTTGCTATCCAGTGATGTTGTCTCAGCTTCTGTCTAGCTTTTGTTCACTTGGATGTGCTATCTTCTATCTTCTTCTGTCTTTGTGTTGAATGTTGACAATGCACTCATCAAGGGGGAGATTGCGAACACATGGTTGATTTAGGTCGCATGTGTTTAGTTTTGTGATGTAGTGATTGTCAACAGTCAACATTCTCCTTCTACTTTCATTTATCTTTTATGCTTCGGCTATGTTTCACGGCATACGTGGAGTGTGTCGAAGACATATCTCTTGGTTCGTGTTGTGCGGTGTGGAGCTCGGAGATGGTAGCCACGGCGCAGGTGAAGGGGCCAAGGAGGACGTGCCGGGCCGACGAACCGCGGAGGTGAAGGACGGACGTGAGGCTTGGACCGAGGGACCGGATCGCCGGGCAGCTAGCCATGGTGGTGACATCCGGGACATCGACGGATGCAAGAGGGCGGGCGAGGACGCGGTCGTCCGGGTCAAGATGGCGGCGTCGCGGCGGGCGGGGAGCTCGGATGACTTGGCGACTTCGGGTGATCAAGACGGCGATGACACGTGTCGAGGAGGTTTGGTGGTTTGCCCTCAAAACCATCGGCGGGTTTGGTGGTTTGGGCCTCAAAACCATGCGGGGGCGGGTTTCGCGGGTTTGGGCCTCAAAACCGGGCGGACGTTCGGTGGACGGAAGGGCACGACGTGGCGGCATCGGGAGATTGCGCGTGGATGCAAGGCTACCGATGAGGAGGCGCGGTGGCCGTCGATCGAAAAATATCCGAGTCGACCTCAAAAATAGCCCTAGGGTTAGTGGTTTGGCTCATATGTATCGGAGGGCAAAATAGGGATGAGAAATAAGGACCATATATAGAGGATGGCGGCCATCCTCCCCCTTTTTCCTCTCTTATTCTCGTTTTATTTTCCTCCCATTTTAGAGTTCTTGTTTAGAGGTCAAGAACAAATTTGTGGATATTTTGTGCTGAGATTTTTGAGGGAAGGGGCTGCTAATCCTGCGCCTGTGCGCCTCGGGCTTCGTCATTTTGGCTCTGTGATTTTCGTCCTCCTGTGCTCTTGTTTTCCCCTTTTTCATTCGTGCTCTCATTTCTGTGATTCCCGGTCATTCAGTCTATTTTGTGCGTTGATTTTCTAGGAGCAGCTTCCTGTGACCGATGTGAATCAGTGTGCCTAGTTTGAGAGCATGGGGTTTTGTTTCCTGTGAATTCCTTGAATCTTTGGATCTGAGCTGTCGTTCTTCTCAGTTCTTCAGGCGTCTGCTCTGTGCTCGTGAATTTCTCATGGGGACCAACTCGAAGGGAGTTCCAGTGGCAGTGCTACCAACGCCTAGCGCTTAGGTGCTCTGCGTGCTCTCTTGAGCAGCACTCGTCTCTAGGTCAAGGATCCCATCTGCTCGAGAAAGGAATCCGGTTGCTGGTTCTATCTGTTCTCTGTTCGTCAGTCCGTCAGTTCGGCTGTTGCGTTCTTGCTGGCTTGGGCGTTCGTGTTTTTGGCAGGGGGCAAACCGTGCGTGGGATTGCTGAGCCATAGGGCAAGAGTGCCCAGCACCTTCGGCGCTCACACAGCAGTCAAGCTGCTTGCTTTCCCGGCGTCGAGTGCCTCCTGTCCCTCTCTACTCGTGTGCAGTTCGTGTGTTCGACAGTTCATCCGCTTGGTGGATTTCAGTGCTTTGGATCAGTACCAGCAGACTCGTATTCTCTCTGTTTGTGTCGTGCAGATCAATCCAAGGCTAACCATCTTCGAGCAGGAATTAGTGCAAGGGAACAGCTTCTCGTCAGGTAACTTGAGTAGTGCTCTGCATCTTCAGCTTGTGCGTGTTGCAGCACCAATCGAAGAGAAGCAGTCCAGCTGCAGCGCTCGTTCGTCTGATCCGGTCACTCCAGCACCGAGTGCCTCAGGTAGTCTGCAGCAGCTGTCGGTAAGTTGCAGCTCATTCGTTCCTTCCCACTCAAGTGCTTCAGCAGGTTGCAGCTGACCGATAGCAACTTTGTCGATTGGAAATTGAATCAAGTTCAGTTCTACGCAGCTTTGTTTCCTTGCAACTGTGAACTAGTGTTTAGCAATCATGAGCCAATTATTACTGCATTTATTTTTATCTCTTTTGTTTAGCTAGTAGCTGGAGTAGCACATCTTGAAATTGCTTCCAGGTTGCTCTTTGTAATCAGCACAGCAGCTCGTGCTTAGCAACTTGCTGTCTTTTTTGTTCGGCAATAGCAGCAGACAAGTGCAGCACCTTGTCTTCTCTGTGTTTTGGTTCAGCACGATTAGCATCTCAGTTTGTTCATTGCCTGCTTCGTGAGTTGTGTGTGATTGAAGCTAAATCCTTTTGTCTTGTCTCTTTCAAGCAATAGTGTGGAGACTATTTAATTATTCATCAAACTAATCATTGTCCCGATTAGCTCAACTCCTATTGCTTGAATTGAGTACAATTCTCGGTTGCTATTTGTGAAGTATCAGTTTTTTTTAGCGTGAGCTGCCCCACGATGGTTTCTATGCACATTTGATCTTCGATTTGAGATCCGATTTTTGAGATGACATTCTATTGATCCGAGGAATTCTTCTAAGTACTCGCCACAAGTTGGCGTTGGTATTTTAGTTTGAGAACTCACTTCTTCTCTATAGAAGTCAGTGACTCTTTTTGATCCTCGGTTCGATCTTTGATCTCGCCGGTCGTGTGCGATAGTTTGAGGTGTCCCGCTGTGTTCTGGGGAATATCCACCCAATCATTTGGGTCGTGGACATCTCAATGCTCTCTTTGCTTGTGACACCTTGCTACCGTTAGCAAAGCGTGCTATTCGGACCTTGTGTGAGTTTGCTTTTGGGATCGGATGTGGAGCCGATGACCCGAAATTGACAAAAGGAAAATCGAGGCTCCCATTCACCCCCTCCTGGTCGCCGTTTCGGTCCTTCACCAACATTTAAGGATTGTTTGGTGATGTTTAGGGGGTTCCACCTCCTATGGTTTTCGTACATTGTTCATGGAGCCAGCGAAGCCCATGAAACCTGAAAGGTGCCAATGGATGCCACTCTTTGTGGCGTTGCCACAGCCTCGCGCTGGAGCTTGTATCAGAAAAATTAGCAGATAAATGAGCAGAAGAATCTTGTGGCTGCCATAACTTAAATGTGAACCAAGTAGGAGACAACGAGTTTAGTGGCTCAGTTGCAGGCATGACATGGAGAAGTAAGGCGATGAACCAAACAACCCTGAATTGTATTCTTAGGTAGCCTCACTATGATTTGGTATGTAATTATGTGTCCATATTTTTTTTTATTATGATTATGAATCTAGCAATTGGTACATGGATATATGTATAGAGAGGTGCAGTTTGGTTCTTTTACACTGTTGTTGACTTGTTGAGATTTGACAAAATGCTAATTGGTTTAAAAGTTTTAAAGTACTCTAGTCTTGGAATTTTCACTGATCTCCTCTCTTTATGGAAAAGCCAACAGCTCGTGTAGCATGGCAACCAGCGCCTCATCAGGAAATAAACAGCCTCTGTTAGTCCATATGCTACCCGGCAGCCGGCAAAGAAACGACATCCACGAGGACCACGACTATTCAGCTTAATTTGGTGGTTTATATATTACGATCTATATATATTATTTTCTTTTATCAAAACTTGCAGAATATCACCCTAATCAATCGAGTCGTCCTTAGTATCCCGTGACTTTAAGTTATTATTTCATCCCATGGTTCACCACATACTTTTACTATGGATCCTGCAAACACCAAAGACACCATGTGCAAACGTCAACAATGGAGTGATTCCCGTTGAATGTAGCTGGTACAAGATGACATGATAAAATAAATTGCCTACTTATTTGTGAAGTACTGAAATACTAGTTACTAAGTTCTCATGTATTCATGGTATTCCATCTTGTGCATATATATATGCACACAAACGACTAGCTGAATAGCTTCTTTATTCATCATGTCCATTGTAGCTTGCCACTTCTTTTCGCTACCTACGAAGGAGGGTGACAACTGACAAGAGGAGTCTTGCTTGTGCCTAGCACGAGATGAGATCTATTGGGAGTGTGAGACATCAGAAATTAGAGGAACTAAAGGGAGCACACATGCTAGAGCTCGAGCGCTCTCCCCGGAGGTCAGTAAGGGATCACACATGTTGCAGCAGGGACGATGCAAGCCTATTTCTTTTTTGTTGCGGGCTTTGCTCTGGGCAAGGAGTTATGAATGTTCAGCACAACATGATCGAGGACAGATCGTATCTGCTTGCCTCTTGATCGAAGCTCCTTTGCTTTTACGGGAGGCCTATCCGATCCTCAGGGCTTTTGCTCGGTCTCAACCCAGTGTTGGTTCGTCAAGGAGAAGTGTACGTTCGCTTACCTACTAAGGCTCGGTGCCCAACCAGACTCTCCAGGCGCAGAAGGTTCTACTTCGTATAGTCAAGTTGGGGTTCACGAATACTTCCGAGCCCATTGAAACCGTAGAGACACATAAGTTGGAGTCCATCTCTGTTGAGCTCACGAGGCTTATGTTTTTCTCCTTCCGTTTCTTTCTTTCTTTCTTGTATTTTTTTTGTTCTTGTTCTCAATGGCAAGATTGGACCTAGTATATGCTTACCATTGAGTGGTCAAACTTGAGGTTGAAAAAATGGTAAGCACGAGAAAGGCACACGAAAAGTGCCGTAGGCTCCCCGCGACTGCACCTTACCCGCACACTCTGTAATGTGCGTAGGCTGGCACTCGGACATTCTCTAAACAATGTTAATTTTAGACGAAATGACAAGTGTGCCCATTTAATTTTGCCCTTTTATTTTGCTACAGGTGTTTCAAGATTTTACATCTGTTGTGAGATCAAAGGTTTATACTACATTTTGACAGATTTGGTAGGGATTTGGGTAGCTAAATTTCGAAATAATTTGCATTATTTTTTTAAAAAACCAGAACGTCCATTCTTGACCTTTGAACCAATGACTTCAAAATTTTCAGCAGAAAATGCAAACAAGTTGTGTAAGATGCATCACACACAAATTACACAGATGAAAACGGTAATTATAGAAACAACAAACATTTGTTTTGGTAATTGATGAGCAATAATATCGTTTTTTTATAGAATAATCTTCGACTATTATAAAAAATTCAAACCTCGAGCTCGAGGTTTGAATTTTTTATAATAGTACTCCTACTGACTTCGGCTTTAGTGATGAATAAATTCGTTTTTGTCGAAATCCCTATTAGGGATGCTATATGAAAAGAAGTGGAGTTTGAAAAGGGAACGGAATGGTCAAAACCAAATTGCACAAATGAAAACGGTAATTACAGAAACAATGAACATTTGTTTTTGGTAATTGACGAGCAAGAGCACTTCTTCCACGAATGCACAAATAACTAGCACTTCCACGAATGCCTAAGACCCCATAAGCATAGAAAAATATAAGAACAAAAAGTAAAGATGATGGCGCATCCTGCCGAAAGGTCTCGTATGACATGGAGGGCCAGCTTGGTTCCCCACCAAGACGCCACGCTTAGTTTTGACGCTGCCACAGCTGCAGGGGAGGTTGTCTCGTAAAATTATTAGCAAGCTTCGCATATTTCACATGCATGACATGACAACATCTGTTTAGCGCGGCAGTCGCAGGGCATGACATGGCAGCCGTAAGGTGATGAACCAAACCTTGGCAAAGCTTACAAGCAATAATGAAAGAAGAAGTTTGTTGAACAACAGCTCGCTGTGTCCATGGGCAACCTTAGTTATACTCGATTCAAGATCAAGAGTCATCGCACCAACCAACCTTTTGCTAGCTCTCAATATACCCCATGTGAAACTATGAACCTCTATTAATCATCTGCCATCGAGTATTTATTAATAAGTAGCTAGGATACTCATCATGGGGAAGAAAGATTGTCAGTTAAATGACGGAAACACTAAAATCAAGCTGCTCGGAGTCGTGAGTTATTAATTTCTTATGGACCAACATATCCCAATATATATAGGAGCACAAGGCTATGGCTCAAGAATATAGTAGCTGCTATACTCATGTCCATATAGTGTCTCATCACGTTTAGTTTCTAGGTGCCCGGACAAAAGAGCGAAGAAATGCGGGAGGGTGACAAGGAGTTTCTGTGGCATGATCAAAAGTGATGGCTTGAAGCCAGGTCTGATGTGAGTGTGAGGCATCGGAAATAGAGGCCAAGCAATCATTGAGGTACCAACATAGAACGGATCGGATTGCGGAGGATTTGGGAGCGCGCGCCGGCTCTTGCCACTTTGTCCTACACCGAGTTTGTCTTGGCAACCTAGCTAGCAATTCTTACGATCCTTGACCGTGCACACCGCCTTGTGCCAAATTTGTTTGCCTGCTCAGATTTTTTTCTTCCTTTTCCTCGTGTTTTTGGTGCATGTGTATGGGTTTTTCGTAGTTACGTGTCCATATGTTTTTGTTACAGTTGACTTGTTGAGATTTGAGAAATTCTAATTGGTTTAAAAGTACTATTAGATTCAAGTCTTGGAATTTTCACTAATATATCTCCTCTCTTTATGGAGAAAAAGACAGCAACTCGTGTAGCAATAGTTGGCATTGGCAACAAACGCCTCTTTCAAGATTAAAGAACCTTTGTTAGTCCATGCCAGCCGGCAAGAAGTCATTATCCGCGACTATTCATCTTTGGTGGTTTACACATACATCTTTATCTAAAAAACACATACACCCTCCATCCCAAATTATAAGTCACTTTGACTTTTGGGTTCATCCATTTAGTTATGTATCTAGATACAATAATATGTCCAGATACATAACTAAATGGATGAACCCAAAAAGTCAAAGCCACTTATAATTTGGAATGGAGGGAGTACATGTTTTTTTTTTTTTTTATCAAAACCTGAAGAATATCACCCTAATGAATTGATTCGTCCTTAATATCTTGTGACTTTAATTTGTTTCATCCCAAAGTTAACCAGAAGACACCATGTCGAGTGATTCCCATTGAATATAGCTGCTTATACCTATTATTGAAATACCAAAATATAGCTAAGTTCTTATATATATATTCTGTGTATATGCACACACACATGACTAGATGAATAGGATTCTTATTCATCATGTCCTTTGTAGCTCGCCACTTCTGTTTGCTACCTACGATACGAAGGAGGGTGACAGCTGACGAGAGGAGCGCGACAACTGACGAGAGTCTAGCTTTGGCTGGCACGAGATGAGATCTGTTGTGAGTGCTACACATCAGAAATTAGAGGAAGTTGTTTGGTGGGAATTAGAACACATTATGAACCCCATGACACCTTGCCGATCACCGTTTACTCTCCTTCTACAGTTTACTTCATTTTAGCTAATATAAGTTGTTTGAGAGGTAACTGTAAATAGTAGTGGTACTACAATGGAGTTTACGTACTTGTGAAACCGTTTTGAGACGGATGGCCAGCCGAGGCCAAGGCCAAGACACGCGATGCTACATTTTTAAAATAACTTCCATGAACTCGGTGGGTAGAGCACTACCCCCAACCCAAGACTCCCTAAGTGCTTCGACCCGACCAGCACCCACAGCTCCGCCTCGCACCCCAAAGCATGTCGATTCATGAAGATGCGGAGTCCCTGAAGCAGCGGGCATTGCATTCATTGCCAGGATACCAACACGAAGAGCGAGTTGAAACCCTTTCTCCGGTTGCCCTGCAGGCCGGCCCCCTTGGGCCACTTCCACCATGACTGCACAGTCGTCGCCGTTGGTGGTAGAGGCCGACCCAAGGCGCCACAGATGAAGAACCAAACCTCTCTTGAGTACGGGCAGTGGGAGGTGATCAATGGCCTCTGGCATCTGATCATACAGGAAACATTTCTCTCGGGCCTCAAGACCATGTCGAGCACGCCAATCATTCGTCTAATGGCATTCTCCTGAATGCGAGCCAAAGGAAGATCTTGATCCTCATGAGAGCCCAGGGTTTCCCGGATAAGTGTGCGTGGACACGGAATGTAATGACTCCTGTATGCAGCATAGCGTAGGCGGACTTGGCGGAGTAAAGACCCATCAAGGGTTCAGCGCCAGATCGTATGGCCTAGCCGGTTGTGGAGCTGTATTAGGCCCATAGCTTTCCAGAGATCAAGAAACTCCACTGCTGATGTTTTGTTGAGGCCCCTGAGAAGCAGTCTAATGACTGGACGTGAGCCCTTGCTGAACAATCATCCGTGCCCTGGTCCTTGCTCCCTGGTGCTTTCATTTTTTTTATGGAACAGGAGGGGCAAAGCCCTTACCAGGATTTTATTGAATTTAAAAAACAGAGTTGTTACAACAAATTTTTAAAAAGCAAGGATTACATAAAGACTTCTAGACATTGGTCAATATGGGAATGAAACCGGGCCTTTGCTCTTAGGAATCTAGGATAACTAAGGTAAATTCTTGTCTAAAAGCACCTTTGCATCTCTGAATTGAGTGATGTCATTCCTCATTTTTTTAGATAAAGGATGATTCATCCGGCTTCTACGTCCGGAGACGCATACACAGCCCAATTATTACAAAGTTTTCAAAGTAGAGGCGACAAAAGCTCAAAGAAAAGAGCAACAACTGTTCGAGAATGTAATAAAAAACTAGCATGTCTATAAAGGTGCTTCCAACCACCGTTTACTGCTGGAGCGAGACCATCTCAATTTTGGTGCTCAACGATGATAGTAAATTCTTGTTTAAATCATCAATCTGCGAAACGTAGCCGGTGTGTGCCCCTGAAAATAACTGCGCAGTATGGAGTTATATTTGATTCTATTAAAACAAATATCATTAGCGGGTATTCCGGATGGCCCAAAGAAAAAAAAGCAACCCCAACCCAAATCAAACCTCTAATCTTAGAATTTTGATTAGAAAGCCTAGAACCAAATAAATGTCTAATAGATGGGGTTGAGTTAAACCTATAGCAAGATACACCATCCTCCAAACCATTTTAGCATAATGACAATCCAGGGAAAAGATGTTGAATTGTTTCATTAGGTTACAGACCAATACATTTTCGATTTGTCATTCCAATTTTTCCTAGCAAGATTGTCTTTAGTTAAGATCACCCCTCCTTGTAAAAAACCAGAGGAAGATCTTAATTTTTAGAGGAACCTTAATTTTTCCAGTTTTTCTTATGTCCGAAAGGTTGATGCGAATTTATTAGTTCTTGGACACAACGAGCGTAACCGTAAACAATCCCGATTTGGTTAGGTTCCACCTGAATGAATCTGACCCATCAACTAAGTTAAAAGGTGTTATCTGTGCTACAAGATTAGACCAGTCTCTCAATCTAGGTCCAAGCAACGCCCTCCTAAATGAGATATTTAGAGGTTGTGACGTTAGAACTTTGGCCACCGTTGCATGTGGATCTCTCACTATATTATATAGAGACGGATACCTATCTTTGAAAGACATGTCTCCTACCCAATTGTCCTCCTAGAAACGCGTGGCACATCCATATTTGATAGAAAACGTGCCATTAGTTAAGACTTCATCTTTAATTTTCATAAGCCCCTCCAAAAGTGGGAATCATATGGTTTAGCCTTAACCTATGATAAGGACTTAGACCTCAAGTACTTATTTCTTAGCAAATCTTGATGTCATTCCTCATAATCTAGATATCTCAACACATTGTAACTATAATTTTTCATGAAAAAAAAAACCCTTAACTGATCTCTGATGCTTTCTAGGATCTTTGAGATGTCTTCAGAATTGGGCAGAATAACGTTCAGGCTGTATCAATAGGCCATAGCAAAGGGAAATGAAAAGGATATGAATAGGATCTTCCTCAATGTGCAGGGTGCAAAAAATGCAATCATAATCTTCAAGATGCATTCCTCTGCGCCGAAGGAGAGCAATTGCTTATAGTATCTCGTGATTTTAATTTGTTTCATCCCAAGGTTCACCACATACGTACCTTAGGATTTGATATCCTGCAAGCACGAAAGAAACCATGTGCAAATATCAATAAGCTGTTGATTCCCATTGAATATAGCTGGTACTCGATGCCATCAGTGAAATATTAATGCTAGTACTCGCACATTTGTGGCATTAATTCACATACTCGTGCATATATATGTACACTTGACTCTGGTTGAATAGGTTTCTTATTTTTCATGTCCATTGTAGCTTTCCACTATTATTTTTTGCTCTGGTTGGCATGAGACGAGATCTGTTATGAGTGGGAGGCATCGGAAACTAGAGGAACTGATGTTGCTACTGAAGAAGTGGAGAGTCCGTGAAGCAGCGGGCTTTGCATTCCTACCATAGTTGCCAGGACACCAACGCAAAGAGCGAGTTGAAGCCCTTTCTCCGGTTGCCCGCGCAGGCTGGCCCTTGGCCACTTCCACCATGACAGTACCGTAGTCACGGTTGGTGGTAGAGGCTGACCCAAGGCGCCGCAGATGAAGAACCAAACTTCTCTTGGCGGTGGGAGGTGATCAATGGCCTCTCGGCATCTGATCACACATGAAACATTTTCTCAGGGCTGAAGACCATGTGGAGCACCCCAATCATTTGTCTAATGGCATCTCCTAAATGTGAGCCAAAGGAAGATCTTGATCCTTATGAGAGCCCAGGGTTTCCAAATAAGAGTGTGTGGCCACGAAATGTAATGACTCCTGTATGCAGCATAGCGTAGGCGGACTTGGCGGAGTAAGACCCATCAGGGTCCAGCGCCAGATCGTGTGGTCTAGCCGGTCGTGGAGCTGTATTTGGGTTGTAGCTTTCCAGAGATCAAGAAACTCCACTGCTGATGTTGTGTTGAAGCCCATAAGAAGCAGCGTCCACTAACTGGACGTGAGCCCTTACCGACATTCATATCTGTGCCTTGGTCCTTCAATTTTTTTGATGGGACAAGAGGGGCAAAAGCCCCTACGGGATTTTTATTGAATTTAAAAACAGCGTTGTTACAACAAATTTTCAAGATACATAAAAGGAAACAAAGAAAATAGAAAGGTTGACACAAAGACTTCTAGCCATTGATCAATATGGGAATGAAGCCAGGCCTTTGCTCTTAGGATAACTAAGGTAAATTCTTGTCTGAAAACACCTCTGCATCTCTGAATAGAGTGTGCCAAATTCCGATGATGATGATGTCATTCCTCATAATCCATATAGCTCAACACATTGTAACAATATTTTTTTTTTTATGAAAAAGGAACCCTTTAACCTGATATCTATGCATGCTTTCTAGGATGTTTGAGATGTCTTCAGAATTGGGCAGAATAACATTCAGGGTCTGCCAATAGGTCATAGCAAAGGGAAATGAAAAGGGATATGAATAAGATTTTCCTCAATGTGCAAGGTGCAAAAAACACAATCATAATCTTCAAGATACATTCCTCTGCGCCGAAGGAGAGTAATTGCTTATAGTATCTCGTGACTTTAATTTGTTTCATCCCAAGGTTCACCACATACGTACCTTATCATTCGATATCCTGCAAGCACCAAAGAAACCATGTGCAAATATCAATAAGCCGTTGATTACCATTGAATACAGCTGGTACACGATGCCATCAGTGAAATATTAATGCTAATACTCACACATTTGTGGCATTCACATACTCGTGCATATATATGTACACTTGACTGTGGTTGAATAGGCTTCTTATTTTTCATGTCCATTGTAGCTTTCCACTATTATCTTTTGCTCGGGCTGGCATGAGACGAGATTTGTTATGAGTGCGAGGCATCGGAAACTAGAGGAGCCGAAGCAACCACTGAATATGTGGAGAGTCCCTGAAGCAATAGGCATTGCATTCCTACCATAGTTGCCAGGACACCAGCCGCGAAGAGCGAGTTGAAGCCCTTTCTCCCGGTTGCCTTTGCAGGCCGGCCCTGGCCACTTCCACCACGACAGCACAGTCGTCGCTATTGGTGGTAGAGGCCGACCAAGGCGCCGCAGATGAAGAACCAAACCCCTCTTGAGTATGGGCAGTGGGAGGTGATCAATGGCCTCTGGCATTTGATCACACAAGAAACATTTCTCTCGGGGCTCAAGACCATGTGGAGAATCCCAATCATTCATCTAATGACATCTCTTGAATGCGATCCAAAGGAAGATCTTGATCCTTATGACAGCCCAGGGTTTCCAGATAAGAGTGTGTGGCCATGGAATGTAATGACTCTTGTATGCAGCATAGCATAGGCAGACTTGGCGGAGTAAGACCCATAAGGGGTCCAGCGCCAGATCGTGTGGTCTAGCCAGTCGTGGAGCTGTATTTGGGCCATAGCTTTCTAGAGATCAAGAAACTCCCACTACTGATGTTGTGTTGAGGCCCTGAGAAGCAGTCCAATAACTGAACGTGAGCCCCTGCCGGACAATCATCCCTGGTCCTTGATTTTCATTTTTTTTGATGGAACAGGAGGGGCAAAGCCCGTACCAGGATTTTATTGAATTTAAAAAAACAGAGTTGTTACAACAAATTTTCAAGATACATAAAAGGAAATAAAGAAAATAGCAAGGATTACACAAAGACTTCTAGGCACTGATCAATATCGGAATGAAACTGGGCCTTTGGTCTTAGGAATCTAGGATAACTAAGGTAAATTCTTTTCTGAAAGCACCTCTGCATCTCTGAATAGTGTGATGTCATTCCTCATAATAATCCAGATATCTCAACACATTGTAACAATAATTTTCATGAAAAAGAAACCCTTAATTGATCTCTGATGCTTTCTAGGACATCTGAGATGTCTTCAGAATTGGGTAGAATAACATTCAGGCTGTACCAATAGGCCAGAGCAAAGGAAAATGAAAAGGGATATGAATAGGATCTTCCTCAATGCGCAGAGTGCAAAAAACGCAATCATAATCTCCAGGATGCATTCCAATGCACTGAACGAGAGCAATTGCTTATAGTATCTCATGACTTTAATTTGTTTCATCCCAAGGTTCACCACATACATACCTTATCATTCGATATCCTGCAAGCACCAAAGAAACCATGTGCAAATATCAATAAGCCGTTGATTCCCATTGAATATACTAGCTGGTACTCGATGCCATTAGTGAAATATTAATGCTAGTACTCGAACATTTGTGACATTCACATACTCGTGCATATATATGTACACTTGACTGTGGTTGAATAGGCTTCTTATTTGTCATGTCCATTGTAGCTTTCCACTTTTTATTTTTGCTCTGGCTGGCTTGAGACGAGATCTGTTATGAGTGAGAGGCATCGGAAACTAGAGGAACTGAAACCAACAGTTAAGGCTTGTTTGGTCGGGTTTAGAGGCTCCAGCTCCACTGTTCGTGCATTGTTCATGGAGACGGTGAAGCCCATTAAACCTGGCTTCACAATCTTCTTCACAGACGCCATTCATTTTGAGGGAGATGCATGCTACCATAAGCAAAGTGAAATTTCTTTCAAAAAGCACAAACCGTCAGTGGCACTACAGTATAGTTGCATGTGAAGCTTTAGCTTAAAGGAGTCCGGCCCAAGGGGCCCTTAGCTATTACTTATGTCAGATTCTAGGGATTAGGACATTGGAGGGCAAAAATCTGAGGAAGTTATCTTTGTAATGAATGCCATTTTTACAAGGTAATAATGACATATCCCTCCGGGATGGTATTAGAAGTCGTTTAGGACAACGACACGGTCTCCAAAACACAACTTTGACCTCTTATTAGTATAAAAATATTTATAGAGATGTGATATATGTATACTGTATACTTTTATCAAAGTATTTTTTAAGACAAATCTACTCATATAATTTTTACATTTACAAACTCAACAACTTAAAAGTTATTAATGATTTATATTCCCGATGTTTGACCCAAACCTTGTCCAAAACGACTTCTAGTACCATCCCGGAGGGAGTACTATTGTAAACCACCATTCGTGTTACGAGGCTGCAGATTGTGAGGTCAAATAGTTATTGCTAGGCTGGTGGTCACACCATGACTATATTGTCAACTAGGGGAACCTCACCCGCGCGTTGCTGCGGGAATTAAGAAAATACAATGATCATAAGGGAAATTTTCATGATATACCCCGCGTGTTGCCGCGGGACGTGAGATGTTATAGAAAAAAAGATCTGCATAGAATAGGAAGAATTATAGCGGAGGTCACATGAAAAATATTAAAATGACAATTTTTATTTTATATAAATTCTAATTTTAGATAGTACTCCTTCCATCACATATTATGCACACGTTCTTGTTTAAAACAAATCAAAATAAAATATCTCTATGACATGTAAAGTTGTTGTACACTGCTTGCCGCACAATTCTCCTCCACACGTCTATCCCCACCAACCGCATGCCAAAAAAAAAAAAAAAAAAAAATCATTTGAGTTATAATACAAAGCTAGCAAAGTATATGAACTGATAGTAACTCTTATGGTTGTACGTTCTTCAGTGATTGTGGGTCTAGAGTTGTGATACATAACTTTCAATAAACCCTGAAAAATATAAGCATATACATTTGAAACCATCAAAGCAAGTGAAAATATAGTTACTAAATATTGCCTATTAGCTGAATAAATCCACAAAAATCGTTGGGGAATAATGGCTTAACAACTGCAACCAAATTAAATAGATGCAATTGCATATTGATTGGAGACAAACCTGCTTTTGAAGAGTGAGAACCCCAATGATTATTTAGGGGCAAATCCTTAATCCACGGGATCTGAACAAATACCAATTGAGCACACATCGATTGGAGACAAACTTGCTTTGAAGAGTGAAAACCCCAATGATTATCTAGTGGGGCAAATCCTCAAATGAATCGAAAGTACATTTTCAAAAACTAAACATAAAAACAGTTTATTCGGCACAGTGCAGCGTGATCTTTATTTTACAGTTTGAACAATATCAACAGCCCCTGGTTCTCCAAGTAAAAATCCTCTCTATTATATTATGGATGGTGATATAAGCACCTATTTTTCCAATGCCTGCACTGCAGAAAGGGAAATCAATCTTACTAAGATGGTGTATATATCCATATAGGAAAGGTCACACCAGAAAGCAAGGCATTTACAAAAAAAAAAAAAAAAAAAACATAACATTGATTCATGATTTGAAACAAACCTGGAATGTGTATTGGCTGTTCTCTTACATCAGTACTGTTGTTTGGCAAATCATGGTCGGGCTACTCAGAATACTCAATGTGAAGAGATCGCACTTCATCTGACTGCAGCATAAAGATTCACTACATCATATACGTATTCATGAGCAGCCTAACTTGACCAAAAAGCATATGCAGGACTAATATAAATGCCAAACCTAATTCAACCTGATCATTGTCAAAGTCTTTTCTGCAAAAGGAAATGCATACGCACAGCTATAAGCACCTACAGAAGTTGAACTGAAGTCTATCTTTCTATGTATATTGGCATAAGAATTAGCTCTTCATATTGAAATACAAACACTATGATGTAAAAATAGAATAATGACTTCATGGAGGACCTGCCCAGTTTACACTTCACCTAGAACAGAAGACCAGGTGTATTTAGCCTTTTGTAGTTGTAATTTAGTGCTCTGCAATAGTAATCACCGCCAAAAATAACAAAAATCAGAATTCTAATAAATTCTCGTTCCTCAACAATAACATTTTGGATAATGTCCCTGCATTGTTTATAACAAACTGTAATAAGTGAATCAAATTACCCAGGTCAAAAAGTAATTGTTTAGATTCCATACTGGATGAACATATCAGGTTCAAATTTGCAGCAATAACATTCTCACGTATATTTGAATGAAGTAGTAACTTTCTGCACAGTGCACACACACACCCAATTAACTGTACAAACCGCATGAATAAATTTACAAATATTTTTTGAAATTACAGTCTTGACAAACATTGAATCTCAACAAAATGGCAAGATGCATTGCAGGCTCGGGGCTCTCCTGCGACAGGTACCGCGGGATAAAAAAAATCAGAAGAACATGTCAAACAATTCCTTTGATGCCCAGTTCCAATCGACTAATGACATCTATCTGTTACTCTATTAATTAATTAAACAATTTACGATAATGGAGAAAGGGGGGAGAAACAACTTACAAATGCCAAACTCACCGGGCGGGAAGGACTTTCACACCAACAGGTATCGCACACACCGCACAGATGGCAGCGCACAACGGGTCAGATGCGCCAGAAACCGTGCTGCTGCCTGTCGGGAAGGCCAAAAGAGGCCGGAACGCCCTGCCGCCGAGGCCGCCGACAGTGGTGGTTGAAGGTCGACGCCATGCAGATCCACCTTGGGAGGGCTCCACCGTCAGCCAGGGAGAAGGGATGGACGCCGTGCAGATCCATCCGGCGGTGCTGACGCGACGGCGAGGACAACGGGATGATGTCGTGGGCGCCGTGGATGCGGTGGTGTCCCCGGCAGCGCTGACGCACAGCGAGGACCGACAGGGATGACGGCGCTGGCGCCGTGGGAAGCGGCGGGGAGAGGAGATCGCACGGAGCAGAGATTGCGGCGAGGAGAGGGAGATCGCTCCTCCTCCACAGCCCGGGCCGACTATATAGGATTGTGGAGCAGGGGAGGCGAGGGGGTGGGGCGTGGGCTCCGACCCCGGCGGCGGGCGGCTCTTCTGGGCGGCGAAGCGAAGCGGGTGAACCTCCTGGTGGGACTGGGCGTCTCCATGGCCATGTGTGGGCGGCGCTTCCGGGCGAGGCGGGCGGGCGAGAGGCGCGTAAGGCCTGGCCGGGCGGAGCGGAGGCGAGGGAGCCGGAGAGACGGGGTGGAGACGGCCCTGTTCCGTCCGCTTTTATGAGCACTCCGTGGGAAGGTGAAGCCACAGGGGACGCGGTATGAGGTGGATCCGGTGGCGGAAGGTGGGGATTACGAATGCGTTGCTAAGTTTCGTTACCACCCCCGCACACCAATCGAGGCAAGAGAATTCCCTAAAAAGGAATAGTGGGGAGCTTCTATATAGGAGTTTTAGATGAGAGTTGTGAGTGGGTTAGTAACCTTCATGGTGATCCATCCACTGACAAACATGCGCTGCCGTAGGCGAACTACAAGGACACTCATGTGACCTCCTGGCTTGTTGTGAGCCTGGTATAAAATACTCCTAGATAACACAAGTTACAACTCAACTTCTGAGGAATTGAAATGTTCCCATCACATGTCCAAGCGCAACCTTACTTAGGCACCGTTTGGTGTAGCTCCACAGTGCTCTGGCTCCTTTACTGTAGTGCTCCTGTGTGCAACCCCTATAGCAGAGTAGCTCCATTGAATTCTTGTCTGCACAGGCTATTTTTGGTTTGCAGGAGCCATAGTTATTTTGATGCTACAAGGTTCTACAGGGTTCAATAGTGCCCAACAATGCAACTAAATTCTGGTGGGTAGCGTCCCACTGGACTGTCTCCTATCATTGGACTAAAAACCAATTCGCACATTTTTCTGGGATTTTTTCAGGATTAAACGGTATTATGCGTTAAGTGGTAAGCGACGTTTCCGTCGACAACGAGGCATCAATGGTGATTTCGAGAATCTTCATATCTGTCAGGTGCTCAGTCCTTCGAAGGTGCTTATAGGGGTAGAGTTTGCGTACATGTGTTAATACGGGTGAGTGTGCGTGCGTGTTGTGAGCATCTGCGTTGTACCGTTTAATTTTCAAAAAACAATGCAACCAAACGAGGAGCCGGAACCCCAAAGAGCCATGGCAAACACAGCCTTATACTCGATTGATTTCAAGAATCACACTACTCCAACCAACGTTTTGCATGCTCTGAATAGACCATGTGTAAACATCAACAACTATACGTGCTGACTGCCATTCATCAGTTAATAAATGGTGAACATGAAATCTTGTACGACTAGTTGCTGCTGCTTTTTTACCAATCGAGTAACATATATAGGTCCACAAGGCTATAGTTCAATATATAATAGCACCTCTTGTTGGCCATGCATAGCGTCTCGTCACCTTAGTTTCTAGGTACTGGAAGAAAAGGAGCAGAGGGACGGTTACAGTGAGTTTCGGTGGCATGATCAGACGTGATGGCTTGATGCGAGGCTTGATGTGAGTGCGAGGCATCGGAAATAGAGATCAAGCAATAATTTCATGAAGATCTGCAAGCGAAGTCATGGATGCAAGCCAGGGCTAAGCATCCAGGGAGTTTGTCGTCGGAGGGATAATCCATATATTACCCGCTGAGTCCTTTGGGAGTCAGAGTTTTAAGATGGAGAGTGCCGGCGCGGCTGCGGCCCTGATCAATCCTTGTAATTCATACTATTTTTCTATCTTAATGCAGCCAAGCCCAGTGACGATCAGCTGATGATTTGTTCTCGTATGACGATCAGCTGATTATATATGAGAACCATGCTGCCATTTTTTTTTTTTTTTAATATACTAGCAATTCTAGTACGTATGACATGGGGTAGATCATTTCTTCTAGAAGAAAGGAGTTGGGTGATGGGACAAACAGGAAATCAAGCGAATGATGCTGTACGAAGAACCGGAACGGTGACCAGACGAGGATCCGAGGATAAATAAGAACCCATAGAATAGAACTTTGGCCTACATTTTGATTACCACTCAACACGTCTCTTATATCTAATCGTTAAAATCACATGTGTCAACTCGTGACATGTTGAACATAAAAGCAGACTTACTCAAAATATTTAGAAAAACAAAACGTTCAACTGCTTAAATTTTTTAAATAAAATGGCCGAACAACCAATCAACTGAAGACCTTTAGAGTGATGCTAATTTTTAGCAAAAACGTTTTTATATTTTAATATATATTATTCAGGATTGTGTACTATAGCTACAAGTGACAATCTTTTAGATACGGAGGAAAAATTTGTTACAATACGGATGTGTCAACTGCGTCCGTTTGTTGAACTTGCCTCTTAAGACTTGCCTCAAAATATTTCGCGAAACAAAACAGTTCACTCAGGTCCTGCTCATGAATGGCCGAACAACAATAAACTGAAAGAAGAGATAAACTGATTAAAAACCGGCGCAGGCACCCGAAAGTCCTGTGCATATATATAGAACCAGACACCGGAAAGTCATGTGACTACATATTATTTGGCCATTTATGTCAGGAAGAAAACCCAAAAGAAGACTATATATACCGGCTGATAGTGGGAAAACATTGCATTCTTAAGCTGGGTCAAGCGAAAGAAATGATGCAATATATGTTAATCCACCCAAAGTTCCATGCCAATGCAAAAGGAGAAATGGGATGCACTAGGGATCCGAGCTATAGACTACGCTGAACTTGACAGCGCTGCAAAGAAGGGCTACGGTGCGGGTTATGGTTCGACGTGAGGATGGTTCTGCCTGGGGGCAAAAGAAGCCGGATCAGGCTCAACAGTTGTCTAGCCTGATGTCAGGAACATGCCCCCGAACATGTGGGCCCACCCCATGCCAGGTTGGCTAAGGAGAGGCGCCAACTACTTAAGTGGACCAGGAGGCTCCGGAGAGGGATGGAAGAATCAGAATCCAATTATCTTGCATTACTGTTCATCTTCTTCAATCTTTCTACTTTCCTGTACTTAGATTTCTCCCTACTATTGTTGTTCGATCTCTCTTCCAGAGATCCTGTAGAAGAGGTTACTTGAATCTGACACCGACGCTAGCAAAGTTCCGGACAATTGGTAGATAGCTCCTGGCATCCGCTCAAGGCGACACCGAGCAGGGAGGTCAAAGTGCGGCATGGACAAACCATTTCGATGAGTTCTTGAAAAGGCACATGAGGCCCCGTGGGAGGAGCACCTCTCCAAACCGTAAGACAAGCGCGGACGCCACCGTCGAGAAGGGCTTCGTCATCCACGAGCGGGTAGTGGTCCTCGTTCGACGCTGTCCAAGGATGCCTTCAAACTGGGGGGCCTCTTCATCGACCCCGCGAGGCCGTCTCATTGTTGACTCCTTCCCCACGCATTCGCCTCCACAGATTGCTACGACTCCGCCTCCTCTGCTCACGGCGCTGCGCCACCGAGGTAGATCGACTCCACCTCCTTCATCCCGGCGTTCGACTCCTTCCCGTTCGTGTTTTGACTCCATCACCTCCTACCCACGCCCAATACTACCTCTCCTCCAAGGCTGCAAAGACCAGCTCGCCCGCGATCAGCTGATTTGTTCTATCTCAATGCAGCCAAGCTCAGCCAAGCCCAGTGACGATCAGCTGATTTGTTCTCGTATGACGATCAGCTGATTATATATGAGAACTATGCTGCTTTTTTTCAATATACTAGCAATACTAGTACGTATGACATGGGGTAGATAATTTCTTCTAGAAGAAAGGAGTTGGGTGATGGGACAAACAGGAAATCAAGCGAACGATGCTGTACGAAGCGGAACGGTGACCAGACGAGGATCCGAGGATAAATAAGAACCCATAGAATAGAACTTTGGCCTACATTTTGATTACCACTCAACACGTGTCTTATATCTACTCCCTCTGTCCCTAAAAAGACCGTCACCGTGGGATGCGTGCCATATGACTTAATTTATAGAAAATACGTGCAACAATTAAATTTTTAAATAAATTTGTTAAAAAACTAGACTTGAAGATCTTTCCGATGATGCTAATTACTTAGCACAAAAGTTTTTATATTTTAATATATAATTGCCGATATTTATGTCTCGAGAAGCGTGGTGACAATCTTTTAGGGACGGAGGAAGTAATCGTTAAAGTCACATGTGTCAACTCGTGACATGTTGAACATAAAAGCAGACTTACTCAAAATATTTCAGAAACAAAACGTTCACTGCTGCTCCTGCTCATGAATGGCCGAACAACCTATAAACTGAAGCTTAGAAGAGTTAAACTGATTAAAAAAGCGGCGCATGCACACAATGATATATTATTCAGGATTGTGTACTATAGCTACAAGTGACACTAAGAGACTTCGAAAATTCGCCACGGACAGAGTAGTAGTGAACTGAAGTTGGTGCACTCGCCTCTTTAAAGCCAGGCAATGTTCGCGTTGCAGAACAGAGACGTCAGGCACGCACTGCTGCTGCTGAAAGCAATCACCGAAAAGAAGAGAGATCAGCTACCTCTACCTGACGTGGCACCCGAAAGTCCTGTGCACATATATAGAACCAGACACCAGAAAGTCGTGTGACTACATATTATTATTTGGCCATTTATGTCAGTCCTGTCAACCTAAAATAAGAAGACTATATACCACCTGATAGGGGGAAAACATGTATTCTTATAGCTGCGTGCAAGCTAGAAATGAGGTGCCATGTTAATCCACGCAAAGTTCCATGCCAATGCAAAAACCATTCTAGAAATGGGATGCACTAGGAATCCGAGCTATAGAATGACACCGCATAAAAAGATTGGTATCGTGCAGTCCGCTATGGTTCAACGTGAGGATGGTTCTGCCTCTTCGAAAACTGTCAGCAGAATGACACGAGGACTGAAGAAGCAGCCGGATCAGGCACCACAGCTGTCCCACCTGATGAGAAAGCAACAGCCAAGTTCTTCGCTGTGCTGAAATTCTGACGACATTGGGATTTGTTAGAGTAGCCGATAAATGAATTGGGGATAGATTGGGGAGAACAGGGAAGGATGGTAGAACACGAGAGGTGGGGAGGTCACGTTATCAGTGTTTGTGGTCTCAGATTTCAGAATCCTTTTCTCCTAATAAGCTCTCCATTTATACAACCGGATGACAATCTTCTAGCTCCCGACAGCACATCTGCCTCTTAGCCTCTAGCCTAGGGCGTCAAGCCCACTCAGGTCCACTTAAGCACCGCTTAGCCTTTCGGTCCGCCTGCTCTGTTTGGGCTCTGTTGCCGGGCGGGCTAGCGACTGAACCAGCAACAGTAGCTTGGATATCTTCAAGTCAAAAAAAAAAAAAAAAAAAAAAAAAACTTGGATAGTATGTAACTATGTATTTGCGTGGCACCAACTAAAATTTTTCCAGTCTTGATCTTTTTCAAATAGCCTTTCAAGGGCTCTCATGTCCGGTGGACACAAATGTATCCAGTTCTGTAAAAGCTCATGTATTTTGAAGAGCAAAATGTCTATGCGTCTCTAGTCAATTCTTTTTTCTTCCCCGAAAGCGAGCTTACCTCGTACTTCATTAGGAGAAAACAGATGGCCCGAGATACACGACCTGTGCCCTTCCCATGACGAGATGACAGAGAGCTAACACAGGTAAAAACACTAACACACGGGGCACAGGGGCCCCTTGCCATGGCGAGATGACAGAGAGCGAGCACAGTCAATTGTCTAAAGCCAAACCAATCATATCCCTTGCGTGTTTTTGTGTTGGTGCCATCACCTTTGACGAACAAACTCGATGCTCGCCCGCGGTTCCAAACCCGCGACACTAACAGGTCTCCTAGACGTAGCTGAAGCTTCATTGTCACTCAGTTTGTCTCTTGATTTCACTCGAATCTCTTCGGCATTCCATCCTTAATGTTAGATTTCTTCTATATGTATTATTTATATATTTTATATGTTCTTTCTTAAATATGTCTCATACTTTTTGCAAATCGAAATTATCACATCTTGCAATTGCATGTGTATAAAAATAACTTCAGTTTCGCTTCAAAAAAAAAAAAAAAAAAAAAAAAACAACTTCAGTTTGAATCCTATGCCACTTTGCCACGCCTCAATTTGCTTCTCACGCCGTTTCTGCCCCGAGGTGCATGCATGTTTATGCATTTGGCATAGTCAGTGTGAGTGGCTACTTATTATATGACCACTGTATTATAGAAATATATATTCTATAGCTTTTGGCTACTTATATCTGACCATTGCATGGAACAGAAATATATATTCGAGCTTTGGCATGCAAGGACAGGAAAATTCATGTTATAAATTAATTGAGTTGTCCTCTCTGTGTGAGAGATTCGAATATTATTTTGTGCGGTTCACCTTGATGAGAGTTAATTGTGGGGGATGATATACATGGTTGAGCCATATTTATATCAGTCCATGTGTGCCTATATATAAAGCTCAATCGCTCCCTAGTTAGAAGCAAGCTAGAAATGAGGTGCAGTGTTAATCCGTGCAAAGTTCCACCCCAATGCTAAAACCTTTTAGAAATGGGATGCACTAGGAACCCGAGTTGTAGAATCCGCTGAACTAGACGACGTGCGAAGGGATCACGGTGTGCATTCCTTAATGCTTTTGGGATAGGTCACGAACTAAAATTTGTCATATTCTTGACTCCATTCTCTTTGTGCGACTCGATCCATAGCAGATAATTTGTACTTGAATTATGTTTCTTTGACTCTATTGCAATCTAATTGATCTTGTGCCCTACATGAAAAATGCAAGCTGTTTTTATTAGCTAATCCTGTCTCGGTTTGGCTCTCTGTTTTTTGCCGGTCGTAGTTGCCATGGCTCGCGGCAAGCTCCAACAGAGTCACCTGATGGTGTGGCATGGCTAGGCGTACGTGGTCATCGTGGTGTTGAAAGCCACGGTCTTGTATAGTTACTATTATATTGAACGCAATACAGAGTCGAGAAAACGCTGTTTTGTTGCAGCACCAAAATCCATTTGTTTTCATGTGCGTGTGTTCCTGCCTAAACTGGAGGATTATCATCAACTCCGGTGACTGTCGTGGCGGTCGAGACATATTTTTTTAGATAATGGATAATAAAATCCGGTCTCTACATCCTAGGATGTACACAGCCAATTATTACAGAGTTTTGAAGGAAAATAAAATGCAAGCCGACCGTCTCTGTAACATAGACATATGCATTAAAGCAAACGAAAAAAAATGCTTCCACCCTCTATTGGAGATTTCTAAAGATGTGTGTGCCCTATCATGCGATGCGAGGTCATCACCTTGCCGACCTGTAACGACGCAGACAGCGCGTGAGCCATCGCTGCACTGCAACTCTAGCCGCTCTTCTCTTCGACACTGTACTTTGATTGCTACCGGGATTTGAGGGTGAACCATGAACTAAGCAAATGTCATGTGGGTTGAAGGTGAAAGTTTAGGCCATGCATCCAGATCCTGGAGCCTCGAGGTCCATATGTGTCGTGTGTGCTGCACACAACATTGGTATCAACATCTTAAACCTAGTGATTCTTGCACAATGAATAAAAGGATGTGCAGATGTGCTGGATGGAGGATGCATGGTGAAGCACTGCATTCAGAGTGTGATGTTCTAGTTCCCCATGTATCCCATTCTTATTTCAAAAATTTGATGCTCAATAACCACTTGATGTACTTTGAAATTATCTATATTTCCATACATGTTCCTCTCATTCTCCTCTGGCTCTTGAGTTCTCCAACATGGACTAATAATCTTTATATTAAATGGGGATGTGGGCAAGTTTGTTTTAATTCCGTGTCCTATGCTACCTATGTTACCTATTTTGCCAACCTCAATTTAATTTCTTCTCCTGCCCCTGCCCTAAGGTCCATGGATATATTTGTCTTTGCCATAGTTGTGCGATTACACTTCATTTTACCACTGTATAAAAATATATATTGGAGCTTTGGCATGTCACAAGAACAGAACAAGTCATATTGAGTTGTCTTTGGTGTGAGAGATTTGGATATTAGTTTGTTCGCCCCACCTTGATGAGTTGTGTGGGATGATCTAAACGGTGGATCTATTTCTCAATCCATGTGCCTATATAAAGCTCGATTGCCACCATCAACCTACCTATCTAGCCAACGCTAAAGAATAGAAAGACTATACATAGGGGAAAACATGGATCCCTAGCTGGAGCAAGCGAGGAAATGAGGTGCAGTGAGCAGTGTTACTCCATGCAAAGTACCACCCCAATGCAAAAGCCTTTTAGAAATGGGATGCACTAGGAATCCGAGCTTTACAGCAGCGTGCTACGGCTGCTGGAGGAGGCAGGGGACTTGTGGATCTATAACAAATTGCAACTATGCATTGTGAATTTGAGACGAAGGAAGATGCTGAATGTCAGCTCACATGTTCACAATTGGCCATTGCCCTTGCAGCGGCGGCATGATATCCTTGATTCCGTGATGGTTACTGGGCTCTCCTGAGCTTTTCATGATTGCTTAGCCTAAGTTATGGGTTCACATCAACCAACAAATATTGTACGCCTCACGGACATTATGCCAAAACGGATTATCGTTCGCGCGCATACATAGGGAAGGGCAGGGGGTGTCCTAAACAAATCATTGCTTTTCCAAGAACCTGATTAAATTTAATTTATGCACGTCATTCAGAAAAATATTACATGGAGAAAATATAGTACTAGTTGTGTGGCCCACTCCCATATGTATTGTGAAGTCACTGAAGTGACAGCTGAAGATAACATGAAGTATGGATCAAACATCACATATAGGTTTATATTACTCTCTGCCCCCAAAAAAATTTTGTAGGATGCAAGTTTTGTCCCCAGCAAAAAATAAATCACTATGGCTATGGAAGTTTTTTTTTTTTATCTTGCTTGGCGCGTTGACGAACGATCTTGTTTCCAGGAAAAGAAACAAAATATACCTTTTTTATTCACCTTTTAGAGGAATGTATTGGTTGGTGTTTAGACATATTGCTGCAGCATCGAGGATGCTAGGGAGATGATTCTGTTGGCGAGCAAAGTTTTACTGCTTTAGAGGTTGCCATTCTAGAAATCTTGACCAAGAGTGTCAATTTTAGATCGAGTTTACTTAAAATTTTCCACAAAGTGTGTTCTTAGAAAGTTTTATGAATTATTAGCTTGTGCTCTTTCACTAGGATGTGAACCAAATTTCAGCCTGACTGCCCTGAGCCTGGCAGATTTTCAAGGATGTGTGAACCGCAAAAAAGTTTTGAGTTTTTCCTCCCTGTGTCTGATGGGTTTTATTTTCTTTAGTTGTTCTTTTGTGGCCTATTTTTGCTTGAACTTTGATACTGTATCTTCTACATACTAATATCTCTACTATAATATCTTGGAATTATTTTAGATCCACCCAGCGAAGCGCCCCCCCGCTGAGGTGTCTAAACTTAGTACACCCAACAAAAAGCACACATAAATCTCCCACCATCAAAATCAAGGGATCACCAAACAGCAGGATCAGAGGCGAGGGTCGACATCGAAAAGTTTGTCCAAATGTCTTACACCCCCCGCATTCACCCGCACCCTCCAACTCACGTTGCTCCCCGTACCCCTTCAGGCGGCGAAGGTTCGATTCCCATTCCGTGCCTATTTTATTTTCTTCTGCGACAGGGTCTGAGAGGGGCAGAGGGAGGCGGCTCCAGATCTCCAGTAACGTGCAGGCACACACACAAATTAAGAAAAAACGATGGCTCCTAGGGTTTGTGGTGACAATGGGTGGCGGCGGGCCTGGAACGCGTGCAGGTGCGCAGCACCGGCAACACCACATCGACCACTGTGCGGAAGCAGTTTGGCCACGACATGGCGGCGGGCAGGAGTCGACGCCGCCGCCAGCCTAGAGAACGCCTTCGTCGCACAGATGTCTGTTGTCACACAATGAAGTACTAGCATGAGGGCGGGTCACTCTTATTTAAAATTCTATGAATGATACATCCAGTTGATACAAAGTCTTGGAAGGCATTTCCGGACTCTGGTTAACAACTTCACAGATTCTGATGATTTCTTTTGTTATGATCAAAAGGATATAGCATATCAACATGAATTATTTGTTGTTCATGTGAGAAGACTTGACAAATTTATAGTTTGTTATGAACTTGCAAGCCTATCATCAAAATGATCGATCTTGACAAATATGTTTTATTCACATTTGTTTATTGTCTAGTTGAGTTGGCATTAATGCTATTACCAGTGGTGGTGACAACATCAATTGAAAGAGCCTTTAAGCAATGAAAAATATCAAAATTGGATCAAGTTGTTCGATGCTTGGCTTATAATGGCTTAATGGCATGCTACATTTAGAGAAAGATATTGAAAGGAATTGATCTTGAGAAAATTAAGAAAATATTTCAAAAGAAGACAGATAGGAAAGTGCAGTTACCTACATCTTTCTTTTTTAGCAAGAACCGTGGGCGCGAAGGCCCCCCGGCAACAGAGTAAATTAATAAAACAGAGGGTTTACAAAACACTTACAGGGAGAGAGCAGGGCCTAACCAGGAGTTAGGTTAGGCCAAAAACAAAAGAAAGGAAGAAAAAACACGACTGAGCTGACTAACAAGACAATATACAACTGGCAACAGACCAAACGTTACAAGGCCTGGAGACAATTGCAGCTTCATCGTCGCTTGCTTTGTCTCTTGATTTCTCTTGCATGCTTTCAGTATTCTATCCCTAATGTTAGACATTTTTTCTGTAAATATATTATTATTTATATGTTCTTGCTTATATGTTTCATTCTCATGAATGGAAATCATTACATCTTTCATGTATGTTGAAACAACTTCAATTTTAAATCCTATGCTACCTATTCTTATGTCCTTGCCCCTGCCCCTGCCATAAGGTGCATGGATATGCCTTTATTGTCATTGTTGTGTGATTACATATCATTTGACCATTGTATAGAAATGTATATCAACACATTGACATGTGACAAGGACATAAGAAGTCATAAATTAATTCAGTTGTCCTCAACCTCAATGTGGGAGAATTGAATATTATTTTCTACGCCCCACCTTGAATGAGCTGTGGGGATGATATACACGGTTGATCCATTTATCAGTCCATCTGAGATTCTGAGTCCATGTGCCTATAAAAGCTCGATCGCCAACCTACTTGTCCAGCCAACGCTAAAGCATAGAAACACTATACCAGTTGATAGGGAAAACAAGGATCCCTGGAGCAAGCTAGGAAATTAAATGAGGTGTAGTGTTAATCCATGCAAAGTTCTACCCCAATGCAAAAACCCTTAGAAATGGGATGCACTAGGAATTCAAGCTGTAGAATCCGCTGAATTGGACGCCGCTGTAAGGAGCAATTTCATGCGGTCAACTTGGGATCGCCATAAGGATGGTTTAGCTGCATCACAATATGTCTCTAAGAAGCCCACCCGAAAGCATACAAAAGTACCATAGTGAAGACGTGTGCGTTGTGGCGTTCAAAGCCATGATCTTGCATCAAGCTATAATGTTGTTGTAACAACAAAATCCACTTCTGTTCGATCCTTCCGACCAGTAGGACGCAGATGGCCAGCCATCGCAGCTTGTGTAGATATCCACGCCCGTGCTCCCTCTCTACAAACTCTAGATGAACCATAGGTTTGCTGGTTAATTGAGGATGATAAAGCATTGAATTCAGAACATGGATTTCTTTTTAATTTAATATTTGCGTTGTAATGTTGTTTTGTTCTGTTGGACTTCTTTTTAATATAATCGACAATTCTCCTGCATAATTCGTTTTAAACAAAAATTATACACACACTTCAGTTCATTTGATACATGGAAATTGGGTTACAGACAAGTGCAGTTCCATTGGTAGAACAGCAAGGTTAAGGGGGTAAGTGCTGGGCAGGAAAAGGAAAAGCTTGCTTGGCTCGGCAAGGAAATGCTAGACCCAAATCAGCCCTCTGGCACGAGCAAGATCCATGTCATTCTTTGACAAGTCGGATCCAAATGAAACCAGTCTCTCTCTTTTTTGGTGTGTCCTGCTGGGCGCTTGCACGACACGAATGACTTTGCAAAGCTCGTTCCTAAATCTGAAACGTACGAGAAAATCAGCTGAATGATCAATTGCTACTTATTTGGTACAAGACCAGCTCTCAATATGCACTAATGCGGGTTCAAAAATTAAAATCAAGCACAATTTCTCTTCCATACATAACATCTAGTCTGTCAAGTTTTTCTAACCTTATCTTACCCTAATATTCAATTAAATTAAATCACGAAGAGTTTATTGGTTTTCATCGTCTTTTTATTATATGCCCCTTTTCCCTTCCGTTTTACCAATACGGAGCGCCCCTCCTACTCCGGATCCTTGAGTCCAAGCGTGTGTGTTTACATCACGGAGAGCGTGACTGTGGGACGACCGAACCGCAGATTGAGGGGCCAACAGCGAGGTGCAAGGAGAAACAACTCCGACGAGGAGGTTGAAGCAACGCGTCCACAAACTCCCAGGTCCCAATCACATCAGTGAATCAGCCCAACTCTGCTTCTCTACTCTGGCATTTGTTTCTTTTTCCTCTAATCTAAACGGTGGCGGAGCCTCCCCTAAGCTGGAAGCTGCTATTCCCTGTGAGATAGGGATTCGACCGGTGAGAGGGAGCCAACCGTGGGAGAATCTCACTATTTGTAAATAGTGTTTCAGTACATCTACAGTGCTGCAATCAGATTTTTTCTTGGTTCTTGGTTACTAATTACAAATCAATCTTTTTGCTCTTAATTAACACATATTCTACCTTGACGCTGAAAAAGATTTAGGAGCCAATCTTTATTTGATTTCGGCTAAGAAACAAGAGTAGTATATATATGTAACGTGTGTTCATATGTGGCTTGTCACCGTTAAGCATATATGGCATATTTTCGTGCCCGAATTCTCTAATATGTTGTGAGAGACATGTTCTCTAATGATATACTATACTTGTGAGAGACATGTTGGATGTTTTGATCTCTTCTTGTCTATATCTCTATCTAAGTCTATACTTTTATTTGTTCTATATCTGTCTATCTGTGAGGTCGGTCGAAAGTACACTGAGATTGAGGACACTATGTGTAGATATGCTGTGTAGATATGCGGTGGAGTCCCCAAGCTTCATGTTGGCCATACGGGTTAGAGCAGCCCATCTTAAAGCATGATAGAGAGTCTGATTCTAGTATTTATTCAAATGATTGGCGTGATTAATGAATAAATCTTCTGATTCTAGTATTTATTTAGATGATTGACGCGATTAATGAATAAATCTTCAATGCACATATCTATATTTGCTAGAGTTATCAGTACAAAGTCAGCTCTCTGCACGCTAATAATAACAGGTTGAAAAAATATATAAAATAAAAGCATCATATCCTACCGTCTATAAAAGGCCGGCCTACCATTTCATTGCCCCATCACCAATCAACACACCCACCACCCCAGCTTGTTGTCCTGTGTTGGTGATACAAGAGAGAGATAGCTAACCATGGCGAACGCTACCCATACCCTGATGCTCCTGGCCATGTTTCTCCTGTTGTCAGGAGGTATAGTGCATGTCTCCAGAGTCCATACCACCTAGTAGCAGTGAACACGATCGTTGATCCGACTGATCAACCTCATGGTTTTTACCTTTGAATTTCTTGTTTCGCAGGCGCCACAGCAAAATGTATCAGAATTAACATGAGCCCCAGCAATCCATGCACCCCTGGCGACGCATGCCCGACGATATGCGCCAAAAATTAAGGGATTCGACGGCAATTGCGAGAATGGAGCATGCATGTGCACTATCTGCGACCCTGGGGAACATCCACGAGCTGGAGCAGCAAGGGTTTAATATTGATCGCTGGATACATTTGCGTTTATTTCATCGCATGCATATACATGTACCATGTATGGTCATGTGTAATAATAAGAGCAATGAGACCCTATCTTTGGTGATATATGGATCACCCAATTATAACTCGCTTCTCTGGCCTCCTCACCAACTTTTCACATTATAACAGTAATATTTACTTTTTTTTTACTTCAAAATAATTTAAGACGTAGCGAATTGAATACAAATTTCAATGCGCGGCAGTTAAGGTAAATAATGAACAAAATAAAATGACACATGGAGAATCCTTATAATGATTTTAATGCATACCATACCTCTTCTGGGTTATTATCTATACCATACTGTATTCTCTATGATAATACACACTACTAGAGACCCTCCGGACCGGTGTAGCGTCCTATGAATGGCCAAGCACGACAATTTCCTTTCAGAGGGACATGAGTTTCATCATATAATTAACGTCCCTCGATTGGAGAATGGAAAAAAGTTATACCAAAAAAAGTTATAGCTAGGAGATAAGTATGTGACAGCACGTTTCTGGATGCACTCGTACTCGCCTACTATGTTTTATAGTGACCAAGTCATGAAGACCAAGGGCACCTACACATCATTCCCAGCCCATATCAATATATATATAGAATAGGAATAGCTGCCCTGCTGGCTTCTAACCTGCGTTGTCCACTACAAATATCAATATTTGTTAGCATTAGATGTCTTAGTTGTTCGAAATATGGTGAGAGAATAACACTGCGTCGCTCGGAAATAGAATGGATCGGAGATGTCTTTGCTGGGAATAGGATGCATCTTGAATTTGAGCCGAAGCTACTCGCACCAGAAATGTCAGAGGTTAACAATTGCCATTGCTGCGGATGCCCCTGCACGATCCTTGATTCCGTGATGGTTTCTGGGCTATCCTGAGCTTGCAATGATCGCATTATATTTCCTAAGTTCAGACTCGAGAGATTACCTTATTAGCAGCTGAAGATGCCATCGATGAAGGGGAGCAGACTGAAGAAGCATGGAAGGCGACTGCGGGTCGGTCTCGCGTGTAATCAGAATTTCAGATCCAGTTCTAACTGCGTATACTCCTCTTGCCGTATCTTGGTTTATATTGCTCTCTGTCCCCAAAATAAAAGTATGCAAGGATCCAAGTTTTGTCCCAAAAAAATAAATCACTTAATTCATTGTTTTTAATTTAAATCCTGTTCGGTGTTCACGAACGATCTTGTTTCCAAGAAAAGAAACAATGTGTTTACTTTTCACAAGCTAACAAAACTTCTTTTTCGCTTAATGAAAAAAGTGCCTAACCACGAGCACTAAAAAACTTCTAGATCGAGGAATGTTGCGAACACATGGTTGATTTAGGTCACATGTGTTTAGTTTTGTGATTAAGTGATTGCCAACCGTTAACGTTTTACTTCTGTTTTCGTTTATCTTTATGCTTCATTTATGTTCACCGGCACACGTGGAGTGTGTCGAATACGTATCTCTTGGTTCATGTTGTACAGGTGTGGAGCTCGGAGATGGTAGCTGACGGCGAGTTGAAGGGGCCAAGGAGGACGTGTCGGGCCGACGGACCGCTGAGGTGAAGGATGGATGTGAGGCTTGGACCGAGGGACCGGATCGCCGGGTGGGTAGCCATGGTGGCTAACATCTGGGACATCGACGAATGCAAGAGGACATGACGAGACCGTGTCAATCAGGTTGAAGACGGTGAGCGTGCAAGCAGAGTGGACGGCTCGGATGATTTGGCGACTTGGGCGGTCAAGACGGCGATGACACGTGTCGAGGAGGTTTGGTGGTTTGCCCTCAAAACTATCGGCGCGGGTTTGGTGGTTTGGGCCTCAAAACCATCAGTGACGGCCGCGGGTTTGGGCCTCAAAACCCGGGCGGATGTTCCGGTGGACGGAAGGATGACACGTAGCGGCTTCTAGGAGATTGCGTGGAGCAATGTTACAGATGAGGAGGCGCGGTGGCCGTCGGATCAGAAATTATCCAAGTCCGACCATTATGCCCCGGATAGGTGGTTTCGGCAATTGTATCGGTAGGGGTAGGATGGTCATTCAGACCAAGACTATAAATAGAGAGGGCAGCCCTCCATCTCAGGTTGCCTCTCCAGTTTTCAGTTTCAGTTAGGGTTTCCAGTCTGTAATTGTTCTGAGTTGGAGAGGTTCAAACAACTATTTTGTGATCTATGTTCATAGGAAGCGCTTCTCTAAGTGAGTGCGCGCCCTTTGGGCTTTTGGGGTCAGATCGATTCACTTGTGTGCGGTGATTTTGCTCTATGATTTCGCGTTCTTGAGTTCTATTTTCGTGGTGTTTTTCCCTTCCCCTTCTAGTGCTTGATTCGCCGTCTGTGGTTTGTTTTCTTCGATTCTTGATGCTACAATCCATTCTTATTCAAGTACCTAAGAATCTCACCAAAGGATTTGATCTGAGATCACTTGAATCAATGGACTAGAGTGATTTTGTGATCGAATTCGTTTTTGGGTCGAGTTGGGTGAGATCTGAAATTTCTCTTGATTCACCCGGTGGTTTTCGAAATTTCTTTAGGGGAAATGGTCATCCACATGTGTAGATAGACCAAATCTTGGGTGAAGCTGCCATCGGGGACGCTTCTATTCGTGCGTCGCCAGACAGGCGCGGATAGTCCGGCCCCCAGGCCCAGATAGTCCGGCTGTCGGGATCCGTCCAGCCCGATCCCGAGTGTTTTGCCACGTAAGCCTCGGACACTCCGGCCTTAGACCTCGGACTATCCGAACTTGCTCAGGCATACAGGTCCAGCAGGGTAGCTACCCTGTTCGGTTTTTGGATTCTGAACGGCGGACAGTTTGCTTGTTCCACGCGGACAGTCCGACGCTCAAATTCCTGACATCTCTAGCAGCCATGTGTTTGAGTGTTGTTTGTCAGTTTTAGCTAGTGGACGGTCCGGCCCAAGTGCTCGGGCAGTCCGACAACAGTCAGCAGCTGGTGTCCAGAACTAGTGCTTGTCGGTTCATTTTATGACTTTTGACCGGCGGACAGTCCGGCCTCCCAGCGCGGACAGTTTGCCGTTGAGCTGCAGCAGCGTGTCCAAAACTGCCGTCTTCCCTCTATTTTCATTGGCGGACAGTCCGACTTTCTGTGTCCGGACTGTCCGAACTCCCTGGTGTTGGTGCTGTTTTATCGCGTTCGTTTGTGTGGTTGCTTCGGGATGTTTCTGGTTGATCTGCTGTGACTGTAGGGCAATCCCTAGGTCATCCACCTTGCAATCAAGGTCGTGATCATACAGTGAGTTTTTCGGTTTGTCTTGAGGGGTCGTGAGAGCTACAAGGTCGAAGATTCGAAAGAATTTGTCGAGGCTCCTATCCACCACCACCACCACCACCACCCCCGGGTCGCCTTTTCGGTCCTTCAAATGCATTGTTTGTTGTTCGGACATATTGCTGCAGCATATCGCGAGAACCCTAGGGAGAATCAAGTTTCGGAAAGTTTTAGAGATTGTCGTCTTGGTCACTTATAATTTTTCATATAAAGTGTGCTCTTTCACTTTATTTATTTGATATTAACAATCGTGCTGAAAACTTTGTAACAAAATTAGCTCTATACGTTACAGAGGCTGGAATTACGAAAGAAGCGAAGACCATGATGCAGAAGGGGTGGTGACCAGCTATTCAAGTAGTCCATGGAATGGTATGACGGATTTGGTAATCAACAATGTCCCTTTTTTTTGGTTTGGAGCACGTTATTTTTAATAAGTTGATTGCTCTGCCGCATTTTATTCTGTAAAGCATACTGTGTGTGTACTATTACTACTATAACAATGAGCACTTCACCAGCTAATTAAAACAATGTCTGGGAACTAAGGAATTAGGATTGATTTAATGCGTTTGGTGAACTGGAATTGAAGAAGAGCTATAGACGGGGAGAATGAGAGCAATATGGAAACGTTGTTAATTTCAAAGGACAACAAGTGGCTGCCGAGCATCAAAAAGTCATGTAAGAATGGGATACATGGGGACTAGAAATGAACTTTCGGCGGCAGAATAACGCTGAAATGATGTGAATCCACTAGAAGAAGCTTAAGGCCACAATATTGCCTAGATTCTGTTGAGAGTGCAAGCGCCAGGACCCCCAGCACGTTGCCATTTTTAAGCAGGACCCCCTATACACATACCCCAGCACGTATCATGAGGAACAATGATATAACCAAGCAAACCGGACAAAAGCATTAACACACCCACAGCGCAAAGAAACTAAAACCTGTTTTTAATTTACATTAGTCATGCCTCGCAGATGCACTCAGACTTGCAATGTGCATAATTGTAAGTCCGGTAGGAGATCCATCATGAGCTTAATCTTGGTATAGCTTAGCCCATAGCCATCTTTCTCTTCCTGTTCTGAACACGGGTAGAGGAGAGGAGCAGCGTAGAAAAATATTTTTTATGTTGTATCACCCTGACTAGCTTGTGTCTCTCCCATTTTTCCAAGCAACGACATCGTGCTGGCTTCTGTGGAGAGCCTTACGTTGCCCACAGAGGGTTTTGTTCAGGGAGTTCACAGTCAGCGCGCCAGAACCATTGGACTGTAACCAAGAAACTAGCTGGATTGCCCAATGCCTCCCAATCTCAGCTTGCAGAACACTACATATCCTCAGTGCTATGATGATCATTGTCCTCCCCAATTCTCGTTCTCTCTCTCGATCTGCCGATGGAAAAGGCAGTTCTAGTTCTACACTCACACTCGTTTCAACTGTCAACTCAAGAGTATATATACGCAAAAGCTGAGTGTTGATACACAGAAGGCATGGATGAATATTAATGGCTAGGACATTGGGTGTTGAATTGATGCGCCGAGCGCTTGGACCATCCAATGCCTGTGCAACTTTATTTCAGGAAGTACAGCAAGCTTACACCTGTCTGTACTTTTATATCAAATGATTCAAAGCACAGGGTCATACATAGGGATATAAATATTTTTTTTGAAGAAGGGAGCAAGCAAGGAGAGGGGTGGTGTCCAGCTTCACTGCATCAATGTTAGCTCCCAGGGTACTACCCAGGCACCGGCCCAAGACAATGTCCCCTCTGTCGAGGATGCCGGACCGTCACGGCCCAAGAGGACTCTAAAGCCCAACGTGAAGCTGTCAGGATATGTGAGAGAGTGGACTCATGTATAAGTAAAGGAGAGAGCATCGATGCCTGGCATCAAAGATATTGTATCTGAACTCGTATTTTGCAATCGAATTCTTCGTCGTAGCTTTTCCCCTTCCCAAGCTGTTCTTCTTCTTCCCCTTTTGCTAACAACCCTGGTATCGGCTCCCCTTCCGATCCGGATTACGTTCCACCCCTCATCCACCACTACACCCGGATCGGGAGAAGCCAGGCCATGGTTTCCAATGCCAGCGCATCGGAGAGCTCTCGCGTCGAGGAGCACGCCGGGAGCACTTCGCTGGATCCCCAAATCAGGGTACTCTTCGACGCGATGATGACCCGCTTCGACGAGATGGAGAGCCGAGCCACCGCCGTCGACGCGGGCCTTCGCCGGAGGTGCTTGACGGAGCGTCGGCGACGCTTCCGCCTGCGCGATGGCGGCCATGGAGCGCGCGTCCGTGGCGGCGCAGGAGGCTCCGTCCAGGCGGATCTCGACCTGGAGGCGGCACCAGCCGACCCGCAGGTGAACGCGGTGGACCGCCGCGGTCGCGACTCGAAGCGCCCTACGCCGACCGCGACGCGAATTCAACGGCCGCCCGCCGAGCTCGAGGGTCTCCGCCCGCCCACATCAACCCGGAGCGCGACGCCAGGGTGACCTCGCCGGAGACGCCGTCGGGCGACATCTCGCCGTGGCGTCCCGAGGTGGACGGACTGCCTCGATTTGAGGAGGACGGTCCGCAGAGCCGACCCACTGCTTGCACGCGAGGTGTTCGACGGAATTCCTCGCGCTGCATCACCTCTGCCGACTCCGACTCAGGCGGCCGCGCGCCCATCTGCCGGATTCACCGCCACCACGCCCGTGTTTGGGCCCCGCGTCGGATCGTCGGCTGTGATGGCCGGGATCCAGTTCTCATCTCAGGGTATGTCTGGTTTCCCCTCACTTCCTTTTACTTCAGCTCCTTCTAGCTCTGGTGAAGTCCGATTTCCTTCTGCTTTCGCCCGGCCTAACCACACCCCTCGCCCTCCAGATCCCACACGATTGTTCCCCACATCAGCCTACCCACCACCTCCCCAACGTCCTCCAGAACTCTTCCGATCGACACCATTCCTACCACCCACTTATCCCCCACCTCGCCAACCAGACACTCATGAAAACCACTCGCACTCCCGTCTGCCCAAAGTCCCTTTCCCCACTTTCGACGGTGACAATCCGCGTCGTTGGCGCTCTAGGTGTGAGAAGTATTTCCGTATGTATGGGGTGGATCAGTCGCAATGGGTGGGTTTAGTTGAGCATTACGTCGAAGGTCCAGCAGCCGTCTGGTACCAGTCAGTATCTGCCCTGTTGCCCACTGCAACTTGGGACTCCTTCTGCCAAATGATGCATGACCGGTTTGATCGTGACCAGCACGAATCCCTCCTTCGACAAATGTTCAATGTCCGTCAATCCACTCAGTAGCTACATATGTCACTATTTTCTCCCAATTGGTCGACCAACTCACATCTTACTCTCCAAACTCCGACCCACTATTCTATGTGACTCGGTTTATTGATGGGCTTCGACCAGACATCCGCTCTGCTGTTGCTATGCACCACCCTACTTCGTTGGATTCTGCCTGCCGTTATGTGTTGTTGCAGGAGGAGATGATGGGCGCCAAGCGAGGGAAAACACAACCGTGTTCATGGTGATTGGTCATCGCCCACAAGGCACAAGCAAGTGGCTCTTCCTCCTGCCAGCCTTCAAGCTGACAGACCGCGGCTTCTTCCAGTGCTCCTTCTACATCAACAAATGAAACGGCCCTTAAAGCACTGAAGGCTTACAGAAGAGCTCAAGGTCTCTGCTACAAATGTGCTGCTAAATGGACCAGAGAGCACAGGTGTTCTCCGTATGCTCATGGCCGTGGAAATGATTTGGCGTGATTGTCCGGATGATGAGAGACGACGGTTGAAATTATACATCCACAACTTTGAAGAACCAACCGATCAAGGCGTTCTTAGCAGTGTCCAAAGCTGCAGCTCAAGGCTCTCTGTCATCAAGGTCCATGCAGTTCGCTGGTCTAGTGGCGGCCGTCCCAGTGTCCATCTTGATCGATTCGGGCAGTTCCACATCCTTTCTGAATTCTGAGCTGCTAAGCAAGATCAAATCCACACCACTGTTACAGTCACCATCTCGGGTACAGGTCGCTGGTGGTGCCCTCTTGGACAGTCCTCGAGTCTTACAACATGTCCCTTGGTCCATAGATGACTGCCATTTCCAGTCTGATTTCGGGGTGCTGCCTCTAAGTTCATATGATGTCATCATCGGCATGGACTGGCTCAACGCACACAGCCCGACATGCAGGTTCATTGGCAACAAAAGTGGCTGGTTATCCCACACGGGGGGTAAAGCACATTCTCGCTCTGAGGGACTGAATTGATGGCACCTTCCAACTTGTATTTGCAGATTTGTCTTTGTTGATTCAATGGAGCAATCATTATTGGATTCTTTCGCAGTTCCTTTGAGATTCAGGCTATTCTGCAGCAGGTTCTCTGTTCGCTCCAGAACCCAAAGAATTGCCTCCATCTTGCCCCCCCCTTCAATCACCGCATTCAGCTCATACCGGGGCTCAAATTGTCTTTACTCGGCCTTATCGTTACCCTCCCGGCCTTAAGGATGAAATCAAAGACAAGTGGGTGACATGCTACAAAGAAAGGTCTTATCGCCCCGCCCGAAGCCCTTTCTCTTCGCCAAGTACTTTTGATAAAAAAGAAAGATGGGTCATACCGGTTCTGGTGGACTTCCGCCAGCTAAATGCAATCACCGCCAAATCTAAGTTTCCGGTACCCATATTCGACCAGTTGATGGATGAGCTCCACGGCGCTAGTTGGTTTTCTAATCTGGATTTGCGCGCGGGCTTCCACCAGATTCTTTTGCACCCAGGTGATGAGCCAAAGACAGAGTTCCAAACACACCAAGGGCAATATGAATTCCGTGTGATGGCATTTGGTCTATCTGAAGCTCCAGGCACGTTTCAGAATGCTATGAATATCACCTTGGCTCCTGGGTTGAGAAAGTTCGTCATTGTGTTCTTTGACGACATTTTGGTGTACAGCAAGACGTATGAGGAGCATTTAGACCACCTCAAGGCAGTATTTACTTGGTTGGCTGCTGATGCTTGGAAGATAAAACTGTCAAAGTGTTCATTTGCACAACGCTCCGTTTCTTATCTCGGCCACACCATTTCTGAGCAAGGACTTTCAACCGACCCAGCAAAAATTGCTGCCATCAGGAGCTGGCCACGGCCTCAATCAGTGCGGGAGCTGCGAGGATTTTTGGGGTTGGCCGGGTACTACCGTAAGTTTATTCGCCACTTCGGCCTGATTGCGAAGCCCTTGACTCGACCGCCGGAAGGACACACTATTTGTCGGACACCACACCATGAAGAGGCTTTCAGTGAGAATTGCAAACCGCTCTTAGCTCTAAGACCGGTCCTTGCTTTGCCCAACTTCTCTCGCCCTTCCATATTGAGACAGACGCCTTCGATCAGGCATAGGGACTGTCCTCCTCCAGCAGGGACACCCTTTAGCCTTCTTAAGCAAGCCCTTGGCCCCTCGTAACTTGGGACTTTCGGCATACGAGAAGGAGTATCTCGCAATTGTCATGGCAGTGGACCAATGGCGACACTATCTAGTTCGGGATCGAGTTTGTCATTCATACGATCATCGTAGCCTCATACACTTGAATGAGCAACGTCTCCACACCCCGTGGCAGCAAAAGGCTTTCACCAAACTTCAGGGCCTTCGCTACAAGATCCAGTATCGACGGGGTACTGACAATGGCGTCGCCGATTCACTATCTCGCCGTGTCCATCAGGAGGAGGTGTTGGCTGTTTCGTCTCCTGTGTTTGACTGGCTGACAGAACTTTAGGCCTGGTATTCAGCAGATAAGGAGGCCACTGCTCTACTAGCTCGACTCTCTCTCGGCAGCCTGAACAAAGAAATGCTCGTTGCGACAGGGTGTCATCTATTACAAAGGCCGTATTTGGCTTGGGTCTAATCTGGTAATGCAACACAAGGTGCTTAAGGCTCTTCATGACGGTCTGCCGTCGGTGGTCATTCCGGTGCTCCCGCCGACAATACGTAAAGTGCGCCACTTATTCTATTGGCCCGGGATGAGGTCAACCATACCGCAATATGTGCAAGCTTGTCCGTTTGTGCCCAGGCCAAACCTGACCGTGCCTGTTACCCCCCGGTCCCGCTCCAACCTCTTCCAGTTCCCAAAGGTGCGTGGGGTTCTCGACAATGGACTTTGTCGAAGGTTTGCCTATGTCGGGGTCTGTGAATGCAGTTATGGTCGTGGTGGACAAGTTCACAAAGTTCGCTCATTTTGTCCCTTTGAAGCATCTATTCTCGGCAGAGTCTGTGGCCAAGCTGTTCTTTGATCATATTTACCGGCTGCATGGTTTACCTCTGCATATCGTTACCGATCGTGACCGCATCTTCACCAGTAATTTCTAGAAAACTCTTTTTAGTGTGGCTGATGTGCAATTGGACAAGAGTACAGCTTATCACCCCGAGTCGGATGGACAGACGGAAAGGGTTAACCAATGCATGGAGACGTTTCTCCGCTGTTTTGCAAACTCATGCCCACGCCGCTGGTCTACCTGGCTGACAGCCGCTGAATTTTGGTACAATTCTAGCTTTCATTCTGCACTTGGGCGCTCCCCATTTGAGGCTTTATATGGACACCCTCCCAGGCATTTGGGTTTGGATATCACCTCTGCTACTGAGATACCCGCCACGGATCTACGGCTTAAGGAACGTGAAGTGGCACACGATCTCATCGGGCAAAGACTTACATACGGGCTTCGAGCGTATGAAACGCCAAAGTGATAAGAGCCGCTCGTAACGCAGTTTCTCTGTGGGCAGCTGGGTTTTTGTCAAGCTCCAGCCTTATGTTCAGAGTTCGCTCGCTCGTCGTGCAAACCAGAAGCTTTCTTACCGGTTCTTCGGACCATTCCGCATTGTTGAGTGCATTGGGTCTGTGGCCTATCGCCCTGAGCTGCCTCAAGATGCGGCCGTGCACCCGGTCTTCCACGCCTCGCGAATCAAGAAGTCCACTGGTGCTAATCCCTTTACTACATCTCTTCCGCCCCGAACTTGTGGCATTTCAGGTTCCATTGGCTGTTCTGCAACGCCGTTGGTCATCCGACCGTGTTCCAGTGGAGGAGGGGCTTATTCAAGTGGTCGCACATGCCGCTATCTCAAGCAACTTGGGAACCCTTGGAGGTATTTGAAGCATCAGTTTCCTAAGGCCCGGCGTGGGGTCACGCCGTTTCACAAGAGGGGAGGATGTTAGCTCCCGGGGTACTACCTGTGCACCGCCCAAGACAATGTCCCTCTGTCGAGGATGCCGGACCGCCACGCCCAAGAGGACTCTAAAGCCCAACGTGAAGCTGTCAGGTATGTGAGAGAGTGAACTCATGTATAAGTAAAGGAGAGAGCATCGATGCCCGGCATCAAAGATATTGTATCTGAACTCGTATTTTGCAATCGAATTCTTCGTCGTAGCTTTCCCCTTCCCCAAGCTGTTCTTCTTCTTCCCCTTTTTGCTAACAACCAACCATAATGAAGTAGTAGCAAAGTTTAAGAAATTTATCAACCATAATGAAGTAGTATCAAGTCACAGCTCGTGGTCATACTAGCGGATTGTGCAGAGAAGACTCGGCAGGACGAACACGTTGTGGTCTCGGCTAGCACGAGCCACAGCGGTTGGAGGCAGTAGCCTCCCCTCCTCCTGTTTGAGCACGGAGATGAAGCTCCCTGGCAATGCACGCAACACGTTCGGTCGAGGGAGGTCGCATGCTGTTTCTTACGGATAACTTGATGTGACATGGCATTTGTATACAGCCAGCAATTTGGATTTCTTATTAGCCTTGCTCTAAACCACACTCAACCTTGAGATGTGATGTGACATGAATGCATTGGACTTGGTTGACCGATATGATCAAACCTGGTGCCATGATGCATGTAAGTGTTCGTAAACGAGAATGAACAGCTATTGATCTTGAAGTTGCAACACAAGTTCCTAATGCATCCCATTCCCACCCTGAAAATGCTAACCATAATTGCCTTTTTTGTACTCTTTTTTATGTGTGCTCTCTGTCTACTTGCCCTCATCGTTCCCCACCACCCTTGTAGCTATATATCGCTACTAAGCCTCAAGGAGACGAGAGAATCTCTCAGTTCAATTTGCAACTTGTACGAGGTGAAAGCAACAGCTGTTTAGGTGGATATTATATATGGGATCCAGCCACTCGAGTGTCTTGTTCCTCAGCAACAGTAAATGTCATGAGTACCATGTGCGTCGGGAATTAACATTTGGATCAATTCATCTAGTCGAGTACCAATGTTTATCAGGACCTAACAATTGGAGCTACTATAAATTCTTTACAGCAGGTGGGTGCGTTGTTTAATTAAAACTTGTTATAAGGCCACCCGCAATGGTCCTAGACAGCAGCTAGCTAGGAGATGTCCACGTCATGAACAAAATAGCTAGCAGTCCAAAGAGTTATCTATTATGCTAGCTATTTGTATTTTTAATAGTTCTATACACACAAAGAGAAAATAGATACACTGTGCAACATCTTTGTAACTCATTGTGTGGCTGCATACATCTTGACTCAAGCCATTTTATTACATGAACAACTTAAGATAGGCAACGGGAACGTTTTAAACATAAAAGTAAAATAAAATCTCCATACATTACTACATAATGCATCGATTGATAACCATCACTTAAGCCATACAACTTTATTTCAGGCCACAAAAGCAAATAGCACAGCGAACTGTACTGTTGAGGAAGAGTCGCCGAAAGCCAAAATCCAACAATCTCCATCATAGCTTGCTTGAAATTCCAATCAAACTTCATCAACGAGTCTGGAAAAAAAAAGAAAACAGTAAGCAGCATGATAATTCACAAGGCTGTGAATGTCGCTGCTGAAGATGTGGCCACCATGCTGCAGAGAAGTCATGTCATTCGGCCATTAGTTTAGACAACAATTTATCAAGAAATCAAGAAAAAATTACTACCGAAGCACAGCCCAAACAGGGCACCACCGGCCGCACAAGCAGGCACCACCCACCGCACGCACAAATCCACCGGTGAGCGCACTCATGGGAGCCCCTCTGTCTCTACGTGCGGCGGCGCGCTCACGGAGGCAGGCACCACCCGCCACACACCGATGAGCTCCTCCCCATTCACGCAACAGATCTGACGGAGCAGGAACCAGCCCCTCCGCTACAGCGAGATCCAAATCGGAATAGGGTGGGAGCTGCTGGACTGGGGAAGGATTTTCGCGCGCAGCAGATGCGGGAGAAAGGGAAGGATTCGCGCGGGGGTGAAGGATTCACATGCAGCGGATCTGAGTCCAAGCAAAATCGCTACCAGAATAGCTAGCAGCTGGCGAGGACGCCAGCGATTTAGCGCATCGGGGCGTGTGCGAGATGAGCGACGAGAGAGTCGCTGGCTCGATTTTCTACGCACGTTCTCTTTCCTCCACCTAGGATATATGCTGATGTGTACAATCAAATAGCTAAATTGACTCAAAGACCATCATGGACGCCGCACCCTTTTGAAATTATAGTCATTTGTCTAGGGAACCGCAAGGGTTCTTTTATTCATTTCTAGGAGAGAAAATAATCAATTCACATCATAGTCGACACGTGCCATCTTGCTAGTACAATTAATGTGCATGGCTACTGCTGCTATGGAGCCCAGTAACCTGCCACACAAGCAAGATCACATGACAAAAGTTAACTCGAAACCTAATGCAGTCATTGTCCTAGCTAGAAGTCATTATTCTAACTCGAAGCTCCTTCAACTGCATCTCATTATTCCCAACAGTAATTATATATATATGTCCTCATACTTATGGTACACGCAACATTGATTGTTGGTCAGGAGTCTCTCCAACTTGATGGCTGCATCCTCTACTCCACTATAAATAGTTGCATTGCCTTCTCCATGTAGAAGCTTGTGAAGAATCGAATATTGCCTCTTGTCTCCTTGAGGCTGCTTGAGCTAAGAAGAGAAGTGAGGAGAGGAGGAGGGCAACAAAGACATCAAAGGGCACTATAGCAAATAAACCAGTAATGGTTAGCGTTTTTAGCCGGGGAATGGGATGCTTCAGGAACTCGTCTTGCAAGTTCAGAGCAACGAGCTGCTCGTTCTCTCCACCTGAGCTTACATGGACTATTCACTCGTGTTGCAACTTGTTTCTTGGCACCCGAGAACACCCTGAGGATCTTACCCATAATATGTGGAAGTATCGACGTAATTTCATAGAGTCATTCGAGTATACCAAAGGCATTTGCCCAGCTTTATTAGAAAGCGTACCAAACACCTCTGATCCGCATAACTGGCATCCGCCACCGTGAGGATCTTAAATCAGTTTACTCGGGCCCAGTGTTTTGAACAGTGGCAAGGAGCAACCAGGTACCACATCCATGTCATATATATTGTCAACTTGCTCATATTCCACCGTTGCTTAAAATAACACGGGATCGTGGGAAGAAGAGGATGTGGCAAGAACGTGGAATGCTCCTCATTTTCGTATAACGAATGGGATTGTTTAGGACTTGGGCGTGTTGGAAATTTCTCTGCTACACAATTTTTATGCGATTCTTAGTTTTATTTCAATGAACCATGTACCATCCTTCATCGTCGTTGGGTATTTGGCATTTGTAACTCTATTAAGATTTGTGAATTATTATACATTCAGATCTAGTCGGTTGGTAAAGCACTAATCGTATTTTATAGCCGTGTTCATGTTGTCTCATCCTAACCTAAGTACTTTCCCTCCGGGATGGTATTAGAAGTCGTTTAGGACAAGCGACACGGTCTTCAAAACACAACTTTGACCTCTTATTATTATAAAAATACTTATAGAGATGTGATATATGTATACTTTTATCAAAGTATTTTTTAAAGACAAATCTACTCATATAATTTTTACATTTACAAACTCAACAACTTAAAAGTTATTGATGATTTATATTCCCGATGTTTGACCCAAACCTTGTCCAAAAACGACTTCTAATACCAAAACGGAGGGAGTATGTAGTAGCGAGATTCTTCACTATTAGAGAAATGGCTATACACAGAACAGGGACTTTCATTTAGATATATAATGGAAATTTTCAGCTTCAGTCCTTTTCAAAAGAGGCATCAGTCCAAAGTTAAACAAATACACTCACTTTTAAATGCTTACAACAATTCTACACTATTATTGTAAACGGAAAATTCTACATTATTATTGTAAACAGAGAACGATTGGCCATCCATTGAATGTAAGAACTCCATAGCGTAGGATTCTAAGACTCAACACGCCTCAAGCATCTTATGTTTGCGATCATCCATGAACTGCAATAGAGAGCTCAGAAGCGAAACCACCAGTATGAGGCTGAGCTAAGAAGAAACGTAAGGAAAGGGCACTATCAAATATAAACAAGATTCATGCTGGTAAAATATTTTTTTGAAAGAAATGCTGGTAAAATAGTATCCAGAAATTCCATGTTTTCAGCTATAAACTTACAATACAAATTTGTAAAAAAACGTCATCCAGATCATTTTCAGAAATCAACTAATTGCGTTGATGAAATGGTCCTTATCTGATCGGAACATAATCACATGAACAAAGTATGGAGGCAGGCATGCCATAATGATAGAAAAGGGCATTTTTAGGAATAATCAAATATGTTTTGCCTGTGTCCTTATTTGCAGAGAAGATAAACACATTAAATTGGCGTGAATTACTATGATTGTTGAAAATACCAGGCCTTGAGAATTAATAATAAGATGTTAGCACACCAAATGTGACAAATTTTGCACATACAACTGCTCTCCTAACAAAGGAAAATTTTCATTTCTGGTTATGCCACTGCCTTCATGATCAGTTGTTGAGCCTATCGAATGCACTGACCACATTCTCAGTCACCTTTTATAGGTTTTATTAGCTGATAGGCCTAAAGTATCACATACCTTGGTAGCTAGCCTATAAATAAATAGGAAATGTGTACCCTCAACATCTATAATCTACAAAAACTAAGAGAGGTTTGTAGCTTCGAAGTTGTCCGTGCGTGGTATATACTATATACAACACAAGCTAGCTTTGCCAGTTTCTTATTAGAAATCTAGGCCTTCCCGAATGGGTAGTTGAAAACATAGATGTACATCGGGCCGGGCCAAGACGGCCCGCAGCCGATCGAGCCGGCCCGGCCCGGCACGGGCGGGCCACATCGGGCCACGGGCCAGCCGGGCCGTGCCACCACCGTCTTCTGGGCGAGGCTGCGCCCATGGCCCGTCCGTGGGGCCATTGGGCCGCCCGTTGGCACGGCCAGCACGGCGCACGCCTGCCGCGCCTCCTCACAGCGCACCACTGCTGCCTCGCGGCGCCGCCGCGGCTCGCGTTACTCCGATGCCGCTGCCCGCCGCCGCGTCCTCGCGTAGGCTCGCTGATGCGCGCCGCCGCGGCCTGCCTCGCGCCCGTCGCTGCCTGCCTCTCGCTACGCTGCTCCGCGGGCGGTGCCGCGCGCCGCCGCCTGCCTCGCGCTGCTCCACGGCCCGCGCCGCCACGGCCTCGCGCGGCTGCCACGCCCAGCTCACGCCACGGGCTGCCGAATGAAGATGGCAGTACACTACACAACATTACCTTTCTTATTCCTATTAGCTTGCAAGGCAGCGGATGGCAGGGCAGCGAACAGGCCGATGGCGATGGGCCACCAGAGGTGTTAGCAGGCTGATGGGCCAAAGTGTGTAGCAGGCCAGTTTTGCTAAAAAGATATGCAGCATGACCGGGCCGGACCAGTCCGTGTGCCACGGGCCGAGCCTGCGGCCCATGGCCCGGTCCGCCATCGGGCCGTGCCGCCCGTGGCCCGCTCATCTCGGGCCGGACCGTGCCTCGGACCGGATCAAAAAGGCCGGGCCTCGGACGAGCCACGGGCTTCGGGCCAAATGTACAACTATAGTTGAAAATGAGAACAGTGCCGTAGCATGCCCTTTGTTTTCTGAGAGTGGGACGCATTAGGGAACCAAGCTGCACATCATGCCTCTGTCGCTCAGGTCAATATGTTGTGCCCGGCGCTACGATGTCCACTGCACTTTCTACCGACTCAAACCCCATTGGCTGGTCAAACCAAAGTGTGTGAAATTGTTGACTGAAAATTCAACAGATTTTCCCAATTTGGCGACTGAATATTTGAAATTGTTGACTGAAAATTCAACAGATTTTCCCAATTTTCGTTTCTATCAGACCCCTCCAATATTCATGTTCAACCGGTAGGTTGGACTATTCTGATAGTGTGGGAAGAACCGGAGCCATTTGATCGTTTGCACAAGCCTTACCTAGAGTTCATATATGTATATCTGTGTGATCACAGAGCAATGCGCTTTGAAATCAATTAACTACCCCCACTCAAATAAAGCACTTTGCAATTCTGGATGCGCAATGTTCATTTTCGATGCTGCTCATTTTAGTTTTTAGCATCAGCATCAACATGAACGACTCGATCATGTGGTTTGTTGGCTAAGAAATTATGAATTCTAGAAAGCTCGCTCTCTAATGGTTGTACACATGCACGAAGCAACTAACATATAGTACTGATAGTAGTGGCACAGAACCAAATAACTTGACATCGGATTTTTTGAGTGGGGGCCAGGAAATAGTGGGTAATCTGGCACACGCATGTTATAAATAGCAAGATGCCTATTATACTAGCCAAGCCAATTGTTGAAATAAACCACGGCACAAGAACATGCCAAAACCCACTTTCACTGCTGCCCCCGGAGGTGTTTTGCCCGGCCTGATATATCTTGAGAGGAAGAAGCATCAGGATTTTTTAATAGTTTGCAGTGAAGATTGAGAGTTCACTCACTTGACACCCTATTCTTGAACCTGCACTACACCACAACACCAGAATTGGCACGGGATGATCTGATGCTAAAAGCCGCATATGGCGTCAGATGGTCTCTGACCCTAAAAACATATAGTGTCAGACTTCAGCTGATGTTGTAAGTCCCGACGCTAAAACTCTTTAACGCCAGACCGACTTCTAGCTCGCACAATCTATTACCATGAATATTTTTAGTGTCAGATATCCATTGCTACACTTTAGCGTCAGACATTTGGTTGCTCATGTTTATCGTTAGATCATTTGATGCTACATTTAGTTTTAGCGCCGATGGTTCAACGAGACATTGGAGCTAGTGATTACAATGGTTGAGGCACCAAACTTCGCTATTGTTCTAGTTGAGCATGCATATCGAGAGGCAATGATGCTGACATTGTACTCCCTCCTGGGCTTGCCCCATGCCACCTGGCACTTCTTCCAGGGCTTGCCCCATGCCCTCCTCGAATAAGAAAGAAAAATCTTGGCTTCCATCTAAACTTGGTGGGCAAAGTACAGGTGAAGAGGTGGTAAACGGTGCCACCCCCAATTGCTTGTCCAAAGGAAGCTCCTAAAGTGAAGAACACACGAGGATGGAGAAGAAGTAGCTTAACATAGATGGATAATTCAAAATACAACATGAGAAGAAGTTAAAAAACAATTTTTCCATACCAAATAAATTTAGGCTGCAGTCCGTTTTAGTTTTAGCTTCAACATCAAATGAGCAATCATTTGGTATATATGGTTAAGAAATTAGGTCATCAGCCTCAGCGAAGAGTTTCATGATGTTGCTTTCCAAAACATCCATGTCATATGGAATGAAATGAAATATGGAAGAGATATCCACTCTTTGTGAAAAGCTCCATTCTATAATTTCATAGACGTTTAATTTCAATGACTCATAGAGCGAGAGTTGATAATCGTATAAGAGAGTTTCATTCCAATGAAACTTACTTCTCTCTCTCTCTTCTTAAAAAATGTTGTCACGTCATTAAAAGTTCTTTTTATGTCGCAGTTTATTAAATGCAAATTACTCTTGTTAAACTTGCACTGAGACTTTTGGTCTTATCAATTCCACTAGAAACCTCTATTAGGTCGTCCACAATGGTTAGCTATTTGGCTATCTAGATGTGACGTGGCAAGGAAAAAGTAGGAGATAGAATAGTCACTAGCTACATGTAAATAGCTAGAGTATTTCACATAGACCAAGAACATGTGAGGAGAGCATATGGGTCCAATAATATAAAATAGTCTTTATTGTTGTCTCTCACCTCCACATCAGCCGACCACGTAGCTAGCACTAGCTATTACCATTGCGGACACCCATAATTGGTTGCATGCTTGCCCGAAGTAACTTAGAGCATCTCCAAGAGAATGTTAATAATAGCCCCAAGCTGAGATTTACGTGGTTAGAGTAAAAAACACCAATCCAACAGCTCCCCGAAACTCCCCCCAAAATTTAGTGGCTCTGGAAAACTAAGCATGCGCCCCTCATTTGTACGGGAAGCCTAATGCGCCCCAATCTTTCTTTCAAGGCTAATCCGTAGGCATGCATAGACCATGAGTGGATATAAAAACTCATTATGTAACTAACTATGATGACGTGATTGGCTCAAATCATTTTAGCATGCAAAGATTAAGGAGCTGCTGTGGAGGATTCTAATTTTAGAGGCGCCAAACTATTTGTATGACGCCAATAAAGAGTTTTGAGGGTTAAATTTTGCTCTTGGAGTTGCTCTTATATACGGTGGGCTAGTGCACGACCAAATAACTATTTGGGACTGTCTGATTTTCGAGTGGGGAAACGGGCAATCCTTGGGACTCCCGTGTTATAAATAGCTGAGATGGTTGTTGTGCTAGCCGAGCCACGATACAGATTGCAAACCTCCTTCCGCTGCCCTGAAGCCCTAGAGTTAGATCTGCTTAACTTCTGAGAGTGGGAAGCATCAGGATTGTTATTAATAGCTAGAGACGGCCTAAGAGTGTTTGCTTGACACCCTAGTTTTGCACTGCAATGAGATACTCTGCAATTGATTCAGTTCAGCTACACTTGGAGCGAATTCATCATTGGTCGAGGCACCTAGCTACATTTGACGTCGTTTTGGTTAAGCATGCGTGTATCTACAGGAAGACTGACTTATCCTCTCCTGCGTAAAGACTGGGAGCAATTGTAGGGAATAGTTGGGTGACAGTTACGACTCATTTGATGCTGCATCAAACGAGTTCTGCAGCTTGGTGAAGAGCAGTTTCAGCTCCGGCCAAAATCAACCCCCCACTGTAGCGCTATGTTTTTGGAGCTGGAGCCACAAGGATCCCCTCCAAACTGGTCCTGACTATGCCCTTTCGTTGGTTAGATGAGGATTTTTTACAATCCTTTTTGCAGTAGCATGTTGGAAAGCAAGAAGACGAGAAGAAATCAATAAAATTCTAAACAGAAAAACCTTTGACATCGTGTTGCTTGTCTCCCTGTGCGTTGGCCACTGAGATATGTTGTTAGAAAAAAAAAAAAGGTCCCCCTTTGATGTCTTGAAATTTTCTGAACTATAGTGTTCGTCAGTAGCTAACTCACCAATAGCTGTCATACACTTCCAAATTCAGTTGAACTGAGGCTGAGTGAGCTAGTGTATGGCCTAGTTACCGATTGGCCTAGTTAACTCACCATTAGCTAGTACGTAGTATTTTAAATAGTTAACCTGTGCGGAAATGCAATCAGTGCTTACATAAGCCTTGAATTTGTGATGAAAAGCAGTACCAGTTGAGTATCTCCGAGCTGTTTCTCATCATTCATAGTGTTGAGGATAGCTAAACTGCTCCAGTAACCACACAATTCAAATTATCTGGCAGTAGCTTATATTCAGTAATGTTTTGCAGAGTGTCAGCTTACGTAACCACACACATTATTCAGTGACATTCATTCACATTTGGTCGAACTAATAAGACTAATTTGTCTTTCTTCTTGCAGTGGTCAGCTTACCATCTCGATTGTAGGCGCGCTGAAGAGAACTCTGCGAAAGATGAGATCATGAAGGCAGGAATGGAGTTTCACGCCTCCACAGTATGTTGGATCCTCTAAAGTTGACACACTGTGCGGGAAACGAATACCACAGATTGATGCTTGTTGCTTGGTTGGCCGGTACGATCAAGAGTACTCCGTGCCATGATGCATGCAAACGATAGATGATTGAAGCACTGCAACACAAGTTCCGAATGCATCCCATTCCCATCTGAAAATGCTAACAGTTATTGGCTTTGTGGTGCCCGGCCTCACTGATGTGTGTTGAGGAGCTGAGCGAGAGTCTCTGAGTTTGCAACTTCTACGACGAGAAAGACATGCAGCTGTTTAGGTGGAGTATATATAGGGAGAATGCAGCAATGAAGTTCACTGGAGTTCCTGACCAACCGTAGTAAATGTTGCGAGTGCCATATGTCTGGCCGGAGCTAAAAATTGGTGCTACTTTTAATAAAAAAATTCTATGGGATATTAAATTCTTTTAGAGCTGGTGGGTGTGTTGAAATTTTAATTAAACATTTTTAAGGTTTCATAATGACATCATTAAAATTATAATAAAAAATGCTCCTCGAGTAGTTTAAGTTTTTTTACACATCAAGATTTGAACTACACACGTCCTTCCAATCCATGAGTACAAACAACATTGATTGCTGGTTAATCAGGAGTTTCCAACTTCACAGATGCATCTCATAGTCCACTTAAATATAGTTGCATTGGCTTCTTCATGTAGATGCTTGTGAAAAATGGAGATTGCCTCTTGTCTCCTTAAGGGCCCGTTCGTTTAGGGCAGTTTGACACCGGGATAATAAACTACTGATTCTGACGGGATTTCTTTCTAGGATCATTCCTACAAAATGAACGGGGCCGGCTTGTTCAGCTGGCTGGTGCTGGCCTACTGATTCTGATTTGTTGTGAGAGAAAAGTACCGCTAGCTAGATAACTGATGTTGATTTGTTGTGAAAAAAATAGCCGAACAAGCTGCAAGGCAGCTTGAGCTAAGAACAGTGAGGAAAGGAGGAGGGCAACAAAGACGTCAAAGGGCATTAGCAAATAAACTAGTAATGATTAGCATTTTCAGCTGGGAATGAGATGCGTTAGGAACTTGTGTTGCACGTTCAGAGTAACGACTTGCTCATTTTCTCCAGCTGAGCTTACGTAGATTCTTGAATCATCTTATTGATACGTGGTTCGACTTCGATCATATTGGTCAATGTACATATATATAACACCCAGTTCTTGGCACCCAAGAACACGGCGAGGATCTTAATTCTTTACTTCGGGTCCAGTTTTGAACAGTGGCATGGAGCAACGAGGTACCACGTCCATGTCATAGCTTGACCACTTGCTCATATTCCAACATTACTTACAATAGCACGAGGTCGATCATCTGGGGAAGAAGAGGGTGTTGCAAAAAGAACGTGGAATGCTGCTCATTTCCTTATGACCAATGGGATTGTTTAAGACTTGGGCGTGTGTTAGGAATTTCTCTGCGGCTACACCATTTCCATGTGCCTCTTTTTATTTCAATGAACCATGTACCATCGTCGTCATTGGGCATCTGGCATTTGTAAGTAACTAGTAACGAGTTGCCAATAAACCGGGAAACCAGTAAGGTCTAGTAATGGTTAGCGTTTTCAGATAGGAATGGGATGCGTTGGGAACTCCTGTTGCATGTTCAGAGTAACGAGCTGTTCATTTTCTCCATCACGTTCAGAGCACAAGGAAAAATATGAAAAAGAAGCCTCTACAACATTGGCAAACAATTTTACACAGTCGTACTGCACAAGGAACCAAGCACATCAAAAAGGAGAAAAACACTTCCATCATCTTCATAGAGCACACGTCGTCTAACAATTACTCCCATTCCCTGACAACAACTATTTCCAATAAAGACGACCTCTCACTGAGCCTACAGTACGCTACTACATACAATATCTGGACAATTGTTATCATCCGAACCAACTGTTAGTGCAAGAACTGACTGCTGTAGAACGGCAGCACTGACTTGCACAATAATATTCTCACAGAGGGAAGGTCTTGTGCCAAATGAGTGGCCACACTACCGTGAGGAAGAAGCTCACTCAAATCCTTGAACTTGGCCAGCTCTGCCTGTCCATCAACTGGATTCTTAGAAATTGACACCAGGTCCAGGTTCACACGATTTAGCCACAAATTCTGACCAAATCCGCAACATAATTAACGCCAGCACCAACCAGGAAGAGGCCCCTAATGTTGCTCCTCAGGACCTTACACCAAAACTTGGGATGTAGATGATCCCTGAGCAATCCTCCGATGATCTTGAAATTGCTTGGTACCCTCTTTGCGCCAGCTGCCTGCTTGACCTCAGATGAACTCACCACTGGTAACCGCTCACCGCACAAGCACCAACCCGTTCAACCTCGCTCGACCTATGAGCAACGCGACCAACACCAAGGCGCCGATCCACGTACTCTGCCGACGGGATTAAGAACGCTTATCCAGATACTGAACATGGCGGATCTAATACCAATTTTCAGGATCCGTGAAGGAATCCTAACGATAACTGAGATAGAATTGGAAATGAGACTGTTAATTTGATCTCTGTTTTAAATAGTGGGCTATAGTGCCGCTTATAGCTGCCAAAGAGCCTCCCCACTAAGCTATTCGCCTTTTTTTTTCCGCTTATGTGAGTTTTCACCGCTATTCACCGCTATAACGCCGCTATTCACCGCTATATATAGCCGTTATTCTTCTCATTCCAACCTCGAGAACTCAACGTGACAATTTACTTAGTATTTCATACTTATCAATTATCATTTGTTACTAATTTAGTATTAGAAACATATTTATGTTGATCAAATTTCATATTTGCCATGCTTTTAGAATCAAATTAATGGTGTTTTCATTTTTTTTTTTGAAAAATGCTATTCTGTCATAGCACCACTATAGCGCCGCTTAGCTGAATAACCGTGAAAAGAAGGTGCCGCTTATTTTCAATAGCCCGCTATTTAAAACTTGGATTTGGATTGGGAACAACAGGAATGGGGAAGATTGGGTTCAGAATAGAAGTTCAAAATGGTTCATAACTTCGACATCATGCAACGGCGCACACCGTACAGAAGTATAGCCTCCGGCCCATCCCAACTAATAGGCCTGTTGGGAAAAATACCGCTAATAAACCTGCACAACACCTACTTAAGCTACACAACAGTCTCCGCAGTCCGCAGCGCCTCCATTGCCGTATCGGCAATCACATCCTGACAGCCTGCAACAGAAGTTCCGAATGCTTCTCATTCCTAGCTGAAAACGCTAACCATGCATATCATTGGCTTTTTGGTGCCCCTTGATGTGTGTTCGTTGGCTACATGCCCCCTCATCCTTACCCACCGTCTTTGTAGTTGTAGCTCAAGCCTCAAGGAGACAAGAAAATCTCTTGAGTTCAATTTGCAAACTTGTATGAAGAGAAAGGCATTCAGCTGTTTAGGACTATATAGATGGGATCCAGCCGCTCAAGTGTCTTGTTCCTCAGCTGCAGTAAATGCCGCTCAAGCCATCAATTCTGCTTGTCGAGTATCACGTGTGCTTTTCGCAAAAAAAAAAAAAAAAATATCATGTGTGTGTGTGTCAGGAAATATTGGGGATTGCTATGTTGCTGGATAAATTCTTTTAGAGCAGGTGGGTGAATATATATTGCCTGATTAAACATTTTTAAGGTTCCCAAGAAACTCTAAAATTATAATAAAAACTCTATCAAGTATTCTTAGAAAGGCAAATTCTACAAGGAAATATCGAAAAACATGGGCATTTGCTGGTTCACGTACACCATGGAGGATCAAATTTATTAGGCACCATTTTAAAATCATTTGTCGTGGGGACACCATAATGAATATTCATTTCTAGGAGAGAAGGTAAGAAAAATATCCTTTCACATGTAGTTGACACGATGTGCCATCCTCACTATAATTAACATGCAGGGCCACTGCTGCAACAGAGCCCATTAACCATTCAAGATCAGATGACAGTGAACTGCCGTTGTTCTAACTTCTAAGCTAGAAGCACCGAGTTAAGATCACATTTAGATAAAATTGTAGCATAGAAATATACGGGATTATCTCAATTAAAAAAAACAAACAAGATTCATGTTGTTAACATGGTACCAAATTACATGTGTTTCAGTTATTAACTTACAAATCAACTTTGTAAAAAGAACATCATCATATATATCACAACACAATCATTTTCAGCAATCAGCTACTTGTTGATGAAATGCTATCCTGATCTGAAACATAATCTAATCACATGAACAAAGTATACAGGACATGCCACAATGGCAGAAAAGGCCATTTTTAGGGTATAATCAAATATGTTATCCTGGTGCCTTGATTTTTAGAGAATATTATTGTTGGAAATCCAAGCATGGAATAATCAACAAGATATCAGCACACCAAATGTGATAAAATTTACAGATATAATTCTGGTCTACTAACAAAGGATAATAATTCGCATTTCTGGTTGTCTCACACTGACTTCATGATTAGTGGTTGAGCCTATCAAAAGCCCTGACCAGACTGCAAACTTTTTCATCACCATTTATAGGTTCTAGCTGCCGATGGGCCTGAAGCACGAGATATATAGCATGGTCCTAACTGGTCTATAAATATAGGTAGCCTCGATGTGCACAAAGGGAGTGTAGCTTTGTAATTGTCCGAGTGTGGTATGTATACCTGAAGCTGTTCCAGTTTCTTAGAAATCTAGACGATGGCAGATGGGGCATTTCAAAATGAAAACAGTAGCGTTGCATGCCCTTTGTTGCCTGAGAGTGGGACGCATGGGGAAAGCAAGCTGCACGGCATTTCCCATCGCATCGAGGTCAATGTGGTCATGTCGGCTTTCATTTCGCTGCAGCTTCTAATGGTTCAATCGCAATCGCCAGCATGCACTATCCAGTGCAGGTGGTGGCGAGGTCACGCAGTGCTGGCATTTTAGGCTGCAGCCTGAGGCCCATCTTTTCCAAATCGATGCCGATGAGTCCGGACACTAGCTGCTAGCAGGCCACATTATAGATATCTGGTGTCTCTTCCGTGAGCTTTGATTGAAGAGGCGAGGGTGGCATTCAAAGGGATCGCGACCAAACCGTCTATTGGTAGTTGTTCCTACTTATTTTCCTTTGCTGATGTAGTAGGCTTGATGTAAATAAAATAGATGCACCCATGTTCATCGATTTGAGAGTTAGAACTCTTTGTCGTTTACTAGTGTTGCAGGTTCAGAGTGACGAGTTGTTCATTTTGGTCAGCTGAGGTCACATAATCATATCGATCAACCCAAACCTAATAAGTTTTTGTTACACAAGAGCACAGTGAGAATCTTAAATTTTTTGCTTCGGCTACAATTTGGAACAGTTGCATGGAGCAACCAGCAGATACCACATCCATGTCATAGAACTTGACCACTTGCTCATATGCAACCATTGTTGCTTCCAAGAACACAGAGAGATCACCTAGGAAGAAGTGGGTGTGGCAAGAAGATGCATGGAAATTAAGCCGTCCATTTTCTTATGAACGAGTAAAAAAAGAGGCTTTGAGCTAATCTAAGACTCAAGTTCTACCATTCACTGGTGCCTCTGTAAAGAGTTCGAAGCTGGAATTTATTCATTATCTAAAAAAAAAACAGTATTCTTCAATCAGTCGCCTAGTATTCTCTTGCACGAAAAAGTCACCTAGCATTCTGCGAACACATGGTTGATTTAGGTCACATGTGTTTAGTTTTGTGATTGAGTGATTGTCAACAGTCAACATTTTAGTTCTATTTTCTTTTATTTTTTATGCTTCGGCTATGTTCACCGCACACGTGGAGTGTGTCAAGACGATCTCTTGGTTCGTGTTGTGCGGTGTGGAGCTCGGAGATGGTAGCCGACGGCGAGGTGAAGGGGCCAAGGAGGACGTGCCGGGCCGACGGACCGCGGAGGTGAAGGACGGACGTGGAGGCTTGGACCGAGGGACCGGATCGCCGGGTGGCTAGCTATGGTGGCTGACATCCGGGACATCGACGGATGCAAGAGGATCGTGGCGGGACCGCGGTCGATCGGGTCAAGACGGGCGATGACACGCGGTCGAGGAGGTTTGGTGGTTTGTCCTCAAACCATCGGTGTGGGTTTCGTGGTTTGGGCCTCAAACCACGGGCGCTGGTTTGTGGTTTGGGCCTCAAAACCATCGGCGGGTTTCACGGGTTTGGGCCTCAAAACCGGGTGGACGTTCCGGTGGGACGGAAGGACGGCGCGTGGCGGCATCCGGGAGATCGCGTGGAGCGATGCTACGGATGAGGAGGCGCGGTGGCCGCCGGATCGACAAATTATCCAGAAGTCGACCAAAATAGCCCTAAGGTTAAAAGATCGGGCTCATATGTATCTAGGGGTAGTTTGGGGAAAGAGGGTTTCAGACTATATGTGGAGGATGACAGCCTCCTCCCCCTTTTGCTCTCTTATTTTCGTTTTTATTTTTCCTCATTTTTTAGGGTTCTTGTTTAGAGGTCCAAGAACAAATTTGTGGAGATCTTGTGCTGTGATTTTTTTTGGGTAAGGGCAGCCCTAATCTCGCCTGTGCCCTCCCGGGCTTTGTCTAGTTGGTCTGTGATTTTCGTGTGCTTTTTTTCGTGCATTTTGTTCTTCCCCTGTTCTTGGCTCGATCTCTCGAATCTGAGCTTTTGGAGTCCGTTCGGTTGATTTGATCTGTGCTATGACATGTGCTGATGCTTCCCTATGAGTGATTTCGATTGAACCAACACGAGCACAGAGATTCAAGCAGTTTTTCCGTTTTGGGCGACTTTTCTCCGTTCTTGTCTCTGATCTGAAATATCCGGAGTTCTAGTTACTTTCAGCCAATGATTTTTAGGAAATAAGTTCGTGTTGCGGTCAATTTCTCCTGGCCAAAATTTGAGATCAAACCGCTGTGACTTGATGGAGTTCTCGCTGATTTTGAGACCACGTGCTCGTCTGTTCGTGCGTGGTGCTCCTCTCTGTTCGTCAGGTGAAAGGAAGTGCAGGGATCCCGGTTGTGAGCGCTCTCAGCTGTGCTCGTCTGCTACCTGTGCTACTTCGGGTGTCGTCTTGTTTCATCGAGCATCCTGCAGCACCTTCTCTTCAACAGGCAGCAGCTTCATCACTCGGCAAGGTAAAGCAAGTTCAGTACTTAATTCTATTCTCTTGCATCACTGAATTACTGCCACTTGCAATCATGAGCTGGTACTTTTTAGGAATGGATTTCGAGCAGCAGCAGCATGTCCTAGATCCTGAGCTTTGACTTGATTTATTTAGCTTGGAGTACTACTCGGTTTGCATAGCTGCAATTTCGTTTTAAAAGTAAATCAATTCGAGTTCAGTATTTCAGTTTATTATCTTGCATCCATGAATGACTATCTCTAGCAATCATTAGCATATTATTGGAGCATTAATTATATTACTTTAGCTATAGTAGTACTCACGTTATGCAAAGTTTTCTGCTGCATAGTGACAAGTCTCTGCAGGTTCAAAGCCGGTTGCTCATGTACAAATTCCAGCTTGTTTGCTTTGTCCAAAATTTGTGTATTTGAGTTCTGATTTGAGATCCGGTTTTTGCGATGATTTTTCTGTCGATTCGAGGATTTTATCTGAATGCTCTTGTCACAAGTTGACTTGGGTATTTTAGTTTAGAGAACCCACTCCTTCTCAATAGGAGTTGGGTAACTCTTTTCGTCCATCGATTCGAAATCTTTCTCGGCCGATAGTTTGTGATCGTTTGAGGTGTGTCCGTTGTGTTCCTAGGGAACATCCACCCAATCATTTGGGTCGTGGACATCTCAGGGCTCTTTTTGCTCGTGACACCTTGCTACTAGTTAGCACGTGTGTTAGTCGCCTCCCGTTTGAGTTTGCTTTTGAGGTTGGGGGTTGAGCCGATGACCCGAAATTGAAAAGAAAAATTGAGGCTCCCATTCACCCCCTCCGGGTCGCCCGTTTCGGGTCCTTCACATTCTCATAATTTCAATTTAGTTTAGTTGGGTGGATATCTAGATAAAACTGTTGTTTGAAATGTTGGGAATTATTTCTGATATAAAAAAATAAACAAGATTCATGCTGGTAATATGGTACCCGGAAATTCCATGTGTTTAAATTATAAACTTACAACACAACGTTGTAAAAAACATCATCCAAATCATTTTCAGCAATCAACTATTTGGGCTGTGAAATGTTTTCCTGATCTGAAACATAATGACACGAACAGAGTATTGATGCAGGTATGCCAGAAAATTAAAGGGCCTTTCTTATGGTATAATCAAATATATATGTTTTTGAGGGAATAAAATCAAATATGTTTTCCCAGTGTCTTGATTTGCAGAGAAGATAGACATCAGATCGGCATTAATTACTACGACTGTGGAATACTAGGGCTGGAGTCAATAAGAAGTCAACACACCAAATGTGATAAAATCTACTACACCAAACGTGATAAATAAGAGATATTGTAGCTTTCTAGGTCCATGTGTGGTATATACATAGCAGAAGGTTATTGCCGGTTCCTTAGAAGTTTTGGTTGATGGCTGATGGGGCATTTGAAAATGAGAACTGTGGTGTGGCTTGCCCTTTGTTGCCTGAGAAGCTGAGAGTGGGACGCATGGGGAAAGCAAGCTGCGCGGTACTGTCAATAGCTGCGATTTCTCCACTGCACTTTCACCCATTCAATCCTGTTGGGCAGTGCGCAGACTGTTCTATGCTATGCCTACAGGTGGCGGAAAGTTCAAGCATTGCTGCATTTTTTAGCAGCAGCTTTGTGTCCAGCGGTGGATGAGCTAGAGACTTGAGGTGCTGGCAGGGCCAGGGACAGATCCACCATTTTTCACTATTGATGTTTAATAGATGCAGCTAGAGGAAAGTTGTTTTTTCTTTCCTCTGTGTGAAGTGACAAGAGTTGCTTCAAATTAACAGGGTGCAGCTCTAAATGCTGCTAGAAACTATGTACATGTTTCTGTGATAAAATACCATCGGCTTCATATTCGTTTATCAATTCTAAAACGATGATCAAGGCATGTTTGGGATGCCATGACGTTGCTCTACAAATTTTACCTCAGAGCAACTCCACAATTGTTGTAAAAAAACTCCACAATAATAAACCTAAAGTATGTGGAGCACCTTTTTTTAGGTGTTCTACCTTTTTTCCTTGAGCAGACTACGTGGAGCTGAACTTTGTTTAGCAAAAAGGTGGAGCGGAGCTACACAGAGAGTGAGCAGTCCCAAACATGGAGTGTGGAATCTCAAAGTTGCATACCTCGCTCATTGAGATCTATGACTTTGGTATTGGTCATTGCTCTATGTGAGTCTGGTCATTGAATTAAAAAATAAATTTCATAATATTGAAACTTCAAATAGAATTTTAGGATGGTAGATAATTTTAATGAAAAGGTCACCTATTACAAAGTTGTACTCCCTTAGTCCAAAAAAAAACGTAATTTTTACATCTGAGTTTCCTTGTACAATAAAAAAAATCAAAAATTTGATTATATTTTAAATCGAACCTCATAACTATTTTTAATTGATAGGACACATTTTAGAAAATTTTGGTACCAACTACAGCCACGTATATATCACGTGGGCTTACTATAGGACAATGGGTTCAGTGTATTACATTTATGCTATAGTCTATCCATACTTCTTTCGCATAGAAAGGTTGAGATCTATTTAATTTATATTATTAACGAGGATTACAATCTACTGACACAAACTGCACAGCATGTCTGGGGCTCTATGCAGCCAAACATATGTATATAATTCTTTGATGAAATGCAGCAGCTCAAATAATATTGCAGAGTATTGTAGATGCATATTGTACTACTCGATCAACTTTTTGCCAGAAAATTTGGGCATTCAACTGAATGCCATGAATGAGGCCGGCCGGGCCTGCTCATATAATGGTTGCTAGTACGCCAATAAATATTGCAGATAGTTTCTGCATATATAATAACATGTGCCACGAGAAACTATTGTTGCTGAGTAAAGGGTATGTAGAAGCTTGCTGCTGAGTGCTTTCAGAGATGCTCTGTAGTGCCTATTGTGATCAGATTGAAATGGCAAAACCTATTTCCTAGGATTGAGATGCACGGGGAATAAGAGCTGGAGTGCTAGATTAAAGCTGCCGAGTTCAAGTTCGTTGCCGTGCACTGTCTGCGGCAGGCATGCATGCAGACCCAGATTTCGCAGACTCAACATGCTTGGACTCTGGGACAGACGTTGGAATTCGTCCATTCACTTGTAGATATACCTCGCCAGTGGCCAAAGTAGCAGTAGGCCAGTAGCTGGTGCATAAGAATAGGAGCATCCCTCAGGGAGCTAGTAATAAGAACAGGACTGGTGGGTGGCCACGAAATGTTGCTCGTCATGGGTGGAAGCAGGTTAGCCTGGTTTGGAGTGAGCTGTGTGGTCCGGTCCACCTTCCTAGTTAGTGGTTTGAGCCCTATGGTTATTGGTTACAAACAAAATTGTTCCCAGCTACTCTCAACACCCTCAAACTAGATCTGTCAATGAGTTGGATTGAATAATTTTAATGGGTTAGGTTCTCAAGCATGGTTATATTTATATTTACGGACATGACAGATAGACAGTGTGAAGGACCATGGCTCTCAAACTGGGATTAGGATAATTTTAGAATAGTAAGGAAGATTGTAATATACCCTGTTTGATATTTAAACAACTTTGGTATGTACAAATTAACTATGATAGACATTGGCTTAGCGAACGCTAAGCGCCAACCGCGCACTCGTTTGTCTGGACACAAGAACTGGTCAGCGACGACGGTGTGGCCACTTGCGTGCACCGATTCTCACCGGAAATGTGAAAGCGACGACGGGTGCGTAACACACGGACTGATGACTTGATGAGTGATGATTGATGAGGTGCCATGTGCATTTGCTCAATGATGAGCGAGGCTGTGTATATCCTAGTCCTATATATAGTGTATATATATGGCAGTTCCCCGGCCGCCTGACCAAGGCCAAACACGAAGCTACACCGCCATGGCAGCTCCGCTGAAAGGCATGAACACGGCAAGGACAGCATGGCGGCTAACCGCCATCTCCTGCCTCCTGCTCGTGCTGTTGATCTCGGCGACGACTACGACAGTTCAGTCGCGGCAGGCGTTCACCTCCAGCCAAAGCGGTATCAGCTAGCTTTTTCCAATTCATCTCTGCTCCCATGTCGATCAATTCGTCCTCCTTGCTGTAGTCTCGATCAGCTAGCAGTTTTGTTTTCGACGCTTCTGAATTGGAACTCAATTGAGCAGTGAATTAAATTAACCAAGGTGCATGTGCAGGCTCTGAATTTCGGGCGTGGCGGAAGGATCTAGTGAGGCCGGACAGGACGACCGATCTGAGGCCGGCGCCGCCGTCGCCCGTGGCCAACACCAACGTCCCTGGAGGGCCCTATGGTCGTTGACTGATGATCCAGATCAAGTCGCCATCTTTTTAAGCTCGTACATATCCAGATGTACGAGGATATATAGCATTATTTCCCATTTCGGATTGGTATTCCTTGTTTAATTTCCTGCTAGGCCAATGTGTGTTGTTTTTCTTCTTCATCTTGTGCTTGGAAAAATTAAGAACATTTGCATTATGGATTCTGATGTTTCGTAGCATTTCGCATGGTATTTATTCCTTGTTTCATAGCTACAAGGATTTATGTTGCAAGCATACATAACTTGCATGGAAAAATAGATGGCTTTTCTATCCGTTTGGAGACAAATGTTGTTATTGCTTCATTTGTTTTTTTAAAGAAAATTTATTAATATCCCAGCTTGTGCATCGACTAATGCATATGTTTTTGCTCCATTTGGTTTGGTTGGCCAATTACTTCGTTTCGATTCGACTCATAAATTAATTGATGGTCCGGTAGTTATTTTCCTTCATTTCGTTATAGATTCACTCATGCATGGGTCGACACGGTCCATTTGTCTTGTTCCAAAATGCTCCATGAATTGAATATTTTTATCTCCAAAGTCTATCTGCCCCATGGGCACCCTTGACGAGATTCCGATCTGTAGGCAGTAGTACGTGTTTCTAAGCCAAGACCTTTTCCACAATACTTTGACCCAACAAACACGTAGCCATCATGCATGATTTATCTATTTATAATTCTATATACATTGGAACGAATCTGCGGTTAATCAGCGGTCACGTATGGAGCAGGGATCAATCATACATGTACTTCGTATATCCTAATATTAAGAGAAGATAGACAGTTTCTCTCTCATTGGGCATGTGTATATATATTCCTCCACTCTGCAGAATATAAGTCATGTATTTTTCATGATCCGAACTCACTCCCCATACTTATTCGAGTTAGAAAAGCGTATGTCCAACCATGATAAAATTACGTTTCAAACACTACTACAAAAAAATCTTTATCGTGGTCTTTTCAAAACAGCCTCCAAACTAGTTGCTCGCTTCAATTAATGATTTACTTAACCGAGGCAGGCATCTTAAAAATGCCGCCTCCGTAAATTATTAACCAAGATGGGCATGATAATTCACCCACGTCGGCAAAACAATTTTGGCCCGCTAGCCCAAAATACCCGGTTCCAATCACAAAATATAATATACAAGATTTTAGGGTTACCCTCCCAGCCTCACTCACTCCCCCAGCCACGCCCTCTCTCTCTCGCTATGGTGCTCCTCTCTCCGCCCTCTCTTTCTCAGTCTTGCACTCATGGAGCCTATAGCCCGATGCATCCCCTCACTCCCCTCCCGGTGGCCCTCTCCCATCCCCTCCTAGCTACCCTCCCCTCCCAGTGGAACCTTTGTCTCGCCAAATATCCGGTGGCGCGGGAGCCACCTCCCTCCCAACGGTGGCACAAATTTGGTGGCTCACGTCGTGGGCACCTCCTTCCTAGCAGTGACGCAGAAATTCAGTGGCACACAGAGTGGGGAAGCCACCTCCCTCCTCACAGTGGCGGTCCAGATCCAGTGGCGCGCGGTGCGGGGGGCCACTTCCCTCTTCCCCAAGCAAGATCTGGTTGAGGCACATGCCAGAATCCAACTCCCTCCTCCCTCCAGCATCGACAGGACATAGGAACACCAAATCTGGCGCACAGTGACCCATCATGGGGACGCCAGATCCGGCTCGCGTCGGCGGGGGCGTGGGGATGCGGAGGCCGCAGGTGAGGATCTACCTTCCCCCTCCCTCCGGCGGCGTCGCGACGCAGAAACACCAGATTTGGTGGTGGCCCAATGTGGGGACGCCAGATGCGGCAACGCTAGGGCCGCACCACGAATCAAGCGAGCACTCTGGTGGGCTCCGAAATGGACTCACAGTGGACTTTGGGTATTTTTATTTATTATTTAATGCATTAACCGGGGCGGCTACGGAAACTGCCTCGGTTATAGTCCAATTGACTATGACCTTTCATCCGAGGCATTTTTGTTGCTCGCCTTAGTTAATCCAAAATGTCCGCCTTGGTTAAAATTAATTAGTGCGTAGTGAAAATGTATCGGAGAATACAAGGGGAAGCTGAACTTGTACGGTTTTTTTTTTTTTTTTTTTTTTTTTTTTTTTGCGAAAAGGAAGATATATTTAAGCATCAACACAATACATTCTCCCCTATTACAAACTAAACTTTGAAGAAAAAGAAAATTACTATTGAGTCCTCAGGATCTAATCTCATCTTGTATGTTTTGTTACAACGTGAAGGCATATTTGCTATTCTCAAAAAGAAAAGTGGCCTTTTCTAGGGAAAGGTGATGATGGCGATGAAGCCGATGGCTGTGAATCTGCGCACCACCCGTGCCAATGGCGCGCCACCCCAGCCTTGTCACCCATGCAAGTGTTAGAGGGAGTGTATGAGGTGTGTATAGGGATCACTTAGCACAGAATCACGCTTGCTCGCTACATCCAGTAGAGAGCCATATATATTGATCTCGTTGTGAATTCCCAATTCCCTATCAACTAGCAAATATAAGTGTGGTAGGTCATAATAGTTAAAGTATATATAGTACAACATTGAGTTGGTAGGGCCCAAACTGGTGTGACTTTACTCTTATATATCCTCAAAATAAATTGACTAACCAGCTCGCCCATAAAACAAGCACAACACAGTCGTTTCTGCTTGCTGCCATTAGTAGCTTAGGTACGTAGTTGCTGGTAGTATAGAAGAAACTCTTTGTCAACTTGATTGTTCCTTGCTGGAAAAATGCCACATAGCCAGGACGAGCAGGCTTCATGGTACCAGGAGTAGAATTAATCTGCTGCTGGGATTGGGATGCATGCGGAATATGGGCGGCACTCACTGGTGTTCTTTTTGCGGCTGGGTTTAGTACTTGGGTGCCATGGTGCGCTAGGGGTTTGGTATGACAACATCAGTCAGCTTCAGGAACTGTTTCTCCATCTCGACAACCAAACGGCATTGAGCAAACAGTTTTCCACATGGATGTCCGCCAATTGTGCTGGCTGGAGCCGCTTGGAGAAGACGATGGAGCCCAAAAAACTAGCTTCACCTACTCTCAGGACTTGACCTTCGTCCTTGTGGGGCCATTCCCGAAATGCCCTTCTGTGTCGAAGGTGTGTCAAAGGAGGCGGAGTGCAAGCGCAGGCTGCGGCAGCAAGAGCAACGTGGGTGCAGCAGCGACGGTGGTGAATAACCGTGGCCACGATCACGCGCGACGACGTGTGGTGGAGCTCAGTTTATTTTTCACATTGTACTGCAGCATGGGTTAACAACCCATCAATTGAATACTGATCAGTTTATTTTTCACATTGTACTACAGCATGGGTTAAGAATCAGTCAATTGAATAACTTGCTTCCAGCAATCTTCACATGCATAAATGACAAAACAGCCCACATCAACCTTAGGCACGTAAGTACATAAGCACTATGCTCCGGCAATTAATTAGCGGCGCATGGGTTAAGAATCAATCAATTGAGTGGGGCTTTGCACGCCAAGGTTCACAGAAATAATGACAAACTATAATGTGGCAGCAATGTAGCTATAATGTGGCAGGGATTGGCAAACAGTGGTACAGTATACCTTCTGTGTAAAAAATGCATTTACTGGGGGTTCATGCATCTAAAGTATGCTCCACTAAAGTTCAGGTTCAGCTGATACAGACAGTTTTCACATGCTTGATCTTAATGTGTACTGTTATAGTACACACCAGAATTTACGTTCACATGCTAGAAAACATAGAAGTATATTTAGAACCATTGACTTGTTGGTAGTGTATAGTAGTGATGGTTGTGGTTGGAACTTGGAAGCACTAGAACTGTAGCTACTGGACCTGAAGTTCAAGCAGCCTCTCCCATCGGCTTCAGGCCTCAGCTAGCTATTTCATAAATAGATGAGTGGATATTTATCACTGAAAAGTATGACCATGCATGAGGAATTGTGGTTGTGAACTTGTGAATAGTTTTCATGGTTATTAGTAGATGGCATAGTGAAGCTTGCCAATACTTCTTGCTTGGAGCACCATATGATCATTGGCGGACTCGAGATTTTCTAGACCCTAGAAAAACATAACAACTAATACCAAGTTTATGCAAACAAATCAACTACTAATAGAAGCAAAATCGAGAACATAGGTAGTGTTGTTGATATGATCACCAACAGGTCCTAGAAAAGATTGAATTGATGGTGCCCTTTTCACTGCATATGTCATGGCTCTTGGGAGCGGGATCCAATGTTAACACTCAAGCCAAACTGAACTACATAATGGAACTGTTTTTAGGGAAGTTGGGCAAGAGGATCAAGGATGGCGAACAGTGCTTCTCTTTTTTTGTTGCATAGAAAATGCAGGAACTCTGTTGAGTAATGCAGTTTACGTTAGCCGTGCGAACACACAGAAAGGAGAGAGATAGAGTGAACCAGCCTATAACGTGCCAAGCTGGAAGAGGAGGCGAGACACCAGTGGCAACCAGCAACCGATGACCGAATTGGAGAATTGGCCGAGTGGTATTGGTATGCACATGTTGACCAGATCAGGCTTCATATATGCATACCATGCATCAAGGCCATAGTCTATTCTCGTGTGCTGCCGTTAGATGCCGAATTAAAGGAATGACGATGTTGCTTGACGTCTCTCTCGATGTAACTGATTCTATGTCATGACTTTTCTTCGGCTTCATGTTCATTTGCACGTGGTTAATTACTTTCAATGCACCTTGTAGCAAATGTAGATGCGGTAGATCATAGTAATGTTGGGAGAGAGCGATCCCAACAGAGAGTGAAAGTGAGAGGCAAGTTCGTTGCTGCTCGACACCCAAGGGTCGGATGTCCGATCGAGGCGGAGACCTTCGACTAGCGGAGGCTCGGGTGCCAAATCGAGTTCACATAACTTCAGAGGCATCAATTGAGGTTTTTAACTACTTGCTACCCTCCAACTCCAAGAAGGCTGACTTCCCACCTTTATAGGGTGCCGTTACATCATTTGCCGATTACAAAAATGTCCTTGGGTAAGTCAAGGCATATTCCAAAGATATTCCTATGTCCTATACCTACGATTCCGGGGCACTTGAGTCTTTCTTTGCTACCTTTTTCGTGCGTTAGTGTGGTCGCCATCGAGCTCCTTTTATTTGCATATCGGGCCTCAACTTTCCTAGCTAGCTCATAAATAAATAGATGAGTGGTTTGTACCATGTCAACTACTACCATGCATGAAAATCTGTGGTTGCAGTTGTTTGCATGGTTTGTAGACTGCTAGTACTTGCTTGGAGCACCATATATGATCACCAAGGTTAAATTCATAGTGGCGTTAGCATCAAGTCATGGTTCTTGGGAGTGGGATGCATGGGGAACATACGCTCAACTACATTGAGCGGCAAATCTGGTTCCTCGGAGTCCTATTGGGCTTTGTATGACGCCAGGCGCTTATGGGCCGGTATAGGTCATTGGGCCGTTTGTTTGCCAGGGTGCAGTCCAGCAATTAGCGGCGCCTGAGGGGCGATCTCACAGAGACGACGCTTCGCTGCCGCACGGAACGGAACAATTCCACCAGTCTGCCGTTGAGTACACACAAGCGCCTTCAAAACATGTTTCCATTGTAGATCGAGTTTTTTTTTTGAGACACTTTTTTTTTGACGCAAAAGACTGTGGGGGAGATCCCCACAGTAAGAGATTCATTAATTTATAAAAAAGAGCAGGGTACAAGAGTTCTTACAAGTAGTTCAACTGAAAGCATCTAGCCAAACACAAAAGCTTGACCTAAGGTCAGCTTTGAATCTAACAGATTGAAGTAAGCACTGAGATTTGAAGTTAGCAAACCATAGAGTGATATTGGGGTCCCTTCTCTGAAATACTTTGTCATTCCTGAGCTTCCATAGCTCCCAGGCTGCTGTAAGGGCTACCTCTGTGAAAGCAGGTATGTTATGAGTTTGACGTCCTCTCCTGAATCTGTCACAGAGATTCAGGCTCATATCCCAATTGATGCCTATCTTCTACCAACAGGCTTGGGCAAAGCTGCACTCAAAGAATAGGTGCTGTAAAGTTTCCAGGGTGGAGCTTGGACACATAACACAATCATGGCTGCCATGTATATGTATATGTCTTCTCTGAAGCATGTCTTTTGTATTAAGTCTGTCAACCATTATGAACCATGCAAAGAACTTGATTCTGGGGATACACCTTGACTTCCAAATGATCTTGAACACTGCATCAGCATCAACATTGCTAAATACATATTTATAGAACTTCCTCGAGGTATATGAGCCTCCCCATGAGGGGGTCCATCTGTCAACCGATTCATTATCATAGCTGATTGATTGCAGGTGCTCTTGTAGGCTTGTCAATTCTTCCATTGCTTCAGCTGAAAGAGGTAGGAAAAAGACAGAATCCAGATCCTCTATCATCATAATCTCTGCAACTGATATGCCTTCAGTTTTTGCAAAGGAAGCTAGCCTTGGGTATTCATCAAGAAGGACAAAGTCAGACCATCTGTCCTCCCAGAATCTCACTGTTTTTCCATCTCCCATTTCACAACTGGCAACAGACCTGAAGATATGGTTGAGTCTCATTACATCCTTCCACCAGAATGAGCCTACCTCTCTGCAGTTGTGTGGAACTTTGCCAATATAGTATCTATTCCAGATCATACGCACCTGGGGGAATGTACGCTCTGTTATAAAACTTACTAAGCTGTTTCATAAGGAGAGCATCATTTTGAAGCCTCAGATTAATGATTCCAAGGCCACCTTTTTCTTTTGGCAGTTGACAGGTTGGCCAGTCCACTAGGTTACCACCCTTTTTCTTTTCAGAGTTTCCTCTCCATAAACATTGTCTACGCCCCCCTGTCAACATATTCAACAGCTCCGGCTGGTATTTTGATGGAACACATAACATATGTGGTAATTGGCGTCGAAAGCGGGATTAATGTATTGCAATCTCCCAGCGTATGATAGCCAGTTGGAAGATGCTGATAGTTTCCTTTCAACTCTATCCATTATGGGTGTAAGGTCCTCAAATCTTGGTTTAGTGTTGCCCATAGGAAGCCCCAGGTATGTGAAAGGCATTGTGCCCACTTCACATCCAAAAACATTGGCCAGTTCTGACATATCTTCAGAACTAACATTGATGGAATAAATGTTAGATTTACTGAAATTGATCTTAAGACCAGTGGCCTCCGAAAATTCCTGCAGGAGGTTTTTGAGAAATGTCAACTGCACACTATCTGCTTGGACAAACATAAGCGTGTCATCGGCGTACTGCACAACTGGATAGTCTTCATCAGGTTGTGGTAAAGGCTTGATCGGATGACCCACCGCCCCGAGGCTCTATTTATGATTATCCGGAAGCGGCTCTGCGGCCTAGCACAAAACAAGAGAGGAGACAGTGGATCCCCCTGTCTGACTCCCCTGACACATTTGAAATATTTACCAGGCACTCCATTTAGCAGTATAGCTGAGGAACCTGATGAGAGAATGGACTGCATCCATTGGATCCATTGATTTGGAAAGCCCAGATGTGACATCATCAAGATGATTGTAGAGTGCTCCACTGTATCAAAAGCCTTTTCAAAGTCTAGTTTCAGGATTAATACTCTTCTCTTGGAATAATGACACTGATGGATGTACTCATAACACCAGGCAATGCAATCCTGAATGGCTCTAGATTTGATGAATCCATACTGGTTCTGATGCACAAGTTTTAGGATTACATTTTGCAGTCTATTGGCCAAGATTTTGGTGATGAGCTTGAGAGAAATATTCAGGGAGTGAGATTGGCCTAAAGTCATTAACCGTTTCTGGGCTGTCCTTCTTTGGCACCAATGTTATGTATGACTTGTTTATGCACTCTAGGTTGGCTTGCCCTTGAAAGAATTCTTGTGAGTGCATAGAAGTCAGGTTTTAATACTTGCCAACACCTTTTCGAGGAGCAGGCCATTGAATCCATTAGGACCGGGAGCTTTATCGGGGGCATGTGTTTTACTACAAGGTCCACTTCAGCATTTTCAATCTCAGCTATCAAGCTGTCTCCAGGCCATCTACCCCCGTATTAACTGCATTTGCGGATCAAAGGTCATAGTTGGATTTATTGAGGAACCCATCCTATGCCCGAAAAGATGACCATAAGAGTCCGGCTTTCCCTTCATGATCCTCAATCCAAGCTCCTGCTCATTCAACAACGGGAAATTGTGTTTCTTCTATAAGAAATTGTAGCCATTGCATGAAAAAAAAAAAACTTGGTGCATTCATCACCAAACTTAACTCTGTTATTTGTGTATCCGTTCCTCCAAAGTATATGTTTTTGTATTTGAGCCAAATTCTCAATTGTTTTTTGACAAAGATTCCACGAGGTTTGCTTCGGGGGTTGTAGAGGCCTCTTTGATCTTGTAAGTCATCAAGAGCTTTAATGACTTCATTGCAGTTCGAATCAACAGTCTCGGGTTTGAGATGCTTTTACTCCAGTTCTTTAACACATTTCTCAGATTTTTGAATTTTGAACTGATTCTCTTTGCGGCATCCGGAGTGGCTGGGTTTGATGACCAGCTATTGCTCACCACATCAACAAAATCATGTTGTTCGCCCAGTAGTTTTCAAAGCGAAAGATGCTTGCTTTTGGGATTTTGGTGCCAATGACTATCTTGCAAGGTACATGATCTGAGGTTATCTTTGCAAGGGGCAGGACTTCATCTTTGGGGTATCAATTGACCAATTTCTTGATGTGAAGAACCAATCCAACTGTTCAAGGAGAGGATTCGACTGCATGTTACTCCATGTATAAGATCTACCTATCAGAGGTAGTTCTACAAACCCAGATGCCCAATAGCATCATTGAAAATTAGGGTGTCATTTAGGTTTCCCCAGGTTGGTTTCTATTGCTCAAAGATCTCGTAAAAGTTAAAATCTCCCAAGAACATCCAATTGATGTCATCATCAACATCATGTGATTTGAACCGGTTTATGAATTCTCGATCTCAATGGCTCCTGAGATGGCCCATAAACAGTGGTTAATTTCCAAGTTTCATTATTATGTGTAGACTCAAATTCTACAAAGGATGATACCATAGCTATGCTTGTCCCGCGACTGAACCTCACGAAGATAGAACTATTCGGATCATCAAGATCCCCCGATGCACCAACTGATGGAATGAAGTCAAAACTATCAAACCTTCGGGTGCAAATTTCCCCGACATAAGAGATGTCTATAGATTCTCTTTTAGTCTCTTGCAAGCATATGATAGTACGGGGCACTTTCCTCTATCTTATCCCGAATAGCATCACATTTTGGGCTGGCATTCATACCCCGATGTTCCAAAGACAATATATTCCAAGTTTTACTATTCATTTTCACGCGGTTGTAGGAGAAAACACACAACAGGGGCATAACGGCCTTCTGTTTCGTAAAAAAAACATGTATCCCAAACACGAGAGAAGATTTGGATAATATAGCACCACATATCGGGGTGAGATGGTTACGTAGAGTACCATTCAACATAATCCAAGATAACTAAAGTGTAGTTATTACATAATTTTGCAACTCAAAGGCACAAAGCGAGAGATAAAGTTTCCCTTTGTTTCTACTTGCTGTAACAGACTAGATATAAGCAAAAAGAAACTGATAAAAGCTGGCAAGCGTAAGAGGCGTAAACGTCAGGTCCTCATCCACGATCCTTCTTCCCTTCTTCTTAATTGTCGTTTGTGTCATCATTGTGAACCGTAGTAGAGGGCGCTCAGAAGAGCGCATCAATGGTTAGATCACTAGGATCAACACCACAAGCAATTCCCCAACTTCTTAGTGTTTCAATGGATAGGGGTCCGAGCTCACGACATTTCATCCACTTCTACTGCCCCCGATTCACGGACTTGGTTGGTTCGGTCAATTCTCGACTGGCGAAAACCCTCCTCGCTTTGGTGGAGAGTCTTGTCTTTCGCGTCGTAAATTTTTCGGGTCAGTGGTGTTCGAGGATCAGAGATTGAGATGAGGGATGGGAGAGACATACCCTTTCTTTTTCCGACCCGATTGGGCTGAATCTCTTCTGTTACCTTTGTGGATGATGGGCTGGGGCGGATGACTCCTTTTGAATTTGAATTCTTTGAAATTTGAAAAAGAATGCTCATTCACCGCACCTCAACAGATTCCTCCACTTCGCCGCCTTTGTGTCATGCACTACTCCATTCCATTCTCGATGAATAGAGTTTTAGTCACCAACTTTTTCTTCTTACGCTTCCTAATGTTATCGAACAAAAGGGTAAGCTTGCAATGAGAATCAAACAAAGCATTTGGTTTCCACACCACTAGATCACTTCCATTTGGGGACCGATGGCAAAGCATATCTCTCTGGGCTGGTCAACAGCCCTGTCAATCGATATTGGCTTCATGATGATAAAGGGTGGGGTTATGTTCTTTGTTGGATGGGAGATTCTTCTGTGGAACAAGGCTATGTTGGCAACGTAAACTTGGCAGCAGCAAATCTTGCTCTTTCCTCCATGAACTCTGTATTTGCATCCTTTGGAGTCCGAACTTTCATCGACAGCTTGAAAACATCATCGATATCAATGTCGGGACCATTTGCTCTCAGAAACTGCATAGAGGACCACGACAAATCAATATCCATGAGATCATGAACCACTTCATTGCCTTGGGCTCCCTGAATGCCTTGTGCCATATCCACGGCCATTGTCGGCCAGCTTGTTCAGCTGGTTCCCAAGCATCGAGGCAGCATTGTTGTTGTTATCCTCCATACCAACAACATCCACCTCTATATCTTCATTTCCCTCATCAACCTCCATGTTATTAGCAGCAGCCTGAATTAATGATATAGTATTTTTTTTCTCTCTAAGCTACTCTAGCTATAAGAGCTTATGGATTTCATTTTAAAAAAAAATAAGAGCTTATGGATTCTAGAAGTCCTTGATTTCATTTTGGTCCTAGCTGGAATGGCCAGGATTTATTGTCTCAGCAAACCAGCGAAGGAAGAAGCAAGCATCCATACCTCCCGTATGATTCGCATCATCTAACCGTGTTCGCTGGCGCCATTCGAGACACGAGGATTTATTATGTTTCTTTCTTGAATTTATATTAATTAATTAGATAACTAACTTAGAAAAAAACTGTAAAAATCAATGGCTCAGATTTATTTGAGATATTACTTTCTAATAAGTAAAAAGTGTACCAATATATATACGCCTTTTTGTTCTTTTTAAGTCTTATTGTCAAACTTGTCATGTTTCCAACTACTACCTATATATATCCACAATTCCTTGGCTACATTATATTTTCTGGTATATAGGCATAAATTCAATCTTGTGTTAAAATGATGATGCAGTTAGTTTTCATTCAACTCTTTAGCTGTTTGAGCTACTGCTGCCAAATTAGGTTCAGTAATTGGCCAAGTTGGTTGGTGAAGAACTAAACTCATGGCCTGTGTACATAAATAGCTAGCTTCTCCACTGTCGCAATACTACAAAGCACTTCAGATTGTAAAGCCTCCTCCCAAGCCATTTCCCATTTCCAAGGAGAGAATAATGCGGATGGTGAGAGGTGGCCAGAGAGATGTGATGATGCTAAGTGGCATTGTCGGCTCAATAATTCCTGGGGATGGGATGCAATGGGAACAGGTGAAGGCAGAATGCATTTTGACTCGTGAAAAATGGCTATCTGGGAACCAATTCCAGCTGCTCATCTGGTGCCATGACTCACTGAGCCATTGACCAGAAGCGAGTGTTGGCGCTGTTGTATAGCAGGTCCAGTGGTATACATAATTCAAAAAGTGAAACAAAGGGGAAGACATCCGTTTCAGGGTTTTGTTTTAAGAAATGGCAAGAGCTCAGCCATGTACAGCAAGTGCGCTGAGACATGGTTCCAGTATAGCGAACCAAACGCAATGGAGACATCGACTGCTCGAGAAATCAAACCCTGGAGAAAAGGTTGAACATTTAGCAGACAACAGAAATAGAGGTCCAGCCTGAGTGCCAGTTGTTTAGCTCCTTGCAGAAATGATCGAATTTGGCAATGCAGCTCTTGTACATAACAAAATTCCACAGAATCCAACTGTATTAGTTCGGTTCGATTTAGGACTGGATCTGCCCTTTGTAAAAGCTAGCTTATGTTCTTAAGGATGTTAGCTGTCCCGCTCCTGCTATTTGCTATGTTCTTAAGGATGTTAGCTTATGAACGTTGTTGTTCATAAGGCTCGACGAAAAACTAGAGGCTTGTTAGCTTGCTCGGCTCAACTCGCCTAACGAGCCGAAGCTGAGCCAATATTTTAGCCCGTTAGCTATAACGAGCCAACCGCTCACGAGCCAAACGAGCCACCCTTCCAAGGCAAGATAAAAAGTAACAACAGAACTTTATATTAATGCGGACAACATGTTGACAAAAAAAAATTATGTCATATGAATATTAGTAAATGTAACTTTAAACACTATACGATACTTAAAAAATCATCTAATCATAAGTCATATAAGAAAACCAACATGTTCAGTGCTACTGTGCTAGAGTGCAAACCGAGTTTTAAGTTTTAAAATGTGGAAAACAATGCTAGTAGGATATAAACTCTTTTTAGTAGAAATAAATAAGTAAATTTTAAATAAAAATAAAAACACAAGTTTTTTTTTACTTAACAAGTAAAAAAAAATATTGCGGCAAGTAACTCTAGTAAAGTTGAATGTTAAACGATAGATACATGAAGTCACAGAAAGAGATAGAACAAGAGTTTATATATAGATCTAAAGATTTTTCAACTTTTAACTAATAATTAGATGGCATGGCACGCTATAATAAAAAGGAACACAAATGCTAACGGTTCTAACTAAAGGTCCCAACCAGGCCTACATGTTAATCATTATGAGACCCGATAGGAAAACAAAACACGGATCCTAGAAGTTCTCATAAAAATCTGAAATAAATAAGTATCAATCAGTATAACCTAATCACCATCGATAATAGCAGCTCTTGGATATATGCTATTTTGAAATAATTAATCCATGACTCTATATTTAAATTACACTGAGAAGCTTGGATATATGTTCTTTTTAAGGCTTATTGTCAAACTTGTTGTCATGTTTGCAGCTGCTACCTATGTATCCACAATGCCTTGGCTATATTATCTTTTATGTTATATAGGCACAAATTAAATCTTGTGTTAAGATGATGATGCAGCTGGTTTTCATTCAACTCTTTAGTTGTTGCCTTGTTGGGCTACTGCCTGGACGACTGACAGTAATTGGCCATGTTGGTTGGTGAAGAACTAAATTCACCGTCACCACCTGTGTACATAAATAGCTAGCTTCTTCACCGTGGCAATACTTCAAATTGCAAATGCCTCCTCCCAAGCCATTTCCCTTTCCAAGGAGAGAATAATGCGGAAGGGTGAGAACTGAGAGGTGGCCAGAGAGGTGATGCTGAGTGGCGTCATCGGCATAATAATTCCTGGGAATGGGATGCAATGGGAACAGGTAAAGGCAGCATGCGTTTTGACTCACAAAAAATGGCTATCAGGGAACCAACTACAGCTAGTATCCTGTTGCCGTGAACTCACTGAGGGATTGATCTGAATCGAGCAGATGCTCTGAGGACAAGATTGCAGTGGCAACCAGCAACCGATAACCGAAATGGAGAATTGGCAAAGCGGGTTGCAGATGTGCCGAACAAATCAGGTTTCATATCGTGCATCTGAGCCATAATTATTCTTCATGTGCTGCCGTTAGAAGCTCTAACGTCTCTGATGTAATTGGTTCTGAGTCAAGAGTCTTACTTTTTTCGTGGTCTCTTATTCATTTGTATGTGCTTGTTTTTAATGAACAATGCGCCATCCTTTCGTCCTCTAATTAGCAAGGACAGAAACTGGTGTGTGAAGCATTATATATATCCGCCATAAAAAAAAGATACTAACCAGCTCGCCCATAAATTAGTGTAACTAGTCTATCAACCCGTGCTCCCCGCACGGGTTAGATTCTTGCAATAGAAAAACTATGTGTAATATTTAAATTAATATGTTTTGGTATGGTTTAAATAAATTTGATTCTTTGATGTTGTTGGCGATGTCGTCGATGGTACCCGGTGTTGAAGATGTCCTGGTTGGTGAAGGTGTTGTCGTTGTTGTTCATCTCCTTTGTTGTTGTGTCTAGGATGTCGGGGGCGTCGGGGTTGAGATTGGCGACGCCGGCGTCGACGTCGGCGGCGTCGTTGAGTCGCCCCGTGCTGGCACTCCAAATGTTCCCAATGTCAAAGATGATGTTGCTAGTGGATGGGGAACTTATCTGGCGCCCATTGTAGTAGTAGGAGGCGTTGGCCTAGTTGGGTAGGCTTTTCATCGACCGGTGGTGGGCGTCGGTGTTAGCCTCTGATGCGATCCCGGTCGCAAAATGGGGCATCCTTGGGGTAGCCGGGTCTTTCGTTGTTTGCGTCGCCGTGATCGGGGGAACGATGTCGGCGGCGGCGCCGCGGGAGGCACCGCGTTGTCGTCGGTGGCACCCATGGTAGGAGCGCCATCGAGGGGAGGGTCGCCCGGCCTTGCGTGACGTTGCCGTTGGCGCGCTCGTCAGCAAAGATGGTCGCGTGCTGCGGGTGTTGCGGGGGCGTGGCCACCAGGTTGTCATGGATGTCGAGCGCGGTGTTGTTGTTCTGCGCGCGGCACCGGGGCAAGCGATGTCGATGTCGGCGGCGCCAAGTTTGTGTGTCGTCCTTGGTGGTCGCCGAAAGCGAGCCGGTCGAGCTTCCAGGAGTGGTGGTTGGCTTGGAGTCTTCTCACGAGATCAGCACACCGCGCATCCGCGTCTGGCTTCGGTGATCGTGTGGCCGCCCATCGGATCTTGGCGCTGGTGGTGGTCGGAAGCCGCCGGTGGTGGGAATCGCCCCGGTTCCGGATACCAGCCGCCGAGACCGCAGCGATTCCGGGCGGCGTCGGGTGACACGCCGGCGGGCCTGGACGGTTGATGACGGAGGGTGGGGCGGCGGCGCTTAAAGCCCTAGGGCAGCGCGCGGGCGCGAGGAAGATGGTGGTGGCGTGCGGGTAGGGGTAGGAGGCGGCAGCGGTGTTGGAGGTGGTGGAGATGTCGATCGACGGGCGTGAAGACGAGGTCGATGAAGAACGACGAGGTAGAAGATGATGATGATGACGTAGCAGCCCGACGGTGACGCAGGAGGACGACAATGGTGGCGCGTGGGCGTGGTGGGCGGCGGCGGCGCGGCAGCGCTGGAGTCGCGGCGCGCCGCGGGGTAGGGTTGGGAGAGAGAGACCGGAGAGACAAGAGCTGTTTGGGAGCTACCCTTTTATTTTTCTAATTAAGATCCAAACGATTACATGTCCCTTGTATTTATAGTCCGAGGGAGACTTGCTTTGCTAAGAAATATCTACAAGGTTTTCTTATAGAGTGGAATACCTTTTTACAAGCAATCTTATTTCTTTCCCTAAATATTTATTCCCTAAATAATTATTACTTAATGATGAAGTAAATGATGTGGCGAAGGATGACGACGGCGACGGCGGCGGCCTGGCCATGTGCGAGGTGCCCTGTTGGGCCTCCGCCCGTGGGCCCTTTTTTGGTTCATGACACGGATCCAATGGATATAGATGGCTGCATAATTTTGATTTGATGGCCAGATATTTCGATTAACCAGGAATTTTTAGGATTTATCTTTTTTTAGAGCATCCGGAGAGAATTAACGTGGAGTTTTTATTGGAGCCTCAATTAGCCCATTTGGTAATAGTAAGATTGGGCCTTGCACCACAAAGCTAGCAACGTGTGAGGGTGTGTACTAATGAGACATGCAAGTATGTACTATAGTCTGCGTGTCTGGGAGCAATTCTAAATCTTTTTAAAAGGATTAAAATAATAACCATAAATGGAAAATAGCATCCATAAAGTACTATTTTGTCCTCACATCAGAAATCAATCAACTACGGTCTACGGAGTACTACTACACAAGTATTTTATTGCAAAGACCATCCTGAATGAACAATAAATTCATTTGGGTGTGAACCTTCTCTGAACGTACTAATCAACGGCTCATCATAATTCACAGAGAACGAACTCAGGAACAACAAATCCACGCAACAGTGTTAATGGAAACCGAATGCATAGCTATATCTGGGCCATCACTAAATACATATGTATGGACAAAAGGAATTAATAAATTGTATTCTGGCCTCTGCGAGATATTTTTGCACATAATACATATGGCGACGAACAGATTACTGGCCCAATTCCTACCCAAAAGAATTATGACCGATCGGCCAAGAATATACACTCATGTAGCATCAAGACGGAGGAGTACTAACTGTAATCACTATGGATTTTAGCATATCATCCCGGTCTTCCTCAAGTGTCACCAATGTCCCTGGTCTCTATATTGGTTGAATGAATAAAAAGCTCAGTTTATTTTCACATATTGTACTACACGCAGCATGGTTTTTATGTACAGGCGTTACAGAGCAACTAGGCTCAAAACAAAAAGAGAAGGAAGTTACATATAGCTATCTCTCCATCTACTAATTTGAAGTCTGCTTGAAGGTTGGTACAAACCAAGCCAAGTTCAGCTTTAAACATATGCTTACACTGAGATAGATTTGTTTGGCCATTATCAAAAACTATGTTGTTCCTCATCTTCCATATAATCCAACAGGCTGTAATGACTAATTCTCTGAAAATCACATTATTGAAATTGCTTCTTGCCTCTATCATCATATCCAGTGGCTCAAGAGTGAAGTCGCAATGGATGGGGATTGTGTTCCAGCAATCAATACTGAAGGGACATTGAAAGAAAAGGTGGAAGCATGTTTCCTCTCAATGCCCTGGTTAGATATATAGCACACAAGAGTAATCAGGTAGCTCTCTGTTCTTTCTTCTTAAAATATTCCTTGTGTTGAGCCTATCTCTGAGAAGGAGCCAAAAGAAGAACTTTTCCCATGTTGCAGGCAGCATGAAAAAAAGATGAGAACTTCGTAGAACAGCATAACATCATATCATTGGCAAACTTTGGCACACCCACGTGTTGAGACTTGAGAGTTCGAGGGAGCTAGCAGACAAGGTGCGTGCGAGTTGGGCGCGCTTATAGATTGGAATTATCAGTGCCCGGTTGCTCGCTATATCTAGCAAATTTCTCTCTCGTGTGTGGAAGTTGAGTAGAGAGCCATATCGATCTCGTTACGGATGCCCTAACATAACAGCAAATAGTCGAAGTATATATATACACAAGTGTGGTACGTACTAGGTCATAATAATAGTCGAAGTACTAGCTAGTACAACATGGGTGGGTGGGGTTGGGGACGATGTGATACATATCCACCACTAGAAGAAGTGGCTAACCAGTAGCATCTATATTTGCTAATAGTATAGTATTTCTCCAGAAGCTCGTTGTCTGTCAACTTGCTTCGTCGTTGCATGAAGAATAATGCCACATAAACGGGGAGAAAGAAAAGAGTAGAACCGATCTGCTGTTTGGATTGGGATGCATGCGGAATATGGACGGCACCGGTTGTATTGTGTTCTCCTGCAGAGGGGTTGAGTTTTGGATTTCCGTGTCATGTTAACCTTAGCTTTGCTGTGCATAGGTTGGCGCGATAACCGCCGGGTCTCTGCTAGCCGATGTAGAGCAAACCTAGCAGAGTGTCGTATGCGTAAGGACACTGTACTCTCTGCTGGAGACCGTATTAAGGCATGCAAGCATGTGTAGTGTACTTCAGCATGGGTTATCGATCGAGATCAATATGAGTTGAGTACTTCAATGGATTCTAAAAAATTCAGAGAAATGACAAATTAAATATGCCGCAACAACCTAACAGGCACACATTAATCACTATGGAGTGGCGGTTTAACTCAAGTCAGTACTTCAATAAAATGAGGGAAAATCATCGTGTCATCTATGGTCGGTCGGTCTGTTGTTGATGATTTATGATGGCAGATGATGTTCTATATTTTCATGTGACGCCGTCGTCGAAATTACAGCAGTGCATACGTACGTTTTGCGCCTGGAAACATATTTTTCTAGACTGAATGACAACAAAATCCTCAGTATATTATTAGTTGTACCAACGGTTCGCCGGGTTCTAATAAGATAATTTTTGTTCTAATAAAAAATACATCAACGGTGAAAGATTACTTTATGTTCTCTCAAAAAAAATATATTACTTTATAGGAAAGATTAGAAATTCAAAGACCCTGACAGATCGATGCTTTTATCTTGACATTTTAGAGAAACAAACACAAAAATAACAACAAGAAGATGTGGAGTGGACACTCAGATGAACCACAAGGAAAACAGGACTGAAAAAACCGGTCGGACTGAACGCTTTTCAGTCTCATGACGAGTAAAAACAGAAACAACCCTTGGATGGGTAACGTGACACTCAAACGGGACGCAGATAAAAGAAACACTTAAACGTGTAACATGTGGAAGAAAAAAAGACGAGCATGTCTGACGAAAGCCACGGAACCGCTCAGACGGATGGTAATAAGGTACCAAGACCAAGAGGCATTTTGTGAATTAAAAAGTACTGCATGTGGGAAGAGATGGAGATAAAAAGTATAGATAGTACTTAGATGACTAGGCATAAATGAAATCTCATAATGAGATGATGAAGTATGTTTTTTTTTTGACGTTAGCTCTTGTGTTGTTTAGGTATGTGTTGCCACTCACGGTTATAGGTGCAATTACATAAATACCTAGCTTCTCCATCTTGTGGCAAGCCAAGCATTTCAATCAAATTCTAACGCCTCTCCCAACTCATTTCATGGGTGAGATCGAGAGAATAATTCGGAAGGGTACGGTGAGAGAGGGATGATATGTTACCGTTGACTCGATGATTCCTGGGAATGGGATGCACTGGGAATATAAGGTGAAGTTAGAATGGTTTTGACCTCCATGCCTTGAACCCAACCTAATCCATCCATTGCATTCAGTGAACCTGTTGTCAATGATAAGCTACACTGGAATAGCTGAAAATCAGTCCGAGGGGAAGTCCATGGTTTCAGTATGTAGCGAACCGAACACGACCTCGATGTAGCGAACTAAACATGCCCTTGATGTATGGACGCAGGTATATAAGTAGAAGAGAGAATTAGACATATGGGACAGACGAATATTAGAACAACTATTTTTCCTCTTGTTAGCATGAGTACATGGATTGGATGTGAGCCGCTTCACCCGCCCTCTACAGAAATTTTCTTCAGTGAAGCACGATATCACCGGAGAAAAAATCTAACAGTGAAAGCCAAGATAAATACAATGGACTTCGGTTCTAAGACACTCTTATGGTCATGGGAAGTTAACATCGTCTAGATAATAATAGATGGCATAATTTAAGCAGGTGATCGATCCTGCAGGATCACCAGCTTAATTAAATCCAATAGGGGCTTTGTCGATTTAACCGTGCTCATTGAGGGGAGGCATGCAGGCTTTTGAAGGAATGGTGTTACATATCTTTAACTTCTGTGCATGGAAGAACCTGCAGAGAGCTGGGCTTTAGAACCCGTGTGTTTGAGATATACAGGATCTGTTTTGTTCCTGGACGGCTGTAGGTTCCCATGCCTCTTGATTTATTGCTTGTTGTTTCAAAACTTGAACTTTTTTCTCGGTCGATTGGTTGTTCCTCGTCCGTGAGGCACACGTTAACCACTATGCTGTAGCGGTGTAACTCAAGTCAGTACTTCAATAAAATAGAGAAAATCATCATGTCATCTATGGTCAGTCGGTCTATTGTTGATGATTATGATGACAGATGTTCTCTATTTTTCATGTGAACCCTCGTCGAAATTACAGCAGTGCATACGTACATCCTGCCTGGAGGCATATTTATTTAGACTGAATGGCAATAAAATCCTCGGAATATTATTAGTTCGCCGGGTTCTAATAAGACAGTTTTGTTGTAATAAAAAATGCATCAATGGTGAAAAATTATTACTTTATAGAAAAGACTATAAATTCAAAGACCCCTGACTGATCGATAGATACTTTTATGTTTTGTGTTTTGATGACATTTCAGAGAAACAAACACAAAAATAATAACAAGAACATGTGGACGCTCTGATGAACCAGAAGGAAAACAGGACTGAAAAAAAAAACGGGTCCGAGTGTCGGATTGAAGGCTTTCAGACTCATGACGGGTAGAATGTTTGACGAGATTTTGTACAAATTTTCTAGTTTGCATATATCTTCATATATGTGCTGCAACATTGAAAAGCCAGGGAAAAAAGACAAGAAGCTAGCAACTCGTTGGCTTGATATATTTTCATGAGCTAGCAGTGCAAAGCTCACCAGGCAGCCATAGCGTACGGGAATCGAATCCGGATCATGTACGTGTATTATACGGCTTTTATGCAGAACGGTATACAGGACCGATCTCGTCCATATCTACCAGCCCGGCCCAATGAATGTTTGGGTCTAATTTGGATTGTTACGTAAACTTGGTGGAGTCTTCTGGAAGGCTTATCATGTGAAGAGATAACGATCAGGTGGATAGAGAAGCCCGTGCTTATCATCTTGTGCATGCATGAGTCGACGCCGGGTATCTCGGGCACGCTAACAAACCTGGCGGCGCGTGCGTGTTGCCATCAGGCTCCCTATACCCTAACCCTTGCCTATATAAATGACTACGTACCAGGACTTCACGAAAGGGGGTCACACGATGCATCCTGGCGCCGTCAGGCTGCCTAGCAGGAAGTGTGCGAAGGAGATCTGCATCTGAAGGACTAGGAAGGCAGCCGCCGGCACGGCGCCAGGGGTGCTGGCTTCGTCTACATCGTGGACGGCAAGCACCAGCGAGACTCCGAGTCTACCACCACCATGAACCAGAGGAGATGCTGCCCGGCGAGACGACCGCGTACGCCGCCGCTGGCTGAGATCCATCCACGGTCAAGCTCATTGGATCAGCTGCCTCCACGGCGCCATCAATCAGGAGCACGGAGCGTGTGCACGATCGATGACGATCTGCATAGGAAGGCAGCCGCCGGCACACCCGGCGCCGTGTATCATCAGCAAGCAGCGGGGAGACGCCGGCAGCCTGTACGTGGCGCCGCCTCCGGCCAAGATCCTATCCACGCATACTACGTCGAGATCACCCCCAAGCATGCCATCGTCGAGGCCCGCCGGTGGATCCATGAAGGACATCTTCACGAGTTGACGACAGGGACGCCCGGCCGACTCGATCGCTGGAGCAGACAAAGGCAGCCCGCCACGGCACCGGCGCCATCTATGACGATCTGCATCTTAGGCAGCCACCTGCACGGCGCTAGTTTCGTCCAGCTTGATCTACACCGGGACACCAAGCCGCCATGCCGCCTTCAACCAAGATCAACACGGACGATTGGATCACAGCAAGGGCAGCCATCATGGCGTCATCCATCCTGATCTAGTGCCGGCCGGCCGGCACGTTGGCATCAACGCGAATGCCCGGCCAGGATATCGGCCGCACGTACAAAGGGAACACAAGCCACCACGCCGGCGCCGTCAGGCTGCCAGCACAGCGCTCGTTCACATCTGAGAGCAAGGAGCGCCGCCGGTATTTCGAGGAGATGGCGTCCATGGCCGATCTACTACATATGCACTCGGGGACGACGGGATGCCGGGAGTGCACTTGAACCTGAGCATGGCCGCTAAAAGTGGACGCACCGGATCAACGTCACCATGTACCTATGGCATGTATATACGCCTGCATGTATATGCACATGCGTAATGTGCGTGTATAGTACGTACACATCTGCATGCAACAAAGATGCAAGATCAAGAAAGCCAGTGTGCGTGTCCACACACAAGGCCATGCTCACGTCCATGCCCACGTCTCCGCTACGCCGACTATGCACCGGGCCGCCGGCGAGCATCTTCGTCTACACCGGCGACATCGCCGCACTGCAAGGGGTGAGCCCAGACGCCATCGACAGCGGCTCCATCTACCTTGACACTGCCGCCGCACAACGGAGGCAAACCCGGACGCCATCGGCGATGGCGTCTCGAATGCTCGTGCCTGTACGCCGGCAAGCTGGCTTCGGTGACACCAAGACGCGACGTTGGCGTTCTATGCTATAAGCCACGTCGACTTTCTCTGCCCCAAGCCAGATGCGCCGATCATAGGCGACGCGCTGGACGGACTGGCATCGAGCCACTAACGTGCCAAGCCGCTGGAGGAGGTACACATGATCAGCTACTCCGGCCCGATCTATGGCGGGATGATAGGCAGCGGCCACAAGTTTGTGCCAGCACCAAGCATGTGCATGCATATGCAATCTACGTAATGAAGGCCAGCCTTATCAACGGCGGCATAAGATTTATAACTAACCTCTCCAGATTTTTGTATTATATTTAATATACAGGATACATGGAGAAGGCAACCACATCGACACCCAGACCACGGCGTCGACCCGGAGCACACGCCTGCTCCACCTACTACACGCTACTCGTGTGCTCCATCTACTACACGCTACTCATGCCGACGAGGCGGACGTCGTAGGCGAGTGCAAGTCTTCATCAAGCCTACTACAACTTCAGCAACTCTACATGACCAAGTTCCACGGCGTACCACGACGGCGTTGCGAGGAAGTCCAAATCGTCCAAGCTCCATCAACCATGCAAGTGCTACTACCACTGTTAACTCATGTGCCGTTCGACACCCGGCGAGGCGTAATCGACTTACAGCGGCGCGGGCTAACGCTCTAGCCACGTTCCACCGCTCATGGACCGACAAGGCCATGGACACGCCGACGCCATCCACATCTACACCAACACATGCATGGAGGCGTGAAGCTTAAGACCGGCGACGGCGACCAGCGCAGCAATCGAGGTACTACGTGAGCTACATCACGTGAGTAATTAATCGGGAGCTTTCGAGGCCCGGAACCATGAAGACTACAATCGCCCAAGTCGAGATTACGCCCCAGGCTTACACCACAGAGCGCCGCATACGTATCGGGAACATATATTTGTATTTTCATTAAATATGAATAAAGTTCGTGTTCCCTCTATTTATTTCTTTTGTGTACTTTTAGTACTTCGCACGCCCGACATTTTAATTCGCACAGAGAGATCCTCCCTTTTTAGAGTGATTTTTTCGCGGAAACATAGAAGAAAAAAAAAAAACCTTTTGTACAGGTAACGTGACACTCAAACGAACGCAGAAAAAAACAATCGGAGGTAACATATGCAAGCAAAAAAGACCATCATCTCTGACGAAAGTCATGGAACAACTGCATGCTCGGACGGATGGTAAGGTACATACCAAGGCCAAGAGGAATTTAATTTTATGAATTAAAAGGTAGTGGGAAGAACGCTCCAAAATTAAAGTAAATATAGAGATGGAGATAAAAAGTGCGTAGGCATAAATGAATTCTCATAATGATGATGAAGTCTGTTTTCGTCATTGTTTTTTTTTTTTTTTTGACATAGCTCTTTGGTTGTTGAGGTATATATATATGCTGCCACTCTCAGTCACTAGGTGCAATTACATAAATAGCTAGCTTCTCCATCGTGGCAAAACCGACAATACAAAGCATTTCGATCAAATTGCAAAAGCCCCTCTCCCAACTCATTTCATCGGTGAGATCGAGGGAATAATGCATAAGGGTATGGTGAGAGAGAGAGGCCAGCCAGAGAGGGATGATATGCTGCCATTGACTCGATGATTTCTGGGGAATGCGATGTAACGGGAATATAAAGGTGAAGGTAGAATGGTTTGGACCGTCCATGGCGTAAACCCAACCTAATCCATCCTTTGCAACCAGTGAACCTGTTGTTGAGCAGCCGCCCACTTCGGAATTTCTGAACATCGGACCGAGGGGAAAGGCATGGTTCGGTATCTAGCCAGCCGAACTCGAGCTTGATCATTGTAGCGAACCAAACATGCCGTCAATGTGTATATTTTCTCTAGTCAATTTTTTCCTCTTGTCAGCATGAGTCCATGGATTGGATGTGAGCCGGTTCCACCCACCTACAGGAAATTTTTCTCTAGCCAAGCACAGAATCACAGGAGAAAAATCTACAAGACAAGTGAAAGCCAAGATAAATATAAATACAATGGACTTGGTTCTAGTAAACTCTTATGGTCATGAAGTTAATTAACATCTAGACAATAATAGATGGCCTAATTTAAGCAGGTGCCCTTTTTGCAGGATCACCTGTTTTAATTAAATCCAATAGGCTTTGATGATTTAACCATGCTCAATATTATTTCTCTCTTTTTGACAAAAAGAAAGAAAAAAAAGAAGAATTATATTAAATTATAGCTAAGTACATCATCATGTTACAAGCATTCTGGGAGAGACAGTTTAACCATGCTCGTTATTCTTCCACGTCAGGATTGGTTTCGTACAACACATCTTGGTTTTCTATGTGACACAAGGTCAGGATTGGAAAAGAATGCCCTTTGGTGCCCCATTCAAACAGTTCTATGAACCATTCCCTTCATGTCACCTTTCCAAACATTTGAGGTCACAGGATTTGGATAGTGCTCCATGATGCAACCAAACACTCACACATTCTTGGCAAAGGGGCATTCAGTGAATAAATTGGGTGCACTTTCTGCAGGAATTTCGCGAGGGCACAGCAGTTATTCTCCATCCTCTAATCTGTAATCTGGCCGCCGAGCCACATGAAGAAGCCTAAGGGAAGTTTAGTAATCTGTCCCGCAAACTGAATCTCATATGCATGTGCTGAGTATTTTCCGGGTATTTCCAATGTCCAGGTGATCTGATCCCCTCCTCCAATGTTACCCAGCTGGACAGATTGAATAATCCGGGCCAGCTGAAAATGCTCTCTTCGGCTTGGGTTCATATTTGAAAATTTCAACAGTTCAATCCAGAAACAATCTAGAGACATGCTGATCGTTTCAGTGTTGCACATCCGTTTTAGGCTTGTTGTTTCAACTTGAGCTACCTTCCAGGATGAGATAAATTAATACTGTAATCATACAGTGCCTAGCTAGGACAACTGACCTAGCATTGCAAGCTGCGAGCAGAAACTTGAATTTCTGGCCATGTAGGTGTTCTTTTGTCTACATTAAGTAATCCGAAAGTTAAAACATTTAACGCAAAACATTGTGCTCATGTGCTGTAATATTGTTCATTTATTTCTGACTGGAAGTCATTTACAGCTCTGGATTCTGACAAGGAATGAAAATACTTCTTTTATGATTTATTTATATGACTGAAAATGCATCATTTACAACACAAGTTGCCTAGTGCATCACCACCTCATCACCTCATAAATACCCTGCCATGTATATATATGCACTCGAGCTGAAAAGGTAGAACCAAACTGCCTTGTGCCTTAATGGCCTAATGGGAGGGAGAAACTACAGAATGGGGAGTGAGGACAGTGATCATCAGAGTGCGATGAGGATATAGTGTTTGGCAAGCTGAGATGGGGGAGGCATTAGGCAATCCAGTTGGTTTCTTGGTGTTGGGACATGAACGATCAGAAAGGGCGGAGGCCGATGGTTTAGCATTAATCGAAGCCCGGACCACAGCAAGTTGACTCATAACTGCTCCTGTGAGTGTTCCTTTTCTGGAGATGCTGGTCGCAGAGCTCAGGTTGGGACGGCCAAGCCACTGGTCGAAGGTGGCTGGTTTTGAGGACAAAACCACCAAACCTTCGACGCGTGTCATGCGGCGTCTTGAGCCGCCCGTCGCCGTCATCGAAAGCTCGCTCTCTGCCCTGCGCTTCGCCCGTCTTGACGATCCGACGCGGTCCGCCGCGTCCTCTTGCATCCCGTGATGTCCCGGATGTGACCACCACGTGGCTAGCCACGCGGCGATCGGTCCCTCGATCCAAAGCCTCACGTCGAGTCCTTCACCTCCAGCGGTCCATCGGCGGCCGTCCTCCTTGGCCCCTTCACCTGCGCCGTCGGCTACCATCTCCAGAGCTCCACACACGCACAACACGGAACCAAGAATACGTCTTCGACACACTCCGTATGCCGGTGAACATAGCCGAAAGCATAAAAGATAAAATGAAAATAGAAGGAGAATGTTGATTCGGTATTTGCTGAAT